>JAWWEW010000131.1:19774019-19787830 GCA_035583185.1 Anabacerthia variegaticeps | reverse complement strand
GCTTCTGGGTGCATCCTGAAAGAAACCCTGGTCCTAGCTTCAACCATAAGATAGACCATAACAATACAAACTTGCACTCCAAGCTTTTGGAAGGAATTCAAAAGGTTTGAAACTATAACACCTTCCTCCAGCAGTTTTTCTGTGTCAGCCTAGAAAAGCAGCCAGAAAAATTTCTATCTGCAGTGCAATATTTACATATCGTGGTTACTTTCCTGCCCATATCCTTGGACCGTTAATATAACTAAGATGCTGTTGATCCCTGAGACTCAGTAAAGAAGCAAGGACTAATGAAATTTCAACTACCATTCCCTGAAAGATATATCTCTCATCTCAGCTTTGCAAGGATCAACTTTTATTATTAATTTCCCTTCTACTACTTTAACTTATCTCAGTATAGAGGTGCAGAGATGATGATAACATTTGAATGTTTTATCTCTCTCGTTCATCTCCATTTTAGCTCTTTTTTTTTAAGAGAATGAAAATTACTGCTGTAGGAGCATCAGTATTCCTGTTGTCCAAGGCAGATGCCTCCAAAATGTAGATGTTTAAATATTAGCATATTCCTATATGGTAAGATGGATCATGGCTATGTGTCATCGTACCACTACCCTGAAGCTTTGCCCAAGATGCTCCTGAATTTCCAGCAGTATCTGCTAGTCAAGCACTGCCTCTCATTTCCCCTTCTCCTTCACACCCCGGTGACAGATGCTGAGAGAAAAGGCCACTATGAGTTACTCAAGCACTAAGGAAAACCAAAAATCACTGAGTTGTCTGTATGTGCCAAGGGTTTTTTTAGGGTGGGCTGCAGGGGTGGCCTTTGTGAGAGGAGGATCAGGGGTTGAAATGCCAGCAACTCTTCTGCGTACTCTGATAGCCTTTAAAATGTGTACAATCAAATTTGATATGTTAAGGACATCTAAGAAGCGAGGCAACTTATTTATAAACAATTCCACAGATTAGCAAATTTCCACAGATATTCACCCAAACTACACAAGCTGCAAAAGAGTGTGTTTCACTATTAAAATGCCTCGGCTCAGATCTTCCATTAAACTTGAATTGCTTACCTTAAAGAAAATCCTGCTGCTCTCTTTCTGTCAGATGGATCATTTTCCTTTTTGTTGTGTTGTTGTTATTTAAATAGCCAATTACCTTGTCACAGCCTACAGGTATATTACTGACCCTTCTTTTTCCCAGCAAAATGCTTTGGGTTCTCAGTATTCAAAGAAAACTCCACTGATTGGCATCATGTATTTGGAGAAATGCTGTTGCTTACATAGAACATTCAAACATTCCTTTTTCCTTTAAACATAAAGTAGCAGTTTAAGCACTTTCCTTTCCCAGTAAATATTGTTCAGGGAGACATGACTGACACTCACTTCAGGGTGGTGATGGCATTTGATTCACAAATGAGACCAGCTGACCACTCAGACTGAACTTCATCTGCTGCCAGACCCACAGCATTTTCTTATCTCCTGGACTTTGCTGTTGTTTCTGAATTACCTAGGGCTGCCTCTACGACTGCAAAAGACACTAGAACAGCCATTCACACCCTGATGGTGGTCCTACAAAATAAACCAAACCAACCAACCAGCCAAACCCAAGCCCTACAGTCCTAAGCACACTGCTCTGGTGGTGATGCCTTTTGGTGCTTGGAAAGAGATGAAAGAACTACACTTTATTTGAGTATAGGAGGTGTTCCTCTTGAGACAAAGATGAGGAAAACAGCTCTGTTTTCTTAGAGGAATACTTCCTGAGATTGGTAGGCAGCTTCAGAACAGCGTAAATGGATTTTTGATCTGGAACTACTCATTAATTTCAAGTTGGACTAAAGAATATAAGTCAAAATTTTCCCAGCAACACTGAAAAAAAAGCATCAAAAGAAAATCCATAAGTCATAATTATATAACAGAGCAAGACCACGTGTTTTATGGTGGGGCTAAAGTTTCGTTAAAAAGTGAAGAGGTGGTGGGAGAAAAAAAGGGAATTGGTGATGATAATGAATCTCTTTTTTTTTTTTTTTGCCTTGGCTGTAAAAGAGCAGAGCTCACATGATGCATTTTGTGATCAAGAGATTCATTGCTAGAGGAAAACAAGAGGAGAGCTCAAATTAGTACAAGAGGAGAGTTTAAAGTTAGGTGACCTTTTTAGAGTAACATTTCTGAATAAACCTTGGAGTAGTAAATGGAAGATAGGATTCTTCTGCTCAGTTATGTGCCCAAGACTATGTTATCTTAATCTTCCCTTTTTCTACTCAGTTTTCCCCTTTTCTCTTAGTATTAAAGAAATTACAGAAAATGCCTTACATAAAAATTGCTACATCAAACCAATGGGAGCATAAGAATCACCTCATGTAGAGAACAAAGCTGAACTAGATCTTTCACAGTCATGCACAAAGACATTAAACATGGCAAACGTGAGCAGAGAACACAGATACTCCTCTTTCTCTCTTAAATGACCTGTATCCTCCAGTAATGACTACCATGTCAAGATCCATGAGGCAGAAAGTTGCAAGGAAAGAAAAACAACCCTTTTCTGGATAGCTGCTCTTTTTAAGCATGAACTAGAATACTCAGTTCTATCAAAACTGAAGCCTTTTAAGGCATGAAGAGAAGCAGTCTTCTACGTGCTTGTGGAAAAGAGAGATAAAAAAAAGTATGACAGTATTAGAAGAGTGAGGTTGAAGCTATTTGAAAATGTTTAGGGTTTCAATTGAGGATTTGTTAATGTTTTTATCTGTAATTTTAATGTGTTTGCAATATGTGATGTGCTTTAAAATGTACTGACTCTGGCTTCCAAGTGTTGATCCAGAGGTCATCCAAACTTTTAGAGATTAGCATTTGTATCAAGCTTTGATTCTAAGTTTCTTACTTAAGCCCTAGATAATACTCTCATAAAGGAACTATAAAAGTGAAAACTTAAATCCTACTTTCTAACAGCATATAGTTTAATTCTACTGACAAATGGGTACTTAGTCACCGGGACAGGACTGGGAAAGACGGCTTTTAGTTACTATGCTCCTGCTTTCAAAATAAGTCCTACACCACATCTCTGCTGTGAATGTTTGAATTCCACTTGTTTAGCTGTAATATCCACATGTACTGTGGATATAGTTCCATCATATTCTGTCTAGAGAAAATATCTTATGACCTGAAATCACTCTCCCTGCACCCCCACTGGTTCTCAGACCTAGTGTAGGACCAAGCATGCTGCTTCTATCTCCCAGCAGAATAGACGTCTTTGACTTAATTTTTAAAATCAGTTTAATTATCAAGTACCACATAAATATCACTTAATCTCTCAAAATAAAGGAAAAGCAAGAATGGCTGAGAGTAAAAAAGGTCATGTTCCTGCAGTTCTACTCAGTGATGCCAGAAGATTATTTTCCCTGACTGCTCTGAGAATTTTTCTTACTCTTATCTACATAGCAATCCCTAGTTCTGGATGGGGAAGAACACTGGAGAAAATTTAAAGTGTCCAAGTAAGAAAAAAAGCTAATTTTTCTTGTGGAAGTGTGAAGATTTTGGAAGTGGGGAAGGCAATTTCAGGCCATTTATTCTTTTGCAATGCAAAGTTTGGCAAGTTTGGTAGACAGTCCTGAAACTGGCAGACTTTTTTGTTATGGTAGAGGGGCTCTGAACAAAGGAATAAAAAAAAACTTGCCTCAATGAAATTAAACCAAACAAAAACAAGACAAAGCAAACAAAACAACAACAACACTAAAAAAAACCCCACATGCAATCAAGCCAAAATCCTCCACATTATGTAGCTTTTAGCTATATCATATGACCAAAAAACCCCTTTTAAATACTGTCATTCAAAACAAACTAGACACATTAGACAAACACAACTAACTTGGCTCTACCAGGACAAGATCTCATTGCAGATGGCCCACAACTCCGAAGTCAAATGATACTAAAATGTTAGTTATTAACACCTTGTATGCAAAAAAATTATAAGAAACTTTTCAAACCAACATTTCATTTTGTTGGTAAAGCTCTGCAAGAGAGATCATTATTCCTATTGTCCCTGTCAAGTAGAGTTAATCTCTTCACTTTTCAGTTCATTAATAATCTCCAATTTTCTGACAAGATAACTAAATTTCTCTCACATTTTAGGTTTAAACTTCTTTGTTTTTATCAAGAGTTCTTTAATAGGCAAGATCTGGAAAGAAAGCAGCTGTCAGTTACATTTCAGAATATGGTTTTGGCAGAGACATTTATTTTCAGAGCATTGAAGTCAAATCTGTCTAAGAACTGATAGACCAAGGTCAAAGCACAGTAATCTTTGGAAAGTAAATAATGAATCTTTTCAAGTATATTGACAGGAATCAAACATTTCTAGATGAAGGGTCACGGAGATACAGTACACAGAGAGATGTGCATAAAGATATATATATATATACAGGTGTACAGACACGTGTCTATGTGTGCGTATGTATATGCATTAAGAACTGGGAAAAAAATGTGGCTTTTGCTACATAGTCCAAGGGAATCTTGATGAAGTGCAGGCTTTATACTATTCTATCCTCATTTCTATAGGAAATAGGGAAAGTGTGTTAGGGGTGCACAGCTTTCAGGAAACTACTTATTTTCCTAAAACCTCAGGCAACACTGCATTTCCTGCTAAAAAGCAAAGCACCTGTTGGAAATACCACCGTAAATAGATTCAAAAGATCCACAGCTTAAAACATTTTATGAAGTGATTGATGAATCTGAAGAACTGTAATTTGAGTGCAGATATGAATTAAATCGTCAAAACTTACAGATCCTAAATATCTGTACTGTAGTTGAAGACAAGGCATAGTAACAAAGCAACGGATGAACAATGTCCCTCCAGTCCATGACTCTTTGGGGAGCTATGTTAACATATTATTGATAATTCTGCTTTCTTCCCAGAAGACCCACAGAAAACAAGGCTGCTTACTAATGAGCAACAAAGAGAAATGCATGAGAGATGAGCTCCTATCCATCCATTCTTGCCTGGGGCTACACTTCCATGCAATTTATTAGTCTCCTTGCAAACTGTCATGTTAGACTGCTATTGTCCTGAGGACAAATATGATGAATAGGGTCCCAAACTTCTGTTACTAGATGTAAAGTTTAAATTTCATTCCCTTCTAACTCTCAAAAGCAGAAGTATCATTTTTCCCCATACAGGTTAGTTAATTTAAATATCCAGATGGAAACAATACTAGCAAATTTTCTGTTTTCCTTTATTACCAACATATAACAGATCCCAGCTGGGGGAATGGAAAAGAACAGGAAAATATCCTGGCAGTTAGTCAAGTCTAGAAAGTGATAGAATAACATCTAGCTAGCTTTAGAAGAGCAATCCGCATTCTCAAGGCACAGTGAGATGTCTTTATTACAAGAAATATGCATTTACTGGGGTAAAATGCAAAAAGTAACAAAGATGTTTTCACCTGAGAAGTGAGTGTGTTGCTCTGTTTTCACCATGCCTGTATGTAAAATAAAAGTGAACCAATTTTCATCTTTAAAGTTTGCTTCTGAGAACTTGTGAAAAATATGCCTTCTACAATTCTCACTGCATATTTTAAGGAGGTATTCATAAGGATATTAAAAAATTGACAATACACATTTTGAAAACTCAGTATCACTGTATGAAGATCTGATGACTGCAAAACGTTATTAGACATGTAATTACAGTCAAGGATGACACCAGTATTACAGATCTGCATTTGTCCTTTTATTGTTCTGTGGTTCTCAAATTAGTCAGCCCTAGAAACAATGGTCTTCAAAGAGCTCTCACCTCCGGCATGTGGTTTCAGTTTTCTGCAGCCTCTTAACATTGAGAAGTTACTATTTTTTTTGAAAGGTAGATTTTAAAAAAGTCAAGCTTTGTTTAATATTTGTCTCAGAGTGTTACAAGTCTTGGTTTGCCATTAAATGACAGAATGAGTAATCGGTGGTGGAATGTATTCCTCTAAAAAAAAGCCACACTGACAAAACAAAGAATTTAAAAGCAATACCACCTGAAATAGAAGACCAAACCACAGTTTGCCACTAATGTCACAATGCTTGCGCTTCCTGGAATTATTCTATCTACATGCAAAATTCATGTAGATGGAGAAACAGAAATTTGTGTCTGCAGGGCATTTTAAGTTTACATAACAGCAGTGACAAATGCTGTAAAAATACATGGAGAATATATTGGATAAACTGCATATTTTGAGATCCAGGTTTGAATATCTTTTTAGAAAGAAAAAAAAAAGAGATACTATTTCAGAAAATAAAAAATATTAATAGCAAAAGGAGTAGCTTAATTATTGTGATTAAAAAAATAAGTGGTTCTTGATAGTGCTGATATTGAAAAAGAATATTTGAGTATATTGACACTTTTGAGAGCAAGATCAGGCTATTATTTCAAGCTTATTTACGTTACAAAACAGAGGAGCTCTTTTCTTTAACTAAAGAGGGAAATAGAGAGTCTTAATGTTCATCTATTGAACAGTTGCTGCATTTGTTCAAAAAGGCAAAACACATCAGAGAGAAAGAGGAAGATAAAAAAAATTCCCAGTAAAGCGCATTTTTCTTTAGTTCTTACTGTGATTTAGGCACTCAATCATACAAATATTTATGTATACCTAACTGAACGGAGCAGAAAACTATATTCAGAATTTTCTGAGATGAAGCTTCACTGAAGTAACATAACTAAGCATGGGAGGGAATAGACTTGTGAAGGGCACTACACTTATCCATGCACCAGCCATTCACTTCTATGTTCAAACCATTAAAAGTAAGCATCTGCTACATTTGTCAGCTAGCCTTATAATTCAAGTTAAATCAAGTCAGGATGTATTTCTCTCTAGACTGACATACATATACTAAGCCTACTTCTGAATATCACACTGCAAATAACTTTCACTATTATGAAGAAATGCTGTAATTCAACAATAGAAACAAAATTAATTTTCTGCTTAGAATTCTTGCTTAGTCTATACAAAACCTAAATATTATATCTGCAAATTCTACAATTTTTCCATTTCTAAGTCAGGGAACAGTTTTTCCTTAGTTATTAGTGCTGCAGAATCAAATGCATTCCTACACCATTATTTCCCAGGGAATATATTTATTCTCAATTTTCAGCCTGTACAAACACTGGGAGAAAGATACAATGAAAAGTTATACAGACCTTGTTTTAAAAATGGAATAGGAGGATAAATGTGGCCCTTAGACAACACACTGCTGAAAGAGAGGCAGGTTACATTCTTTTTTCTCTACAGTCAGAAATACTAAGGGGGACATAAAGAAATCTTTCTTTCTCCTGCCTTTTCTGTTTCATTGAGACTCAAACTAATACATTTCATTAATTGGGAGGCTGGTTAAAAAAAAACCAAACAAAAACTAAACATATTAGAAACAGTAGGAAAGAGAATACCACATAACTTTTTAGGAACTTAATTTCCTTCAAAACCTACTGGGGAAAAAAACCAAACAAACCAAACCAAAAAAAAACCAAAACCAACCAACCCACAAACAAAAAAAAAACAAACCCAGTAGGCTGCTGCCAAGATCCATGGCTCTACCCTAATTCAAAATTGTATTCTTTTGGTGTTAATAATTCATTTATAATCTGACTTAAAACATTAAGAATAACCAATACAGAACTTCTATGAAGCAAACAAGCTTTTAAGAAAAAGCCAACAAAGGCGAAGGTTAAATACAAGAAAAGAAAGAACAAGAAATAATTGATGATAATTTTTCAAATATTGTAGCCCTCAATTATTGGACAACACCTAGAAATAGTGTAGTGCTGGTCTACAGTATGCTATAAAAATTGATCATAGATCAAAGAATCATCAATAATGCAGCTGCATCACAATTCTCTGTATGTAATTCCTTATAGAGCCTTCTTTTTATCAATGTCAGAGGGAACACACTAACTTTTGACTCCCCTTTACCCCTTCCCCTACTAAGGAGTAACACCAATTGTTAAAGTACTGATTTTGGCACAAATTAACATCACACTTCAGGATTCTTACCTCAGCCTGACTCCCAAAGGCTGCCTTAATGCTTGTGTTGCATACTGTTTCAACAGTATTTCCACCTCCTCTGGGATGTGAACTGTAACAGGGTGTCCCAGAATAAGGGACACACCCTTTCTAATGTGGTGGCCACTGCTGCTGCTGATTGAATACTTGCCTGTGGTGCTGTGTCTGCAACCAGACCTAGTTGCATGCAGCAGTATGGAACAGGTCTCTGTTGAGGTCCTAATTTCTGTGTTGTCACTCCACTGGCTACTCCTTTCCATTCATGCATGTATAAATTGAAGGGCTCTGCAGAATCCAGGAGCGTGAGTGGGTGCTGATGCCAAAGTTCCTTTTATTGCTCTAAATGCCTGTTCCTTTCCCAAACCCCAAGCAATACTCTCTATCTTCTCATTTCTTGCTGTCAGAGATTTTGTTAATTCTCCTAACCCATATAATGTTTATTACATTTTCTTCTTCTCATGCCTGAGCAATAAACAACCTTGAAGAGATTCTGTTTAAGGCAGATTTTTTTTTTTCTCAACTTTTTTCCTTTTTTTTTATGTACTTCCAAGGTAAGTGATAGCCAAATTGTATTGAGCTGATTTAGAAATGGCAATTGAAAATAACTGTTTTAATACCAGTAATAATAAAATGGGTCAAGAAAGAGGGCACAGATTGAATCAAGTCTTCTAAGAGGAGAAAAAAGTTCAGAGGGAAAAAAAAATCAGAGTTCAATTCACAGGTCTTTAACTTGTGCTAGCCAGATCAAAGCAAAGTATAAGCAAAAAGAGCTACTTGAAAGAGTTTGATACAAGCCTATGGATACAATCTTTACTATGTCCATTATCACCACTTTTTGGCTTGCCTTTTTAGATGAAGGCAGAAACATATAGTGTGTTCGCATACAGCTTTATTGTATTGAATTAAAAAATATCTGTCTTATTCATAGTCTAAGAACAGTACCATCTTACTTTACATGGGGACACTGTAAATGATATGAATATCACTTAGCCTCGGTTTAGCTGCTACAGTTTACATGATGTGCTGTCAGATGCTTTCCAGATTTTGAATATTCTCTGTCTACCATGCCAACTGTTTAGGTCCATGACACTTTGAAAAAGCTAAGATTTCTCACAACTGCTTCAGCCTTTAGCCCCGGTGATCAAATCTCAATTGCAGATTCAGAATGCCTAGATAGCCAGGATTTTTGCTGTTGTTTTTTTGTTGGGTTTTTTTGCTTACTTGCTTTTGGTTGTTTTGTTCTTATTGCTGTTGTTGTTGTTGATTTTTTCCCTTTTTGTTAAGGAACTCTGATCTTTTTAAGTCTCAAGGGAAAATATTTCTGACTTTTTAAAAATCTCCCATATTTCATGCCAAACTCTGGTCATATTAATTGGATATAGCTGACCTTATGTGAAGGTCTGAGTAGCAGGGAGAAGTGCCTGCAGACGTGTTTCACAACATCTGTTAGTAAAGCACTTCGCTTGGAACAATCCCACTATTTGTGAGTTAAAGCTTTAGAATAATGTTGTTAAAAAAAAAAATAAAAAAATTATTAACTACAAAGTAAAAAAATTGATCAATAGTGTGGCAAAGATCTGTCACCCACCTCATTAAATCTCCAATTTACACTAAACGAACTGTAGTTTCATTTGCTGTTTTGTTTCTTGGTTTTCATGCCCGTAAATTCACTGGTACTACTGTGACTCCAGGAGAAGTGGAAGCCACCTACTGGATGGGTAGTTGTTTGTACAACAGGAAAAAAGTCAAGTTCCCCACATCAGACACTGTCAGTTCACTTCTACTTTTTGCAAAAGAGTATTATTGTTGTTGCCACCCTCACTCACCTGTAAAGCTCTGCTGCTACTGCATGTGTCATAGGCAGATCTTCATATTTAATGGGCATACATCTCTCACTGGTGCTGCCTGAGTCTGGAAATTTTAACCAAGATCTTAAAATCCAAGAACACATATTCTGACCCTTACTTATTACCTGTTGGCAGAAAATTGTTGCTAATTTTGAATCTTTCTAGCAAAAATTCTGTTTTGTGAAGCCAGAAATCTGCATTCTGCTACATCAGTATTACTGAGGGTCCATACTTTGCCATTACTGTAGAATCACAAATAACATTGTCTTTTTTGCTCTTACACATAGATTCTATGAAGAGACCATTTGGGCATGCTGGAATGAGTAATTTCTGGCAGACAGAAAAAAAGCAGTCATCCTCCCTGTCACTGCAATGGTAGGCTTCTGAACCAAGACAAAAATCTACTAAGGAGATCCCAAGCCACTTACTGTAATTATGTAACCCTTATCATTCTCTGGTGCTGCACAAGAGGAAAGGAAGCAAGAGAGGGAAAACTGCACTAACAATGCAAACAGAATTGTCGTGAGCTTTGTATGTTTGTTGTGAAACAAATCGGTACCATAAAACTAAAACACAGTCATTTTCCTTGCCACAGATGCTGGGAATCATCTGACTGACACTTTTCTCCCAAGCACCAAGTGGACACCTCACTAGCACCCCAGAGGAAGCTCTGTGCTGACACACTTAAGGTCAACAAATTCCCACGACTGTAGATTTGCAAGGACAACACTGCAAGCACCTCTTTTGCTCAGTTTGGAAGCTGTGCTGACCTGGGCTGTGACAGCACAGCCATAGGAGTTTCAGTATGAGGCATTTGTATGTGTACCCTGCCAAAATTCCAACTCTGTCTTCTGGAGTAACAGTCATAGGAAAACCTGATTTAGAAAAAGGTTTTATTATGAACCTTCTGTCATTAAGATCAGAAGAAAATTGTTTAAATAGCATGCCTTCTAAAGCACGGTTGGATGGTGCCCAGGAGAATGACAACAATACAGCATTTCAGAGGGATGAATGGTATCACCCTCCCCCACAAAGATGTTTAAAAACATACGAATAAAAGCGATTAATTTCAGAAAGTGGCACATTACAAATGCTAAACTATGCTGTCGATAGTTTCAGCTCACCTTGAAACTAATAAGACAAAATATATATTACTTAATAATATATTTATTAAAGTAAGTTCCATGTAAATATCTAGGTGACTTTATTACACTGTAACATGAGCTGACCAGAGTATTATATACTGATATAAATAGTTTAAAATTACTTATATTTCATTTTGCACAGCACAGTAGCCTGTTAATAGTAATAGTGGGATTCAGCTAGAAAATAAAAGGCTTTCAGAGAGAAAATAACATTTACTAGGCTTCTGCTAAATGGTTCTGATGCCTTTCTTACACTGGAAAAGAAAAGTAATTTTCTCTACATAACTTTTCGTCAAAATACAGGTATATAATCAATTCCTCATCCCCTTGTTAACCTGTCTGAATAAAGGTTTCAAATGCACAAATGCCCTCCAGTTCCAGTGTTTGATTCACCCAAGAATAATGTTGCCTTTTCTATTGTGCTTTTTGCAAAGTCCTACTTTGCCCATTGAAAAGGTAAAATAGAGGTGCAATTCCAAACAAGACCATGGCACAAAATTGGTCATTTGGGATCTGATATGAGTAGAAAAATATACAGTGAAGTTATGGGAACTCTTGCTTGTCTGTCTTCTTTCTCTTGAGAGTATGAGATGAAACAAGGTTTGGGAGGATCTTTGCCCTGAGAGCTAGCACTATTACAAGAGGCTCTTGAAGCAAAGGAGCCTGTTCTGATGATACCAAAGCAAACTTGTATACAAGCACACCAGAACTGTAGTTGAATATTACAGGTACAAACAATTCCTCCCCAAGCTTTTACTCCTGATCAGTGAATGTTGAGTTGCCAACAACAAACTATGTCACTCCCCTCTCTGCTATTCTGTTAGACTGCCGAGAGGTGTGAACTGCTTCAGGTTTTACATAACACGTACTCATCACCTATGTGAAGATACAAGAAACAGAAAGGAAGCCCACTTCCCTGCATGCCCAAAATGTGCCTCTACCTGTAATTCCTACATAAGAAGGGGATCTCTGGGAAGCTTATGTCTAAGGGCTTCTAATTCATGCTGTCATATATTTTTGTTCTATGCAATACAACCAGAGCAACACAGGTTTGTTTGTTTGTTTTGTTTTGTTGTTTGGTTTGTTTTTTTCAATAACTACATTACTATGTTGGAATAGGTTGAAATAAAGAGCAGGACCTCATTGCATTTCATGCTTCCTAGATACACTGCAAAGACACCTTAAAGGAATAATTAAAATAAAAGAAAAGCAGATGAACAGAAATTAACTGTATGTAGGGATGGGCAGGCAGAGACTAAGGGGCAAAAGAAGAAGGGACTGTGAAGGGCAGGAAAGGTCAAAGTATGTCAAAAATGGGCAGAGCAGGGGAGAGCACAGCAGAGAAATCAAAGAAGGGCAAGAAGGGTGAAAAAGCAATGAAGAAAAGTAGAAAAGAAAGGCAGAGAAGGGTGGAGATGGGCAGAGATAAAAATAGAAGGGTGGAGAAGGTCAGAAAAGTTTAATCAACTTCAGAGGTTAGACAGGCAGACAGAGCTGGGCAGACAGGACAGAACAGTGGAGAGAGAAGATGGGTGGAGATGAATGTGGAAGAAGGGCAAAGGAGAAGGTCAGATAAGGTAGATGAAGGACAGAACAGTGGAGATGTTGAGCAGAAAAAAAGAGGGCAAAAAGAAGAGTAAAGTAAAACGGCAAAGGAGAAAATCAGAGAAGGTTAAGAGAAGAGCAGAAACAGGCAGACAGAGAGGAAGGGATAGGAGAAGGTAAGAGGAGAAGAAAGGCAAATGAGAAGAAGGATGGAGACAGGAGGAGCCAGACACAGAAGAAGAAAAGCAAAGAAGAAAGGCAAAGATCAGAGGATGCTGAGAAGTGGCAGAGAGGGGCAAAAGAGAAGGATGAAGAACAACTCAAAGCGAAGAACACTCAAAGATTATAAATTCACTTTCCCAATATTGGCCCTAAGAATGTACTAAGAAAATCTATCCTATAGTTGATGAGAGTTGCTTAAGGATCCATGATCAATGTAGTGAACCACATTTCCATCAATAATACACACACACATGCATTTTTCAATCTGAACGGGAAACATGGTAATTTTGCTCTCCTCTTTCTCTACCCCACTCCTTTTTGATCTCAGAATAGAGAATTCAAGGTCTACTCAGTTTTATCTCAGCAAATAGTTAGAAATAGTCTTACCAGAAAAGCAATGTCAGTTTGGTGAGGTTTGAAAGTCAGACAGGGAGTGCAGTTAGTTCAGTTCCCAAGCATGAACATGAACAGTGCTAAGATTTATACCTTGCAATAGCACTTTCTCTGTTGGAATAATTTTTTTCTCTATTTTTGTCTTTCGTTTTAGAGCATTGTTCTTAATTAGTCATATTTACTGTACCATGGTTAAAAATTGATTTCTATTTTGAATCATTAAGACCATGATCTTTATTTTTTCCATCACAGTTTTCAAATATATCTCTAAGGAATCACTGCAATTTATTTTGGAAATTACAGATCCCATGTTTTATTTATTTATATTTTTCAACTATATTCTAATTAATGTCTCTTGTTAACAGGATATGTTTGTGAATTTAAAACACAGTTTTGATAAGGATAGAAAAGCCTTTTGCTGTATGAAGCTCTCTGCTATGCAAAGTTGTTATTGAATTCCTGGCCACAAAATGTGTGTATTATCATGGGAGTGCAATAATTTGTATAGCCTATTTATGCACAGTTTTGCTGATATTTTCTTTTGAGTATGCTTTCTCCTCACTATTTCTGCCTTTTTTTTTTTTTTTTTTTTTTAAATATTATTCTGGAAATGTGTTGGCCATTTAGCCCAAAGTCTTGTCTTCCTTT
>JAWWEW010000131.1:19687190-19773919 GCA_035583185.1 Anabacerthia variegaticeps | reverse complement strand
TCTCGGGCAGGTCCCTTAACTTTGCTCCGTTTAATGGCAAAACCAGCTTCCAGGAGAGTCTGGATGATTTTCTTCCCCTTCTCAAAAACCTCTTCCGCTGTGTCCTCCCATACAATGATGTCATCAATGTATTGCAGATATTCTAGGGGCCCAGCCTTCTCTAGTGCAGCATGAATCAGTCCATGATGATTTCATATTATACCTAAAATTTTCTGTAATAAAGTACACAGGAAGGCATTTACCTACTGCCTGTTGCAGCATTCTCTTTCTGTGTAAAAATAAAAGTTTACATTTTCTTTTCTTTACAGTCCAAACTGTAGGTTTCTCACTTGGGGGAAAAAAAAAAAAAGTGATGGCAGATGATTTGTTCACTTGGGTTTATGGGCTCAGGGGGATCTCACTGATGTGTACAAACACCAGAAGGGAGGGTGCAAAGACAAGATCACCAGGCTCTTTCCAGTGCTGCCTTGTGACAGGACCAGAGACAATGAGCACAAAATTAAACACAGGAGGCTCTGAACATCACGATATGCTTTTTCACTGTGAGGGTAACTGAGCACTGGCACAGGTTGCCCAGGGAGGTTTTGGAGTCTCCATCCTTGGAAAAACCTGTCAAAAGCCATGTGGACAGGATCCTGAGCAACCAGCTCTAGGTGGCTCTGCTTGAGCAGGGGGTTTTGATAGGATGATCTGCCACTCTGTGATTATGTACTTGTGAGTATTTGTGAACTTGAGATCAGATAACAAGCACAGGTGAGAAGCAAAATACTGAACAGAATAAGGTTTAGGAAGTTACAAACACATAAAATCTGCAACTCACGTTTTTGTTTTGCTTTTTGTTTACACCTTACCACTAGGGCTGAAGCTCTGAAGTATGTTGGACCAGTGCATTGGTCCTGAATAAGACCAGAAGGTCTTACAGCTAAATCTGGCAAGGAACAGAGTTTTTCCCGAAATGTCAGTCCTTTGACCAGCTTAAGTGGCAGGACCTGCATGACTTGAAGTCATGGCACTCGAGCAACAAACAGCTCTTGAGACACTCTCGAGAGACCTCTGACCTGACCATCTGATTTTGAGCAATAAACTGAAATCCCTATGAAGCCAAATTCCTCTATTTTGTAGCATTACAAGTGTTGCAGATATTTGTAGCATTCTTAGATATTCTTAGAGTTTTCCATCATCAACCAAAACAGCACTATTTTAACACTGTCATTTATCTAAAAAGGATCCATTTAATGTAATCAGGAGATTTAATGCAAACAGGCGATGAACCTGCCTTTTTATTGAGAGGTACCAACACTTAAAACTGGCTAAAAATTTAGCCAATGTAGCTAAAAAGGCACATGCTTCAACTCAGGAAAGTTAGAAGCATTGTAACAAAACTTTGCACACAGACAACAAAGTTGTCAAAGGCAACATTCCAGACACTCCAATTAAATGTACACTGAAAGATAAAAGATGAGCAATATTTGAAATTCATGAAGGAGGACAATGTGCATGCACACACTCACACACCCCCTGAGGATTGATAAAAGATAGTCTCACATTTGACTGACATCCACCAACTCCTAAAAGCCTACAAAGCACAAACAAACAACTCCCTGGAATATTCTAAGAGCACACCCGAAGCAGGCTGTGTAGGCTGTGCTTATAACACACAGGTGATCATTATTTAGGAGGGGATATCTTATAAGCTGCCTATCTCACCTCTGGGTTTCTGTCTCAGCCACTGGCAAATTGCTCCTCTCACTTCTGCAAACCTTGTAGGAAACAGGGAATACTCTATAAATCAGGGCACATACCCACTCTGCTGCCTCCAGGTGTTTAGCTAGTGCATGTCATCTACATTTCAGTCTCTTAAACACAACCGCTGCTGGTATCTGGAAGATGCTTAGGCACTAGTTTGGCAGTTCTTTGCTCTGGTTCCAGGGTTCCCTTCCTCAGCTGCAGAAAGAGAGATTAAGCAGGGTGTTCTGGAGTAAATTGTGTTGCAGAAAAAAAAATCTCAGATTGACTCCTTTGCAAACTGGTTTTGAATTGGAATGGGAATATTACCTTTCCAGACTGCTTCCCCTTAAAAAAGCACGTGTTAGCAAATAAATCAGAAGCGGCTGCTAGGTAGAAAGAAAAGCATCCTCCTTTTAGAACCTAAAGAGGAATCCTGAATGTGTATGTGCATAACAATCCTTATATGGGAACAAAAATACTTCCCAGGCCAAGGCAAAAATAAAACTCCTTCTAAATAGCATAAACGTAGGTTTCTCCTTTCTCTTCAGAAATTATTTAATTGAAAAATAGTCTGCATTTAACATCTTTCATTTCCATATAGAGCATCACTGTTTTGAAATCTTAATAGTGGATTTAACAAAATTTATGCTGTAAGTTCAATACACATCCTTATGAGAATCTCAGCCAGAATGACTCATTTTAAGTTTTCATTAATATTAAAACACATCCTCCTGAAAGCCCTAATAAGGGTGTCTGATATTTTCTTTTTCTTTTTTTTCACCTGATAACAGTCACTAACCTTTCTTTTAATAGAGTTTTAATATCAATATCACCTTAAAATAAGATCAAGCAGACTTGCATGTTCATATAAAGGAAAATAAAATAAAAATTATACCTACAGTACAAACTCCTCTTTCTATGTTTGGTGTATATTTACACAGAAAAAAATTTATTGTTTATTATTTAAGATCGTATTTAATGAAAATATTATTACTTCCTTCCAAGGAGCTTTTAGTATTAAACAGTGTTCAAACAATATTGCCTATAAAAAGCAGAGAAGGAAGGAACTTGAATAGATATTAAAATGCAGAAAGGAAAAAAAAAAACCCTAGTGAAAAAACCTATGAATGCCTCATCCACAAGAAGCGTAAGAACAGGTCAGGCCACGTTGCACAGGTAATATTTTCTATAATGTTGCTAGAAATGGTGCAATGATGTGCTGGCTGAATTTGACCATTTTGATATATATATATAGCCAGTGTAGATGTGAAATAAAAAGCACACTAAATCACAATGCCATAAACAATACCTATTATACATTATTTCACTCTCTTGGGGAAAGAAATATATGGTAATTTGCTAAGCTATTTTCACTTCATTCTTAACATTTACGGCTATTACTAGTAGAAAGCAACAACAGCTTGACTTTTTAGCATGCAAAATGCTAGATCTGAAAAAGACATATAAAAGAAAAATATATGCAGCTTCCCATTTGTACTGTGTCAGCAAAGTCTTTAACTAGGTATTCTTAGTAGAGTTTGCTAATTATAGGTGATTTCTGGTTCTTGCAAATTATCACAGGAAGACAAGGAAATGAGGTATGAGAATCAAAGAATTTATAAGAGTGTGGCTTAAAAAAACCTCCTAATGCCCCTGTCTTGACAATGCTTTGCATGTGAATTATGACAAATGCACAGTATTACAAAGACTAATTCAGAAATGCCCCATATTTAACAGCTGTGTCCCTATTCAGGTTATATGTTCCTGTGTTTAACTGTGGTCCTTATTGCTTTATTCTCAAACGTGAGGCTGTAACAGGATGACTACATTGCGGGGAACCACCTCAAACTCATACTGAAAAGCAAGGCATAACATCCACAGAGCATTATTTAAATTTCTTCCTTGGGGGCTTGGGGATCTCTACAGAATATTTCTCTTGGGAATCACATTTTTTAAAATTATAGCAAATAAAATGGCCACGGCTATGCTAGACAATATGGGGCATAAACCTCTGAGCAGGGGCAAAACTTACCCCACTGTATTAAGTTTTGTACCTTTGTCATCTTTACTGTTTAACTTCCTGCAGCCATTCCTGCCTGCTAATTCCCTTGTGCCAGTGTCAGGGTTTGAGTGGCTATGCAGTGAATTAAATAAGGAAGCTGGCGTGACCGAAAACTACATCTTTCAAATCTCTCTATATGTGGAAAGTTATTTTTCAACCAGAACAGTTCACTGATCAAATGCTTTTTAGTCACACAAGAAAAGCTGCCAGAACAATCAGCCAAAAAGGAAGAGGGAGACCAAGATTTTATTTCTTCCCCCCCCTTTTTTTTTTTTAATGAGAGGGCAGCAATGTAGCAACTGAAAGTGGGTTATGCAAAAAAATTTGGTGGGGATCCATCTCCTCCTCTGCCTGAGCTCTGCTGCCAGATGCAGAGCACTTCTGCTTCTATTGTGCTGTGACGCACCATTGGCATTTGTCCCTGAAGGGAAGAAAGACTCTTGTGGGCACATGGGATTATAAGGCTCTAGTGGGAATGGATCCCACCCACCTCCAGTGCCAGAGTTTTGCCTGTGCATAACTAGAGTCTTCCTGTTCCTAGTCCTACACCACTGCCACCTCCATCCAGCCGACTGGCTACTGGATTTGCCATGTTGATCTCTGAGATTTTTGTTCCTAGTTCTGGTTCATCAAGGTGTGGAAGCAGCTGCAAGTACAGCTTAAACTTTCTCTTATATGTGACATAAGAGGGAGTTACCAACTTTGGAATTTCGTAAAGGCATCATCTAACTACTGACTTTGCTGTTAAGGAACTTAGTATTCACTATTTCACCATGAAAAAGCCATGAACAACCAGCAAGCTTAGCTCCTATTAGGCCACTAAATGAAAGTCATTACCATGATAAAGTTTCATGTGTTCAAGTAAATGATGACAAAAACCAAATCAAAATGTAAAACATATAAAGAGCCCTTCATTAGTCTTTCTAGGGTGTAATTTGTTAATATAAATTGCATTGGAATGAACACATTTACATGAGATTTACATGGGTTCTACATTGTCTCGATGTACTAACTAGTCAATTGGCTTCCACTCTGAGATCAGATTTGCTTAAAAACAGACATGATATACTGTTCTTTAGGATAACGTTTTTAAAAAAACTATCTGAAAATGCGTGATCTTCTTATATGTCCCCTGCTATATGATCACTTCAAAAATACCAATACAATTATTCTCATGGCAATCAAGGGAGAAAAGGATGGAATATCAACTAATAGGCACATGACAAACAGAGGATGATTTTCTAACTTTACACAAGGATCTTTCAACCCCAGGACTGACTCAGGAAATCTAGATTCCTGTCTTACATGGTTCTTACACCTTCACTCCCTGTAAAAGTTACCTGCTTTTACACAGAGCAAAGGTTCATATTCTGTTCTTACAAAAAAGGTAATGAAATTATTAATGCAGTCATATACTGCAATGCCCAAAGACCATCTGTTCTGGTCTGGCAAGCATTTGCTTATTTTTAAAATGTGACAGACTCTTTGTCAGATTATTAATTCACCACCTTTAATGCTATTCTCAGACACACTATTCAATATAGGATAAATAAATCATCATCATTTCCTATGTCCTGCTACATATATTGAAAAAGGCTTTTCCAAAAATTTTGCAACTTTGAATTCCTTTGATATTTCTATCTTGAGAGTGAAGATACTAGGGGTTTTGCTTATCCACGCTTCTCACAACCAAGTACTGTAATGACCCAGACAAAGCCATTTTCATAATTAAACCTTTCTTTTCTTTACAGATTTCTGGGAGGACATCCTGAATTTAGACAAATGACTGCAGATGGTCATATAAAGCTGAATGGAAGATGGATGGTAGCTGTGGCTTTCAGGTGAAACTCTCTATTTTATGCAGAGCCCTTGCAAGGTCTCCAGAACATTTTGTTGCTGAAAATAGAACATCACTACAATTCAAGTCTTTTGTATGCACATGTGCTAGCTGCAGTTGCTCAGTGGATCTGAGCATACACCTACAGGACTCTTACTGAAGGTTTGGGGCTTTAAGGAATACACTTAAAAGGCTCTTTTGGTTGGTTGTTTGGGTTTCTCCCCCTCCTCTGATATCTTCTGAGTAATGGGAAATATGAGAGCCAGAAACTCCCAGAAGTATCAAGTGAGAACTTACTGTCCCTGGCTTTATAGATAGCATACCAGATAAGTGACAAGGAATAAATTACTTTTCTTCTTTGTTATAGATATGGTGAAATGTACATGTTCAGATTTTAGAGGTAGATATTGTTATCGGAGTATATTTTAAGGCAGATCATTAAGGACACAATCATAGTTTTTGAGCTTTTAAGCAAGGATGCAAAGGGGAAATCCATATTCACCTCCCACGTTCTCCATTATGATGGAAGCTCAGACACTGCAATGGAGAAGCTGCCACAATACAAGAATCCATCGCTCCTCATTTTTATTTCAAGTCTCTGAACTCTGCACAAAAGGCAGTGGAAAGGTTTCCTGAGGCTAAGAACAATTGTATAAGGTACATGTATTCCATACATATATCCTTACATCCATTGCATGTACTGTTTTCAAACAATCCAACAGACTCATTTAATGCCACAAGTTTAAGCTACGAGTTAACCTTATTTGAGACTTAAAGCTCTCTGAAGTCAGTAGCCTGAACATATTTGTTAAAAAACATATTTAATCCTACCTCAAATTCCTGGTGTTCTTTATCTTCCTCTTTTTTCCCACTTTTTTTTTTTTTTCAGTTCCCCTCTCCCTTTCTTTCAATGATTCATATAAATTCATAGCTTCTGTTACTCTCCTCATTCATTCAGGTTTGCTTTTGTGCCTGAAATGGGTAACTTCTGCCCTTCTTCCCCAGCATTACTAGTGATCGTATATATTAACTTTAAAAATTATGTAGAAAGAATATAATTTATACTCCCAGGTGCACTTATATAAAATTCTTAAGCTGCTTCATAGGCTCCAGTTCAGCACTAAATGATATAACTCAGTGGTTTCTTACCAAGGAATTTACACATTGACCCACTAACTTTAGAGAGCTTGAATTAGGCCCTTAGTTATTGGAATTTATTTCTGAATGTTTTAGGGTATAAGGACCTTGCTAGAAAGAAGGCTCCTTAATACTGTATTAATATATTACACATTTTAAAAGAGAAGTTCATAATGCTACTCTGAATATGCAGTGATATATCCCAAGTAAGACTGAGTGCTTAACTGGAAATAACCAAAATATAATTTCTTCTATCAAATTAACCCCAATATTCTTACTAAAATGTACCATTATCAAGCAGATGGATGGCAGGCTGGAACTTTAATAATATTCCCACTAAAACTGATTACATAAAAGGAGAAAAACCTCGAAACATTTGCCTAATGATTGGGGTCTGAGCTTTTTAAAGTTTTCTACTAATCCTTAAAAAATATCTGGAGGAAATATAAAGGACGTTTTGCAATTTCACTTAAGTCTGTCTAACTCCCATTGACCCTTTCTGAAACGCAGATCACAGTATTTAGTTTTGTGAAAAGTCCCAATAAAATGCAATGATGTAATATTTAAATTCAGTCTGGAAACTAGATCCAAGGGAGTCTTTAATCAAAGAGGGCATTCCATAATATTTTTTTCCCCTTGTTGTTTTAATAAAAATAAAGCAAATGAAGATAATTATTAACAGAAAATATTTTTATTAAATTTATCCATGAAGCTGCTGCTTCACATTCAAGCTAATTCAGTCCTCACTGAAACTAATGGCAAAAACTTTATTTTATTTTATTTTACTGAGCTGAGAACATCAGTTGCTGTAATTCTGTGGTCTTTGTTTCTTCCTTCTCCTTCATCACAGACTACAATAGACCAGGAAAAGTGTATGTATAACTTAGGAGCACAATCATCTGTCGTACTCTCAATATAAATTTGGGATCATTAGTTCACTGAAAATCGTCACAGTTCTCAAGTTCTGCTGCACGAAGCAGTCAGTTTGTCACGTTTTATATGGAAAAACAGTTTTACAGAAAGACACAAAATCTTTAGGATGCAATGGAGGGAGAGTTTGGGTATCATTATATCTTTAAAGTTAGGTATGTCTAGGTATTTCAGATCCTGAAACTCATTTGTGATCCCAAGGAAGGGATACCTACACATCTCAGCAGGTTCTGTCAAAGCTTAAAAGAGCTGCATTCCCTAGGACTGCAACTAGTCAATGTCTGAACAAGGACAATCCTAGCCACTGATTTTTTGTCACCCACATCACAAGGGATGGGGAGTTGTTTAGGTTGCTGAGGTTTATGACTAGTTCCCTGTATTCAAAACTCTCTCTTACAGCCAAGAATTAAAACTCACCCTTTTCCCTCTTGAAGATGTGAAATTTATTAGCATTAAAACTGTCAAGTGATTTAAAGCATGAAATTTCACTCTGAAACTGCTCGGAATACAAAATGCTGGAAATAGTAACAAAACACTGGACAAAGGAAAAATGCAGACTAATAACTCAAATGTGGTAGCAGTCCCATGCAAAACTGCAAAAACATGATATATTGGTTTTGAAGTGTAATTAAAATGTCAGGAAAGTGTTTTATGAAATACTAATTTAGTTAGCATTGCATTACATTGCATTCTAGATAATACTTTAAGCTTCTCTTCTGAAACCACCATAGAATATTTTCAGCCCATTTCCTTCTCAGCAGGTGCACAGTGTCTCATTCTGTTGGTAAGACTGTTGTACAGTAGCACAGTCAACAGTCCTCAAATGAAAACAACATGGGTTCTAATTACAGAGTTTGTATAAAATCTTACTGTATTTTAAGCAGTAAAGCTGCAAACCTATCATGTTGCAGGAGTCAAAATCATATCTGCATCCAAACTTGCTCAAAACTGGCAGCTTTGAGCTCATATAGCTAATATTCATTATGAAAAGCAACATTCAGATTTCCAGTTTAATACTGTGGTTCAAATTTGCCAGGGGAAAGATTGAAACACAGTCTATTTTCAAGAGAACAGAAAGACAGATTATAATTTACAGGAATTTATTTTGCTATTTTCTTAATTTTGTTCAGTCAAGTAGTAATGCGAAACATATTGTAATTCTTAAGACTGATCAATATTCTGTAATGAGCTTCTTCAGAAAACCTTGCAAGAAGAAACCAGAAGACGCAGTTATCTTATGCTGTGTAATAAAATGGTCAATTTAAGCAATGCACACTATTTTCCATTTTCAGTCTTATAATAATCCATACAGTTGTTACAAAACAACAGTAAAGATTACGCTACTTTGCATTCTGCAATTTAATTAGGGAACATTCATCTTTGAATCAGCAATCCTCAGGTTTTATGCTTTTCACCAGGCGACAAAATTTATTCTAGCTGAGAAGGCTACACCACTGTGAAGTCTAAAGGGCTTCTTGCACCCCTGCTTGCAGGGCTTGACCTACCTATATTATTTCATGGGAGGAAGCAAAGGAGAAGGCAATGAAGCTCCAACCAACACACTGCAGGGCACAGCTGAGCCCCTCAACGAAAACAGTAGTGCCCTGGGCAAAGTGCATTTAAGAAAGGGCAGAAAATGCTGGGCTGAGAAACGAGGAGGGTTTAAAAAAGGAAAACAGCAGCAGCATTGCAATTATCGTTGCAGGTTCTAATATTCTCATGTTAACTCTCATCACAGTATCTAATACACTTCCCATCACAACACCTAATCATATAATGCTCATGGAAAATAAAGCTAAAGTTGCCATAAATATAGTAAAGTTATTTTGCACTACTTTACCACATTTGATTTTAACAAACAGTTTTTATATGATTCTATGGGGCTTCATAATCACTTAAATAGCACATCCTCAAGAAGTTTTATTAAATAATGGCAGAACTAGACAGATTTTTAATGCAAACTTTTGCTAAATTAATTCAGTACAGCAGGATCATATGCAAATACAGATTATTTCTGATGTTATGAGAGTCTGATACACTAAGTAGTGATGTAACATGCCTTGACACTGAAAACATATGTGTGAATCGGAGCTTTCTCAAAGCTTCTAACTCCATGGTTACTATTAAGAAATCATTCAAGTATTCACACAGACTAATGTTATAACTTTACATATATTCTACACGTATATCTATGGATGTACTGCACACTGAAAATCAGTACATAACTAAATTTGATTGTTTCTTTATTGTCCCCTCCAGTTCCTTTTCATTTTACATCATTCTTACAGTTGATAAGGTGATACAAAACCTCTTACTGGTTTATTGCCTGCATGAGACCCACAACAGGATACATGCGCATGTATCTGTCCATGTCCATGGATCTGTCACTTTGGAGTTTCATGCACAGAGATGTCAGGCTGTAAAACTCTAGTGCAGAAGCGCAATTTAAAATTCCACCAGTACAATTCTTAGCAATTCCCACAATTTAAGAATTGAGCATAACAAGTGGTTTACCTTACCCTTGTAATTCATTGGCTGAAAACAGGGGCCCTACTTTTTCATGGTATATGTCTGCCATTTTAAATGACCTTATACCTAGGAATGACATTAGCCTGACAAATTTTAATGAAGGCTATGCTATAGAGCAATATTAGTCAATTATCATCAATATTGAGACATCTTCTAAAAACACAAGCAACTCGAAGTGATAAGAAGAGTAGTTTCATTTCTCTGACAGATTAGGTGGTTCATAAAGATCTTTGTCATAAATTGAGAAAATCAAACTATGAAAATTTTAGAGCTGAATAAAAGGAGACAAAGTAATGAAAAAATAACATGCAACATTTTCTAGAGGAAAAGGTTGTTTAGTTCCTAACTTCTCAAAATATATATTTCCTCTGAATACTGTTGACTTTTTGAATATACAGCTTTGACAATAGCAATCTCCTTATAGAAGTGAGATCTGTCATTTTTGCTGAAAGACTTCTGCTTGGCAAAACTGAATTTTCACCTTCAAGGGCAATGTGAAATATTGCCATAGAGACCACCTATTTTTAGAAAGAACTATCAAATGTGCATCTAGAGCTCTGCACTTGCTTTTTCTTGCATAATGTTGACAACAGTATTTTGGAAGTCAGAAGGGAAGTAGTGTTGATATTGAGCACTGACAGAAAAACAAACAAAAAAAATCAAAGTGGGAAGGGAGGAGGGTGTAGAAAGCAGGAAAGAGTAGAATGGAAAAGAGGCTTGAGTTTCATTGGGTTTTAATTTTAGTGGCAAGCTTTTTTCTTCTCACCAGTGTGAAAAATTTGACTTTTCCTCATGTGCTGAATTCTGATGTGTGTAATTAAAGTTCAGCTCATTGTAATTACATAACTTGCAATCACTCCCTTGAAGGAGATGAACACCAATACTACTCCTTGTATGTTTGAATAGTACATCAGTGAAATATTTGCCATCATTTTCTCCTTTTGTTTACTAATTTATTTCTGCTTTAGTATGTAATTCCTTTACTACAGACTTTTTCATCAATTTTTCTGGCACCTATTCCACCCGGGGTTGGTGCAGGAAAACCACAAAAGACATGGCAAGTGTTGATAAGCAAACCTGTAGTGCTTGCAACCCCTGCAGTCTGAAACTAGCACAGCAGAGTTAACAAAAACAGTAGGGCATGGCCCCATCTATACTGTGCTGGCTAGGTTAGCATTCTGATATAAGGATTTTCTGTAGCTGAAAATCTCCTCTAAGCTGATTTGTGTAACTACGCTAGATTTCTTTTTTAGAAGAAAAATGATTTCCCACCACCTATGCCATGAAAGTACAGCTTCATATACTTCACCTTCTCCTGTAAACCAAGAACATCAAAAAAGCCAAAAACAAATAGTGCACATGATAGAAAGATGAGCAAAAACCTGAGAAATTTCTTTTCAGATTTTGTTCACCTCACAGAACTATGACTTCTATTAGATGCCAGCTATGCCTTATGATTGGTCTGAAGACTAAAAGCTTTTTAGAGATTCATGGAATAATGAATCAAATCCATCTGTTGTATCATAAATGTCTAGTCAAGAAAAGTCAAACCCTCTCCTTTCAAATTTTAGATTTTTATCACTTACATATGTGGCATATTAACATATATTTCACACTGGAGATAAATACATAAAGAGATAGACTGCTTTAGTGGCCCATAACAGCACAGACATGAATTACTACTAATGTGACTTATTGTTTGTGGTCCAAAATAAATTCTAAATTATTATATTCAAAGCTGTCTTCACTTACTGTTGTTTTTAACCACCATCATCTGAATTAGCTTTTATTAGTTGGGATCATTCACAGACCAATAACACTTTTATTATACTTATCCTTGCTTACGTAAAAATCCTTTTTATAGCAATTTTGAACTTCTTTACTGTTTCAATGATTGTTATTAAATTCAATGAGACCACATATTCAGTAAGGTGTTATTTAGTGTAAATAGAATATTAGGCTCCAGCCTGAGATTTTCCTCATTTCTCCATATCTACTGTGTTCACCAACTGATTCTTATCTTTTTGTTCTTTTCCTCCTCCCCTGCTCTCACAAATCCTTATCTAATGGAAACTGTTTTAAAACCAGAAAAATTATAGTGCATGTTTACAATAGTAAGCAATCTCACTGGAATAAACAGTTTGTAAAGAACAGGAACAGGGTTAAGAACAGGAAGACTGATTTATTTCAGACGACATTTCATTTCCCACAATTACTAAGCATTCCTATTTTTCTGTTGTTTCTTTGTCTTTCAATAGTATTTGATTTGCTCTGCCATGCTAGGGATCCCACAGTGAACAGGCAGCAAACTTCACACCAGGTGTTGGTTCTGGTTGGTTCTGCCCACAGAGAGGGAACAAGAGGGATCCAGTCTTGGCACTGCAAACAGCTCTTGTGGACAAAACCAGACGCAGCTACACCAGGAGGAAAATCAGCTCAAACAAACTCTCAGATGTACACATCAAGGCTCAGAGGTAAAACCGAGACACTCAAGGCGGAACGGTCACTGCAGGACAAAACTCTTGGGAACACACTTTGAGGTTACTTTACCAGTGCCAGACGTATAACATGGTCTAGCTTTAAAAACTGTTAGAATTCTGCTTTTTCAATGCCACAAATGGAAATGGGGCACCTGGAACAGTTTTTCTACTGTTTCTCAGAATTTTCTCTCTGAGTTTCTAATGTTGAATTGATTCATCCAATTCAACTGTCAATGTGCGTCAGCTACAAAATTTCCTTAACAAAAGTTACACAGCATGTAGACTTTTCTACACTATCTATTTCTATGTGAAAAAAGTAAGTCCCACATTCAATAATAAAGTCACAGGGAAGTTGGGAAGTAACTTTTTTTTCCCTTTCTTCCTTTTCCTTTAAAAAAATATATTCATAGCATTATATAAGAAATTACCCTGGAAAATACATAACACATCAAGAGCTGTGGCAACGTCGTTTATAAACCAAAACTCTAGAAGAGAAAATAGCATTGCATTAGCATGCAGTACCAGCATCTATATACTGATATACAAAATAAGCTCATTAATAAGAGATCATGAAATATGTTATTTGGAAATAGAGCTGATGACATTTGCATTGCAGAATGCATTACAAGAATTCATAGTACAAAAAGAGAAAGCAATGACTAAACAAATTATTGACAAATTATTTTTGATCTATGGATAAATGTGCTGATTCATGCTTTTGGAAGGGTGAAAGAAAAGAACATCTATCATATATAAAATTCTTCAGTGTTTCATCTGAAACACCCCATTATTCTCCCACAAAAAAACCCTGAAAACAAGGATTCTGCAAAGGCTGATTACAGCAACTCAAACAAATGTCCATGGCTTTTCTGCTCAATGCTACTCTGAGTCACAACCGTGTGAAGAAGTTCCAAAGGCACAGAACTGTGAAATCAGAAACACTTGTGAATGCAGCGATAAAAAACTAGCAAGGCTTTCTGCAGGGTGACAGAAAGGTACATACTCAGAAGCTGCTGAAAGAGCTTCTCAAGTGAAAACACATCATATTCATAACAATACAGAAATAATGCGGCAGATAAGAAAACCTGAAAGAAATTATTCTTTTCTATTTAACACAAAGCTGCGGAACAAGAGACACTTAAAAAATTTATGCACTGAAAGCAATAACCTGTAAGGTCAATGTGACAGAGCAGTAAAATTCTTCATATTCAGTAGAATTAGAAATGATCGTTTCATATATTTTAGTGTGTGGCTTTATTACCTAAATTCAAGACAAGATCTTGAACACAAGTATACATTTATTTTTTTTTATTATTATTGGAGGGATTATTAAAAATCTGCATTTAAGGGTAACCTCTTCAGTAATGATATTGTATGTAAGGCAATATTTATTTGGGAAGATTACACCTTAAGTTTATATGAGGCTAGGCTGAAATATATGGGGCTGGACTGGGCAGGAGGAACACACTTCCAAGTTCTAACCATTTACAGGGAAAATAAGACAAACCCAGCAGACTGGGGTTTTATCTATGGCAAATAATCATTTATCACAGAGGAGTTTTGTGAAAAATGATCCTTCAATTTGCATTAGTGCACACGGATATGGAGAACGCCACGCTTTCCAAATGCACTCAGTTTAGTGGTAAGGTTTACACCAAAATGATCACTTCTTTCTCTTTCAGCATAATTTGTCCCTGCATTCATTGTTCTGTGATTAGCTATCAGAACAAATACAATTTAAATCATATCAATTCCAGTGCATGAAGGATGCTGTACAATAAAAACATAATAACACGAGAGAAAAGAGGAATGGCAGGACTTTGAGAAGCTACATGGATCTGTGTGCCTAGGAAGGTCCACCGGTGCTTAACTCATACTCAATAATGCTGATTTTTTTAATTAAAGCTCTCAGTAGACCTCCTGCCACACGTTGGTAGGAATTTACCAGTGCAGTGAACATGTATTCTTGTTGCAGGGAGTATTCAGAATTTGGAAGTACCATTTTTTTACTGAAAGCTTCTCTGGATAAATGTTTTCTTTCTCGCCTTCCAGAATATCCACAAAGTTTTCACTTAAAACATTTTATCTCAATAAGATGCTGCCACTACAGCTGTCCACAAGAAGTTTTTCTTGTGCCTTTGTTAGCCCACAGTTAATAGTAACAACTAAATTTTCCAGTCTTTGGAAGTAATGTAAGAGGAAGACATTACCCTTAGTCTGTATCATGTGCTCTTCTTCCCCAATACCTGAAGCTTTTATACTGTCGGCTTAGGCATATAACACAGCGCCTATCTACTTCTCTCTTTAAACACAAAACCTGAATAATTCATTTCTTTTATTACTGAGGTCAGTTATGAAGGCACCAGAAAGCAAACTGGTATGTTCTCAGGCTTCAGATATAAAAAAAATCAAAGTAATTTAACCATTTCATGTTTCAAAACAAATAACATTCAACTATTCAATTCTGCCTTCACCAGAAATCTCTGGACTAGTAATATTTTCTAATGAAATTGTTATTTTCATTTTCCAATCTATTTAAAAGTTTTAGAAGAAGAAATAGTCTCATATAACTCCAGTGAATTCAGAATGTTCCAGAAAAGGTACACAGAGGAGAATCCATCTGAGACACCATTATTAGGTAACATTTATTAAAGTTGTAAGATCAAAGCATATGAAAATTTCTAATCATTCAAAAATTTTATCAGGCTTCACAAATCATATTGAGTTAGATACCATCTGGCTTTTGATAATGTACACATTATGAGGAAGGAGGTTATTTATGTACCCTACCTGTCACATCAGAGGGCCTTGAATCAAGGCCCTTCTCAGTAGCCAGTAACAAGCAGTATTTGTATTTTACAAAAAAACTAATGTTCACTCTTACCTATTGACCACCATCTGTTCAAATACTAGGACTTACATCTACAGAATTTCTTTCCTTTACTTTCATGGAATACGTAATTGGCCTCCGAGAAGAAATAATGATTTTCAAGGCAAATTCTGAAGAAAAAGATTCCCTGCAAGAAGGTAGAATTTCGTCTCAATTTACTAATTAATCCTGTAATGTAGACCTTAAACAGGAATCACCTGGAGCGAAGTTTTCTGCACTAAAATTTTGTATGTGGCACAAATGCAGGATGTGACCCCACAAAAATATATACTACCAGCAGAAAGAGGGGTGGGGGTGGGGGTGCGGAAATGAAGGCAATAGTTGTTTGACAACTGAAACATGATTTTCTAGTAACACTCTTTCATTTGACATCTATGGAAAACCCCTTGAATTTCTACTCTACACTTCATACCTAGCCAGATGTGATTGCCCACAGCTGCAATTAAATATGCCACCTTAACAAATCAAACAAGAACTACGATGCTAGAAGATTAATACTATCCATACAGGCCACCATGCTAAAATATGAATTAGTTTTACTCACTGACTCTATTAGTCTAAATGTTGCTGTAGTTCTCTTGATGTGTACTAAATTGTTCTTCCTTTAATATCCTATCTAATACTATTGACAAACACGTCAGTCACTGACATGGTGATTTGTACTTGGTTATATAAATGAAGGTTCCCTCCTTATTTCTCTCTTTTTGGAATTGTTCTTGTTTCAGAGTTCTGTGTAAGATGTATGCTTACACAGAGGAATGTGCGTTCCCTCCTGTAATATGGATACACTCCTAGCAGCTGACAATGACCCAAAGGCTCCACAAATGGGGATGTCACATATGACCAGATACATTTTATGGGATGAAAACAGAAAATAATATAGTCAAGGTGCTCAGGCTACGTCAGTTCTTCAAATGTCATGAACATTTCTGTACTTCCGCTGGTAAGATTGTTAACAATTCTCAGATAATTCTTTTTCTCTAGCGCTCCAGTAACAACTTTCTCTCCCTCACTACTGTATGTTTAGTTGTTTATTTATTGCTACTGCTAAACAAACAAACCAAAAAGAGAGTGTCAACTGAAAAAGGGATATAATCTTTGATATTAAGCACTGCAAATAGGGAATTATCCCAGTAGGGTGGTGTTGAAACAGCACATTTCAGAAGCAACCATGAGAACAAGCTGGCAAACTGCAGGAGTCCTACATATAAGAACACAAATGCACTGATCAAAATGTGATTTTCATATGATTATGCACATGTACATGTGTATATACACATGCAAGAGAGACCTTATTCACAGTAATTATCACATCTCTGGAAATAATCACTGTATGATGTTATGGTACTTGCTGAAAGAAGTGCTAGATTTCTTCCTGTTTATTCTTACAAAGAAAATTTTCACTTAAAAAATCCTAGAGTTTTACCAGGCAGACTGCACATCCGTCCCTCATATTTACATGTACATTGCAGCTTCCTTTTGCTAGAAACCTTTGGTAAAAACTCTTTCTGTAGGCATTTCCATAAAAACACTAGTGACTGTCTTCTGGCAACTGAGATCTGTGACCTCTGAGAACTAAGCAGCTTCAGTGACACTGCCATGACTGGGGCTCTGTCTCACAGCAAGCTCCAGCATGCTACTTGCAGGCAGCTTGATGCTGAAGCTGTTTGCAGATGTGATTTTTTTTTTTTGTTTCTTTTCTTTGAAACTAAAACAAGGTTTTTCACTTTCACCTCCTCTGAAAGTGGATGACACACATTTGAACAACTACCTTGTAAAAACTTGGAATAGTAGATTCCCACATTATATATATCAGAAAAGCCAAAATGGAATGAACTAATTTTCAGAAGGGTGGCATAAATGGGAAGACTCAGTTGACGATGCAATTTCATATAGCGCATGTGATGAGTGCAAATTAAAAGCAACAGGAATACATTTAAGAAGAAAGTAATGGATTGGTCAGGAGAGTGAAAAGCAACTGGGTGTTTTACACTTGCTTTTGCATAGTGCATCTACAATGTAGGAATGTAATGCTAAGATAGCAGCCATGGAGAGGAAGACAAAGAGAACACATGAAGAAACCTGGGGACATCATAATGGACTTAACTGAGAAGAAGGTGATCTTGCATTGCCAATAATGAAAAAGCAAATTAATATAAACAGGAACATAAGCAAGACAAGACAATCACAGCTTCAAGATAAGAGTTGAGCTTTTACAATCATAAATGTTATTTTGAGGAAAACTTCAAACATCACTCCACTAGCTAGGCATCACCTAGCTAGAATCAAGTACCATGAATAATGCATTGGTGCAGCTAAGGTGTTCAGAGACTATATGTGATTGTAAATTAAAATCTTCTGTACTGTACGAAAAGGATTGCATCTGCATTGCATACCAGAAACTGCAATTCTGCAGATAGCACAATTCAGTCCATTCTCCTTAAAGCTCTTTCATACAGAGTTTGGAATAGAGAGCTTCTCTGTGAAGATCACTGTGACAGCAAGTTATCACCAGATACACTGCATGGTACATCAAATTGTACAGTAGAGATACTGTGTTTTTCAGAAATAGTAAAAGCTGCATTTTGTTCTTAAAATGCCCTGGCAAATGCCCACTGCTGTTGCAAAGTGCTGCTTAGAAATTCACAGGTATTTTTTTCCCTTGGACTGTCCTTTATAATGTGCAAACTTGAGGCAAACATCAGTGGATGACGAGCCTCCTGTACAGCTAATCTGCGTGATTACAAGATGTTGCTTATTTTAAAGGGACTCTGTGAGTCAGAGAAGACTCCAGCAGAATGTCATGTACATGAGTTATTAAACAGACACTAACATGAAAGAAATAAATGCAGGAGAAAACGCAAAACTTTTGAAGAGTGATAACTTTAAGTTTGCCGTGCAACCGGGATTAAAGATGAGATTGTGTTTATAACAGATTTTTAGTGAAAATTGTATTCTATGTTAGAGGTTTTAAATGTAAATCCTCATCTCAACTCTAAGCTTCAACACAAATCTAGTTCTGCTCTCCAAACAGGTTGTGTTAAAAGACAGAAACTGGATTCATCAACTCAAAGGCAGTGTTTTGTTGCAGAGTCATGGCTGTCGGGGAATGGGTTTTCAGAAGAAAAGCAACGGACTGTAACAAAGGCCTAGCACACTGCCTTGGCAGCTTGATTAGCCATGAGATCTAGAGCCATAATCAATTGCTGCTTTTTTATTGATTCCTATTAGTACCCTGTCCAGGTTCCAGCCTCACTCAAAACTAATAGGATGCGAATTTACCTGTTACTTTGTACAGGTAATTATAATTGCACAAAACATATTTCCCTTTACCTTGTTTAATTATATTAGAAGATTAAAGTTATACGCTATTTTCAATTCCATGTAGCTTTATGCATGAGCAGAAATGTATCAATCTGTGAATTAAGCAAATGCTTGAACACCTAATTGAATAATCTACGGAAAAAGAGAGACAGGACAATGAAAGAGGGCTTCTCTTCTCAGAGAACTGGTATGAAGAGCTAACTTCTAACTAAACGAAGAGCTAAGTTCATCCAACCAGACCAGTCTTGCTCCAATATAACAGAGGTAAATGACTGGAAAAACAAGATCAGGAGTACTGTAGCTTGAGATTGGCAATTAGAAGTAAATGTCACCTGAGTTGGTGGTCAAACAAATTGCTTGATTTTCAAATCTGATTTAGTCTGCAAATTAGGAGGAAGACACTTCTGGTACATTAGAAACAGTGAAAAATTACTTCGGGAAAGTGAATACTGACTATTCCCTGGAAAGATGGAAGCCCTTAGCACAGATGAAAAATTTCTGGCAAATATTTCTTGCTGTTCATTTGTCCAAATGTTTGGCAGGTCTTACTGCTGTTATCCTAAATTCTTCATCTTTTCCTACTCTCTCCTTCTCCAGGAAAGTATAAAATTTTAAATTACAAGTGTATTAGGGATGTCCCAGATTTTAGTACCTTTACACTAAGGAAAGCTACAATTGCTTTTTGCCCAGTTTTCCAAACTCAGTTCTCCTTTAATTCACATGGGATATAAAAATTTTTTAATACCAAGTCAAACCACTGTCTGCTTACCATCTTTGCTAATGTACCTTCCCTATTAGAAGTTAGCAAAAATAGTTTATACAGGAAAAGGAAAACACACATTTATGATTTCAAAACACCAGGTCACCACTGCTTCTGAATGTCACCTGGAAAACGTGAAGGTCACAAGCTGTGCTAGAGATATGTTGCTGGACAAAGATTACTGCAAACAGGTGAGGAAGTGAAAACAGCACACAACTTAGACATAAAGGAGGTGTGTTAGCACTCATAATGCAAAGGCACCAACAGACTATTTCTAAAGAAAATTAACATGACATAATAAGCCATCTACTTAATGGGAATTCTAAATGGAGTCTTTCGCCATTTGAAACAAAAACATCATAAGCAAGGTGAAAGAGCAGGCAACCTCCTGGCAGCAAATCTAAATCTGTAAGGTGTGCAAATAAGCACAATTTATAATTAGATAGAAAAAGCCAGTTAAGTCCACAGATTTTATGGAGATACCCATATACATAACTGGAATGTTCATACTTACAGTTATCTCAGGCATCTTATAAAAAATTATCTTTTCAAAGGTAATGAACACTGAAAACATGAAAAAGGGATCTGCTTTCTTCTAGGGAATAAAAAGGCCATTAAGTAATTAAATATTGACACGGGTATAACTGTGTGGTTTTATAAACTATTCTCTGATCATCCTATCCCGGTATTAAAAGCAGCATTTGGAAAGCAGGGAAGAAACCACATCTGCAGACTATGCAAGAGAGAAGGTCACAACATTTATAAACGGAATATATCTTCTTAGCTGGGGAAAAGAAAAAAAAAGGCCAAAAGGCCAAAATATTGATTATGTAGAAGGACAGTGTAAGCATTATGTTTGGCACAGCCAGATCAGGGTTTCACAGGGGGACTGTGACCATGCACACCATGTACACACGTGAAGTATATGCAGTTCTGTAGTTCAACCTACTGTTGCAATACATCTTTTTACAAAGAGAAGGGGACTAGCAGAGTTAAAAATGCCATATATATTTGTTCCGGGTTTCAATATCTGAAATTGAACAGCTGTAAAATAACCTGCCTCAGAGAATAATTCTGAATCTTTGAGAAAAAAAAGCTTTGTGTTTCCTTTTAATTTATGATATATTAGTGTCTTTTAGAAGACACTCATTAGATCTGCCCTAACCCATTTATTTCTCATGTGCAGAGGGCAATAAAGGACAGAAAAAAGTGCTAACTTCGCTTTTTTGTTTGTTTTTTTTATTAAACCCCCCTCGTTTTCTACTTAATTTTTAAATAAAATAGCAAGTGGAATAATTTTATTGGCATACGACTTTTCTCCTTGATCTCAATGTATTCATTGAGTTTGATCTAACTTCATGAACTGAACATTTGCTGAACTTTTTCACTGACATTTTGTCAAGTTCTACTTCTTACAGGGCCTTTATATTAAGTTGGATCATTTGTTAAGAAAGTAGCATGGTTCTTGCAGCATTTTCTGATCCTTCCTGCCCCAAAGAAATTCCCAGTTCTGTCAAGATGTTGAGTTGCACCACATTTGCTGCTATTACTCAAAGTCTTTTACTAAGTATTTTTATAATAACTTTTATAAAGTCAGCCCATTTTCCCCAAGCTGCTGTGATTTACAGGTTACGCATGCCTCTTTTAGGTTCATTTTTTAAAAAATAAGACAAGAAAAACCTACCATTTGCCTAGGAGTTATCCCTGTGCTGAACCACTGCTATTGCCATACTACAGGGTTCAGCTCTTCCTAAATTAAACTTCTGTCAGTGACAGCTCATAAAGAAGACAATATCTTTTGATTCCTCTGTAATACAGAAAAAGAAACCTGAAATACCCTGTCCTTCGTATTGCTAATTCTTTAAGCTGTTTGTATAAATTGACTGAGTTCCATGTTAGATAAGTCGGCTGAAAAACAGGGCAAATCAAAAGCACTAAAACTCTTTGGTAACATTTACGTGTATAATAAACCATTTGCTTATCATGCCAGAACAGTTCACCTATGGCTTTTACCATTCCTTGTACATTTATTGGTCTGCATGTAGATTATGTAGGAGTATTTTCCTGTCCTATTCACAGGAGGACAATATACTGTAGCAATTTTGGTATCTAATGATTGCAGTAGGTGTACCATTATTATGCCCTTGGTACCTAAGCCTCCCTCTGGCATTTTTAAAAGCTGCTGTCGCTAGTAAGCAAAACTCTCTAATGCATTACTGGAAAGGAACCATGAAAAAAGTCAAGGTAGATTTTTTTTAAGCGTTGCTGCAAAGTGAAAGCTCAAAGGAAAATAGCAACCTATGAGAATCCAAGCCATTAACAGACAAATAATTTTCAGCATAAAGGTAGTGGAACTCTGCAAAAACAATGGCGTATCTTGCTCAAAGAGTTATTTTTAAGGGAATTTAGTTATAAATTGATGCGCTCTCCTTTGAGCACAGTTTTGACTTACTTGTTTCAATTCAGTGGCACAGCAGTCATTTATGGCATAACTTTTTTGAGCAGAATGGCTCCAAATGATATGGCAAAATGTACTCTCACAGAGAGACACAGACATTTCAGACCAGAGTTCTTTCCACGGTGATCCTGTTACCCTTTCAAAGTGTAGGAGCACCAGCTCAAGTAGATAGCTAAGATATCTGCTTAAAACAGGCAGGGGAACTGAAAACTATTCTCTGCAACTGAAAAGCTCATTACTGTACACAGAAATGCCTTAACATTTTTTAAAGTATCCCCACTACAACCTGGACTACGGCTGGCATATTTATATATTATAGAGCTCTTGCCAATCTTCCTTATCTCCTTGCTAAGCAGAATCCTCGTCATTATTTAAAGAGGCACTAAATGAATAAGAGAACAATAAACAAATATAAAAATTAACTTATCAGTGATTGATACCTGGAAAAAGGCAGAATGCGGCTTTGCAGTGAAAGGAAATTATTTAATGTGTTGATTGTGATAGGTGTTTGAGTGGAAGGGCTCCAATGATCACAGCCATTGTGGCAAATAAAACTGCTTCCAAAACACCAAAGAAAAGGCAAAGGTATTACTGCTCTGCTAAAGAGTCACTGTAGAGTAACAGCTAAAGAGTAACACATCATCCTTCTTAGTGCATTGTATTTTCTCCTTCCTCATGCATTAAAAATGTATTTGTCAGACTTTCCCATGACTTCATGAAAATATAGTTTCACTTCTCACTATCATTTTGTAACAAAGAAGCAAGCAGAAAGGGGACAAATTTATTAGTTAATATACAGAAATATTTAAACTATAAACCTGTCATGATTCAGATATGTAAATTGACTCCTTCCAATATTCTCCCATTTCCTCCACAATCCATAGCTTTTCTGAGCTTGTCAAATCATCCTTTTGTCCTCTAAAGTATTCTGGAATGATATCTTCTGATGACAGTGACATTTAGTGATGACAGTGAAGCTGATAAACTGATCATTGGGTTGCTATCATTTCCTATTCTCCTCCTCTGCTTCTATAAAGCTGGAATAATAGTAAAAAAAAAAAAATCTACTACCTGTGCTGCATTAAGTAGTTCTTTTAGCCTTTCCCATAATATTAGTCTCAGTAAAACTGATCCATCTGCAGACTGAAGAAAAAGGATGCTAGCATGTTTCTTGTCCCTATAAAAGTACACTCATGTCTACATTGCATCAAGGATAACATTGTGCTACTAATATTATATTTAATGAGCAAGAGATTCAAAGCTGACTCTGCTATTTAAAATGTACATGTTGCTTACCTTGACTGTCAAGGAAGAGACCCTTCTAATGCTGCAACTTCATTTGAATGGAATAGAACAGAACAGACTGGAACAGAACAGAACACGGCACCTGAGAGAAGAGCTCAGCACCTCCCTCTCCACTTCCCCTCCTCAGGAAGCTCCAGACAGCAGGTCTGAGGTCCCCCCTCAGACTCCTTCTGTCCAAACTAGACAAACCCAGGGTCCTCAGTCACCCTCACAGGACATGCTTCCAGCCCTTTCATCAGCTCATCTGTCCTCCTCTGGGCACATTCAAGTAACTTTACATCCTTCCTAAATTGTGGGGCCCAGAATAGCACACAGCAGCCAAGGGGAGGCTGCATCAACACTGAATACAGCAGGATAATCATCTCTTTTGACAGGCCAGTGATGCTGTGTTTGATGCACCCCAGGATGTAGCTGACCCATGTTGACCTTGCTGTCAACCAGCACCTCCCCATCCCTTTCTGCAGTGCTGCTTTCCAGCCACTCCTCTCCCATTTTATTCTTGTGGCTGACATACTTTCCACTAGCTAGACTTCCCTTCAAAATCCTCCTGTGTACCAGTTGAAAACTGAAAGCCTTTGTACCTTCTTGCAACTGCTTATCTTCATATCTTTGACAAGTATTCTTGAAACAGGTAAAGCGATATGCAAGCCAACTACAAATGATTTCTGCCTGAAGACTCTTAATCTCATATTTGCAAATGCCCCTTTTTTTTTTCTATTAAGCTTAAGTTTCATTCTGTTCATAGTGAATTAAGTACAGTAGGCTGCAATCTGAGTTTTAAAGTCAAGTAAAAATGGGGCATATTTTAGATATCATGTTGCTGATAACTGTATAAATGTTACTTACTCATCACTAGGGAAATGCAGACAGAGGGAGAATCCAACACAGAGTAGCCTGCAAGTCACTAGATCATCTAGGAACAGAACAAATTAATCCTAACTCCCTGTTGTTTCCAGTGTACTCTATAATGTGCTGGTTAGCTGTACTTTCAAAGTGCTTGATTAATGAGGGCATATGCAGGAGAAGGCTTAATCAAATCTTTCCTTTGCTCCATCTGGGTGAAGGCACTCATGCTTTGGCTAAGTGAACTTTCCTCCTAATTGGTATTTTCCTCTCACTCATCAGAAGACAGTGTTTCTAGAAGTCTGACTCCACAGTCTTCTTGGTCAGTGCATACCTGTGCTTGCTAACGAAAGCACATCAATTTCTATCAGCTACTAGTCCAGTCCACGAGTTTAAACAGAAAAAAAAGGTCTTCTATGCCTGCTCATGGCAAGGATTGTAATTAGTATGCGATCTCTCTGTATGTATTGGAATGTCAGTTATGGACTCACAAAGGTAAAAAACTACATTTATTGTCTTCTGTGAAGGCAGATCAAGACCTTCATTAAAAAAGAACATAACATTTTTCTATTTGATACCTTCAGCTCTTGTATACCTTTCTGCATCACTTTTAGCTTTAGAAGAATAAGATACAGCTAAACATAAGTCAGGATATTAAATCTGCTTCTTATTTAATATATCTCAGACATGTTCTAACTATACACTTTAGCAGCTTCTCTATTTCAAAAATGCTGTAAAATTTTATGATGCCATTTTGATCAATTTTTCACTTAGGAAATGACAGCAAATGTTCTACTTTTCTACTTCCTTGTCCTTTCTCAGTAGAACAAAACCAGAAAAATAACATGTGCTTCCCTTGTCAGAGGTGAACCATTAGGATGTGTCCATCTGATTGAGCACTGGACAATCAAAACTAAATAGCTTTTAATATAAACTCCAGGCTTTGCAAAAAATGGAGACAGTATTCCATTCCTGTAGACTTCTTTCCTGTGTGTACAGTGTCCTGCCATCACACTTCAGCTTTCTGGAATTTATCTCACTTCCCATTTCCAACTTGCAAGTTTTCTTTTGTATAAGAAAGGTATCAATGATGATAACTTTTCCCCCAAGATTCTTTCCTCTTGAAAAAGAATAGAACATACTCTGTTTCTCAAAACTTTGATCTGTGTGTCATTAAAAACCCCACATCTTCAAGCTCTATTCCCGTCAATACAAAACATGAAAGATGCAAACACACAAACTTGAGTGAAACCCTAAATTGCTTTTTACTACTACTTTTACACAACCAGGAAAATGCAAAAATCTTCCTCCTGTTTTTATTATGCTTCACCACTCCTCAAGTCCCTTCTTCCCTTCCCCTGTATCTGCACAATTTTTCAGCAGTTTTTAGTATTCCACATTTCATAACCACATATATAGAGAATTTTGCTCTCTGAGAATTGTGCTGTTCCTTGAGTGAAACACACTAAGATTCTAATGACTGAAAGATCCTGCATTACTTCTTCTAAACTTGATGTTTTCTACCTACTTTCCTACTTTACATCCTCCAACTAAACCAATGTTACTCTGAATGAGGAGTGTTCTGTTTTTCCTTCCCTCTCCATCTATTAAATTGAGACATATAAATGACAAGCGATGTGATGCTTATAATGGTGCAAAATAAAATTCACATATGTACTGCCAGACATAGTACTGTGTGGCAAAAAAAAAAAAAAAAAAAAAAGTTACTAGAATCAAAACAGCTGTTTTGGTGGTATTTGCATGCCTTTTGAATGTAATTATTGACAGCATTCATTCACAGCATCAGACACTAGACTAAGACCTCAAAATTTATCTCTAGACAATCCAACCCATTTTTAACAGCACTTCAATGTAATAAAAATAAGATCTGACACAGCACAGAGTCTAAGGGGGTCCAAGAATTCAACTAAATTACAGTCCAATAACATTGTTTTACCACAACCAATACGCAACTCTTCAAAAATGTTTGAATAAGGGAAAGCATCCTGAAAAGGGTAGATGTATCATTCCTGTTTAGAGAACACAGAGACAAGCTGAACAAAAAAGAAAATCAGATTCTTCATCCAGCTGCTCTTTACTATGTGACCCTGATATCTGAAAGTTGAACAAAGTGCAAAGTGACTGGATATGGAGACTTTCTGAAGCTGTAGAACCAACAGCTGAGATTGGAATGGCTGAGGAAGAAAAGGTTGACGAATCTATTTTTCACACGTGTATGCACACCATGTACCTTCTCACCAATATCACAGTGTATGAATCACTGTTCTGGTACTCTGAGATGACTGAGTTCACAGCTAAGGAAGCAAGTAGCCTTCTCCATGCCCACCTCAATTCAGCATTACTCAGTACCACTCATTCTTGCAGAAAAGGCTTTATATTGGTAGGCTAAATGTTGAATGATTATGCTTCCATGGAAAAGTTGAATGCATTGACCAAAATGATCTGGGGGAAAAAAAAGCGCCAATGCAAGCCAAAAAAAACCAAACCAGAACAAATAAACAAAAGCAAGCAAACAACCAACCAAAAAAAATACAAAGAATTGCAAGTAAAAGATTAATTAATATAGAGAAGGCCACGTACTGGGTATTCTTTGTGGATATTCAAATAGCACTTTTCTCAAAAACACAGGGCACTAAGGTGGTCCAGAAGGCCTGGGGTAGGTTTTCTTATTACAGATAAATTCGCACTGTCAGAAAGTACAGCAATTAAAAGTAAATGTTTTAATTAAGTAAAATATTTCCCCTGAATAGAGCAGTTATTTCTGAATTGCAAATTTTACTCCTATCTTACAGTATAATATCTTGACAGAGCTGCCAAATAGACAGGTAGACATACTGAAAAAGGACATCTCCTTAGCAGGAGTCCTGAGACATGCCTGATAAGCTCTGCTGAAGCCTTCTTGATAGGGAGTAGTTGGCAGAACAAAGAAACCTTGATAGGCATAAGACAGAAACCTTGATGGGTGCAGCATAAAGCAACAGTGATAAGGAACTGACCTTTCAGGGAAACAGGAGCCAGCAACAATTATTTGGGAACTGATGTCCTACACTCAGTTACACCAGAAGTGATAGTAAACTGCTACCTACCTGAAAAGAGCCTCTCTGCACAAGATCTGGGCAGCTTGGACCCTGGCTGGGGACACCTGGCTGACTCTAAATACCATGACATGGGTCATGTTTGAAGTGAGACTTTCCTGTTACTGATTTGCCCTACTGCTGGGAGTGATTTGCTGAATATCACAGTGGTAACACCTCACACAATATATTTACAGGTGCACACAGGTAGAGGTTCATAAGTATATACTTGTTTAACTAGTTGGAATTCACTAGTAAGTTTTGATATTTATATATATGCTTGCTTTTTCAGTGGTAATTTTGTACTGGCTTGCAGTGTGTGTGCGCATGTGTGTATACTAATGTGTGTATATCTTTACTAATAGTAGTTTTATAGTAATGATTACAAATTACCCACATCAGAAACCCAGATCCCTGTCTTTGTGTATCACAGAATCCCGAGATCCCCACTTTCACATTCTTTACACACCTGTGGGTCAGGTAATTCTCAAAAGCTGTGCCACTACAGGGCTGAGAAACTTTCCAACAAAAATTAGTCATCCATTTATCTCTTGGACAAAGCCAATATTTGAGCTTGTACTGACTATCAATATCCTCTCCTGGAAACACTGTCAGCCCGTCTGGACTAAGCACTTCACTTCAACCAGATGTGGGGGAGAGGGGAGCGGATCTTTTGTTTACTGTCAAGCCTTTAGCATATATTTTACTCCCTCTTTGAAAACTTGTAGCAACACAGTGCTACAATACGTCCAATTATCATAATTTGCCTCAAAAGAGATTGTGAGAAATGCTAACATTAAAAATACACAAGTTGTTAAAGACAAAAATTGTCCAATTATTATGAAAATGAGCTAAGCAAATAAATACATCTTGTTAAAAAGCAGAATACCTAAAGAGATATAGACATTACTGTAAATACTGAAAATATATTTGTGTGAAGATGTTTATAAAATACGCCACTCTTACTACTCAATATTAAACCAGACATGGCATAGGAATTACCATTACTGCTGACTGTTTGAACTTTTGAGCTTTTACTCTGACTGTATTTAAAATAATCCTGCCTCCAAGAATTTCTTCCTTCAGAAGTGAAAATAAATGTTGTTTCTGTGTACATTACTTATCCTCTCAAATATTTTCACTAGCTTATGGCCTTGCCTCCATCAAGGAGCTGAGCAAATTTCCAGGAGCTTCTATACTCCTTCCATCTCCAACACAATGATGGCTCTCTCCCTCAGGCAAGTTCCCTTCTTGTATCCTTCCTTTCAAAATACTCTTTACCAATATTACCTACTTTTAAACCGGGAGCTTCTTGGTATATTTTACACTTCCTTTATTTTCTTCTTTTTGAGGCTTCCCTGAGAGTGTCTGTTTTCTAAGGTGCAGCAGCAGATCAATTACAGCTTCCTACTTCCCTCAGCACCCCAAACTGCTGCTCTTTCCAAATTTGTGCTGTATGCACTGGGAAGGCTCCTATCTGTCCAACAACACAACAGCCCCTTGTGAAGACTTCTGCCATAAACATGTGCTGAGTGTTTTGGTAGTGTGTTTTACAATGCAGTACCTCACCCATTAAACTCAGTGTGGAATAAGGATTTGCAGAGCCCAGCCCAAGGACAGCCTGTTGGATTTAAAGCAACGACTGACACATGTTCAGGTTTTTCTGTGTGTTCATTACGGTCTTCTGATGAGTTTGATACAGGGCATGAATGGAAACCACATCATGAAATTAAAGATAAAAGAGCATAGGTAAGAGAAAACTTTCATTCCCTGAACCACACTGAATACTTCACTTATTTTTGCAAATAATGTTATTTTCTAACACAGAGATGCTCTCTTAAGCACGACACTGTTACCTGGGTAAGGCCGGTAGCTTTCTGGAAGACCTCTGGTCATATTTATCACATGAGCCTGCTTCACACAAGATGTTAGTGTGCACTCTTCTCACTGGTACATCCACTTTCCTTTAGGGAAACATGCTCCCGAATTTTGGATGCATTCAGAACATTGTTTCCATATTTTCTTTTTTTTCAGTGGTTAGTGGATTAGCTTTCACTCAGTCTCCTTCTCCACAATTCCAACCTTATATTATTACTCCTTATCAAGCCAGAGCATGCCTTCTGTATTTCAGGGAGACAAATCTGATACAAACTCCCAAACTAACCATGCTGCATATATTTAATCCCACAACTAAAGGAAACACAGCATCTCTAGTATCAGTAAGGTAGGTGACTGCACATCTCAGCACAGTGGATGCCAGCCCTATAGGACATCATCACAAACTGAATCCATTTAAACTCTGCATGTTCTTTTATTTCCCCAAACACTTGGGAAAAAATTATCTATTTGCCACGGACAGTATGTGGACAGTATGTAGATAGATAATTTTTTGGGAAAGTGGAACAGGAATAATGACAGTTACTAAAACTGACTACAGTTTTTTTTTTCCTCTGGGAAGAATTTAGTTGGATAAATTGCTATAATGACATGTTTCAGGCACATTAGAAAAGTCTTTATATGCATGCAAATTATCATTTCTTCCCCCAAACACCTAAGATATAGGAACACTTCTGTAACAGAAAATGATCTGCAGAGTTGAGCAAAGGTGGGTGGCAGTGTGGGGAGCGGTAGAGAAGAAACAATTTATAAAATGCTGACTAAGGAAAAGAGGAATTTGCATCTTGTTCAAAGACACTCTAAGTTGAAGAAAAAATTTCAGTCAAAATTAACAAAACCTTTTTGGCTTCTACAGCTGTGCCTAAAAGAAGGGGGAAAGTTGCTGCATGATAAATGGTGGTGCAGAGTATAGAAAGGAAAGTTTGACAACACAGAGATATTTTCATGGTTGTGAAAAGCATGTTTGAACCAACACCTGTCAGAGGCCACAGTCTTTTTTTAGCTATATTGAGCTATTTCTGTACTCATGCCAGTTGAATATAGTTTCTTTCAATGCTGATAAGATGTCAAAGGCTTTTAAAGTTAGTTAAAGTCTTGCTGCTAAAAAATGTAATTTCTATAATTACTTCCAAATATTAGTAATAATTGCCTTTATGCTGATGTATATCTGACATGCTTTCAAACATAAATGTGATTTAAAGTTTTACAAAAATACAGATAATATAGAAAAGAGGTTTTTTATAATCTAAGAAATATTTTAATATGTTTCCAGTAAGTTTCAAAAGAATTTTCAACAAACCATTAAGTAATTTATCTAATTAACAATCAGGTTTTTTCTTTATTTTGAAAGTAACTGAATGCTTTGTACATTTTGATGTGTGAAGATTGTTCCCAAACATGGCAATCGTAAATTTTATTTTTTAATTATTTTTCTGCATTATTATTGGTCAGAAGCTTTAGCCATAAATTAAGGACAAAATTATTTAACTTGTATGCATTAGGAAACACCAATTTTTTAAACAATTAAACATAATACTTTTTTTTTAATGTTGGGCTTGTAAAACAAAAAAAAAATTCTATTCATTATCTGCAATCCAATATTGCCACATGGACAATTAGAAAATGAAGATGTTGATAAACAAGAACTGATTCTTGATTATCATCATTCTGTTTCTTGCAAAAGACTTGCAAAAATAAAACAAATGGATATGAAATCCAGTCAGAACAGTAATACACTCACATGCAGAAAGCTAGTCTGTTTTAATAATGCTGATGTGAAATGTGTGTGAAATTAACTCTGAACTGCCAGGTTTTCCTAAAATGAGCTGTTTTGTGGGCAGCTTTCTCTAAGCGAATAATCTATAAAATATTGGGTAATTTTTTATGACAAAGGGAAACAGAAAAATGATAGTCTGACATCTTCTAACTTTTGATGCTTTACCTCATCTTGTATGCTTCCTGAAACCAATGACACAACTACAATCCTTAATCAGAGACACCAGAATGTGATTCTTAACCATTTTTACTCCAGATGTTATCTGACATACATACACTTACATTTATCCCTACCAATATTGGTCGTAACATTCAGAAAATTATAGTCTTTGTAAGAGCTTCCTTAAGGTGTTATTTTAATAAAACAGATGTGAGAACAAACAAATGTTCAATTTTGCCTTCCAGCTCCAAATAAATTCCCGCCAAGTCAGGTTTTTTTGTTATAAAAAATGAGGCAGGTAGGTGTTAAGTCCAAAGAATAACTCGGATGAACAATTTCCTTCTGTGGAAAGTTAAATTAATTGCAATTCAGCAAATTTATTATGCCTATAACAAAGGCAGAGCTATTTAAGCTGACTGGGAAATCCTGTATGTGGAACATAATTTCCTTCAACTATTGCTTTAAAGCTATATAAAATATACATGCCAAACTCATTTATTCTAAATGATGACTTGCTGCAACCTGACAATTCTTCTGACCTGTCATTTAGGCAGTATCTTCCTTTACTCCCAGCAATCTCTCAAAGGCGTGCTGTGCAATGGCCTACAAGCAATAACATTTCATCTTAAACATATATTGAATTCAACGCGTGTTTCACTTCCTTGGTACAAACTAAGCTGAAAATTTTATTTCCACGTCCAGCACTACTTTCATTGTACATCTGGAGAAATGAAAATGATACCTACTTCTCATGCTACTACAACACAAAGCTTGCCCCTCTCCCTCCCAAAAAAGGTTTGTCTTCAATGCACTGTTCCAATGTGAGCCACTAAAACACAAGTTCTCCAGCTTTACCTGTCTAGCCTAAAATCACCTGAAAAGAAAGGTATGTTGAGGTTGGGCAAATTGATTCAGTCTCAGATTAATTTATCCAATTCATAGATTTAATGCTGCTCGTGTGAAAAGTAGTTGTGTGCGTCAGTACTGAGTTTATTTTAGTCCATGTTCCCTGCAACGACATGAAAAAAAACCTCCCAGGAGCCTATGTACCACTTACATAGCACTACACAGGACAGAATAGGCACACAATTACAGGGCTACATTTTTAAAAGTCAGATAGTACTTTTGGTAGAAGACACGGACAAAAAAACCCAGAAAATCTGAAATAGGATTTCCTTCCACACACCCCCCCTAAATAAAGCATTTTTGTCTTTTTATTACAATAAGCAAAAAGTTAAGAATTGTTATGATAAAAACATTACCTGTTTTTCCTACTCCCAAGACTAATGTTTTTCATCAACTGGATAGAAACCAAAGCTGTTTTCAATTTTTGTTAAGAACTGAAGAAAGAAGTTCACTGAACTTTATAAATCAAAACAACTATACTTAAGCATTGTACTTAATTTCACAGAAAAGAATAGAAATTGCAACTTGAAGAGAAGGGTTAAAAAAGAAGAGACTGGAGGTGATCCTGCATTGTAGATACACCAAACTGGAAATAATATAAACTGGTTTTGACTCTGGAAACACATTCCATTGCTATTTCTAAAAGCGTCACCACTTACACTCATGCTGCCATCAAACTAAATGCAGATCCCATCTAGTTTTCTGTTAGCGCTAAACACACATCTTAAGCAATAACAGCAGGGAAATGAACACAGATAAATGTTGTGCAAGTCAAGCATCAAGTATTGCCAATGGTTGCAGAGAAAGAGACAGAATATATCAAACATGTAAATGTAACAAAATGAATCACTAAAAAACCCCAAACACGCATGTTTGGTTCTTTAAAACTCCTATCTGAGTTATACAAAAGAAAAGGGCTATTATAAAATCATAAGGAAACCTGTTTGGACAAAGGGGTTCCCATTCTGTTTGTACAGAAGCATATCCTTGGGTCAGCATGAAACATTCATGAAAATACTAAACTATAAGCCCATTCTGAGTCTTGTCAAGCATATATCCTCTTCACAGGACTTAAAATTATGCCTCCTGGTGCAACCATACACAGAATAAGTTTTAATACACAGTAAATATCAAGTGTCAATTCTACTTAGAAGCATGTTTTATAAGTAAATCAATCAAAAGTACTTTCAAACTTGACAGTAGATAGCTATATTTATTTTATGATGTAAACATCTGATGCTACATCTTTGCCAGAGAAGATGCTCATCTTTATGGTCCAGAAATCTATTTGTTTAACTAGTCTCTTTTATTTCCACTGATCCTTAGTGCAAAGCCTTCAGAAACTACAGCATGCAATTTGTTCTTAATGGGTGGGCCACAGCTCTGGAGCTAGAATCCTATTAAACAACTGCAAATATTTACCCCAGTTGTTTTGGAATTGTGACCAAAACAGTGTTGGTAAGACACAGAGGATGTTTTAGCTATTGTTGTGCAGCACTTACACAGTGTCAAGGCCTCTTTTGGTACACACATCACCCCACCAGTGAGGGCTGGGGGTGCTCAAGTACTTGGCAGAGCACACATCTGGGACAACTGATCCCAGGTGAACAGAGGGATATCCCAGACCACATGACATTGTACTCAGCAACAAAAACTGAGGGGAAGAAAGAGGAAGGGAGGACATTTAGAATTGTGGCATTTGTCTTTCCAAGTCACCATTATGAGTGACGGAGCCTTGCTTTCCCGAGGATGGCTGAACACCTGCCTGCCTATCAGAAGCAGTCAATTAATTCCTTGTTTTGCTTTCCTTGTGCACACAGATTTTGCTTTACCTATTAAACTGTCTTTATCTCAACCCACAAGTTTCATCACTTTTACCATTCCGATTGTCTCCCCCATCCCACTGGTGTGGGGGAGAAAGAAGCTGGGGGTGACTGGGGTTACACCATGACACCAGTTCTATCAGGCTGCAATCAGTCAGCATGACTCGTTACAGCAATGTTTAGTATTTATGACATTGGCTGTAGGTGGTGCAGAGTTTTTAAGATTTCTATGAGAACACAACAGAGGAAAGCATAACCTGACTCTACTCAGCATTCTACAGCAAAAATACTTAAATGGTTTATGCCTTAAAGGCCTCATAAACTTTTGTGCTAAAAAAGTGCAACAGCAGAGACCCATGAATTGGAGGACAGCCTGTTAAGTACTGACACCCAAGCAACCCTGTGTCAGATGGCACTGTCAATAAAACAGGAACAGAACTGAAGGATGACTCTTTAAAGAATAAATGTGTAGCTTTGTGATTTTTGATGCAGAGAAGAAAGATAGGAGAAAGCACTTCTTGTGAAGCTAACCAAATGGAGAAGTCGAGTCCTGTTTGGTTTTACAGCAGTATTGCAGCCACGAAATGAGCTGATGTAACTCCCCAAATTGTTTAAAGTTCATCAATAACTTCTGACATTAATACAATAACATTTCTGAGCTGTGTGTGCTTAAAATGTGTGGGCCCTGGTTCACTGAAGTCCAAACAGTGAGGTACCTGAAAGATGGCCTAAGTAAGTATCACAGAGGGAGATATTTGAATGGGTGGCTCTGCTCAACCTTATGTTTCCTATGTGAGAAGCTGTTGGACCATGACTTGAGAGTTACTCTAGTATACCCAGAATGCAAGATGATCTGCATTTCTACTCATGTTATCACCACCGGTTTAGGTCCTCTGAAGAACAGGTGATATTGAAATTCTCACTCTGTTCAACTATGTTGACTTCCCAGTTAAAAACTGCAAGTTCTCTCTATCATACGATGACTAAAACTGTCTGGAAGATATTCAGTATTATATGCCAGAAAATTAGAATATGGATATATGCTACATAGCTATCAACAAAGAAAAAGACAGAGTCTGATTTATCAAGAAGGTCTTTGAATTCCTCAAGAAATGATCAGCAGAGAAATGTGGACAGAAAGGAACCAGTAGGGACAGTGGCTGAAAATGCTTCAGACAGCCAGTTAGTTAAAAGGACAGATTGTTGGCCCTATTCTCAGAAGAAAGAGCAACTGGTCTAGGTATTATAATAAAATAGCATTTTAAAAAGTTGAAAAGATAGCAGTGTAAAATTTAAATTATCCAGAGAAATAGAGCCTAAATTGCATCATTTGAAGTAATAAGACCAGTGAGCACACTACACTAGACTGTCTGAAATGTGACTAAATTCAATGTATACATCAGATTCCATGGGAATAGAAAGAAAACAACAGAATAGGTGTGTTTTAAGGCAGAGAAGAATCTCAGCAATACAAATTTTTTTAAAAAAGAAGCTAAGTCAGAAAGAAGACACATACTGTCAAGGCTGGGTACTGTAAAGACCATGTGGAAGTAAACAGAATAAAGCAGAAAAGTAAGAGTAAGTGAAAAGAGAGGAAATGAGAATGACTAACTGAACATACAAGATAGTATTGACACTGACTATAGGAGATAGAAAGCAAATAATACAGTGGTGCAATGTCACAGCTCTGTGACATTTGCCTGGAAAGGTAGATTGACAAAAGGACTGAGAAAATATCTTACTGGAACATATGAATATCAGTGAAGGAGGCCGAGTGAAAGATATACACACAGTAATTAAATTAGAATCTCAGCATGGATGAGGAGCTATAGAAGCAGGCAGTGAAATAAAAATAGCACAGAAAATAAAGATGAATTGCAGGCAAGTCTTTAAAAAAAAAAAAAAGGGTATGAGCAGCATGATGAAGAGACAGTAGGACCATTAAGGGACAGAAGTGACATCTTGGTGACAGATGAAATCAAGTTGCTGAAAGATTGAAGTCTCTGCCAATTTTTTAAATAGTGAAAGCTGAAGGTGTTCCCCTGAGAGAGATATCTTTCTGATGGAGAAGTGCTTTACTTACTATTTTCATTACCACAAGGTAAGAGAACACTTGAGAATGGGGCATGACTTTAGGCATGGACCAAATATTTAATACCCTGGAATCAATTAAATAGTTCATTGTGCTGGCAACCAAGACCTTAAAGATGCACTGAAACAATTAGAAGGTCACAGGCCCAGGAATTAATGAGGAAGACAAGTAAACCTTTGGCGGGTGGATTTAATGATACTACACTGAACAATCTCCAGAAGATACCCAGTATGTGCAGATATTCCCACAGGTAAGAAAAGAGCAACAAGTTGAAGAAATGGTTCTGTCCTCAGCTGTGAGGACACATTAATAAGAGAAAAAGATTATATACAACATGAAGCAAGGCCCAGCCAGCCCACACTCATGAAAAGAGGATCACACCTGTCAGACATGCTTGAGATCCTCCAAGCACACTATTGAATTGGAAAGCAAAAATGTGAAGTAATGGATACGATTTGTCTGAAGTGAGAAACAGTCTCACAGTGTAAGATTCATGCCTGCAGTGTGGTTTGATTGCTCGTGTCAGAGTGTCAGAGCTGAAAAAAATTATTAAACTGAATTAAAGCCTACTTACAGACAAAAAAAATTATTATTAAAAATGGAGGAAGAAAAAAGGTGAACTTACCTGTGTCACAAAGCTTAGTTCTGGCTTGGATTTTTATTCTTTACGTATGAGTATCCAGGGCGATAAATACTTTCCATGTACAATGGAACAAAGGAAATACTTTCAAGACAGGGATGAAGCATCCTGATTAGCAAGGCATGGTTAAGAGGTGAACTCAAAGTCTCTACGTAACTGCGATAACATGCAGATGACAGGGCTCACAAAAAAAGCATGCAGTAAAGTGAAAACTCTTAACTACTGTAAGAAGACTGTGGCAGTGTGTCCCCCTCATCCCATTCTGCTTCAGCAAGAGCTGCCAGTGACGGTCATGATGGTCACACCTGGCTTATGTTGAGGACTATAACTCTTGTTCGATAGCTAAGGGCTAGTTGACCATGCGCCAACCAAAACACAATAGGTATGCAAATAGGACTACAAGTCAATCATCTTACTCCATAAATAGTGGACAGCTCACAGCCCACTGAACTCTTCTCATGTCAGCTGCACACCAGGATCCCCCCTCAAGCAGGGATGCCTCTCCAGGTTGAGACTTTGAGAGAATCCTTATTGTCCCAGATACTTGGTAAGTGAATTGGGAATAAGTTTGCTGAAACTTTGAATTCTTAGCTAAGTTATATAAAGGACTGATTGCATACTTCCGATCCTTGAGGCCTAAATCACTAAGTCTAGATCCAGCGACCCCTAAACTCTCCTCAGAAAAAAATTAAGAATGCAAGGGGGTTCTTTCTGAACCTCATGCCTCAATGGGAGGGTCTCCCTGGAAGTTTTATCTGACACTGTCCTTTATGCAGTAAATAATAAGAGTACCTTGCTATCTAATCCTGTTAAACCACTGTCACATTTACTATCAAACTCGATTAAATCACTATTTTATATCAATAAATGTATTGCTAATTCTCTCTTAAGAGTGAAATGTCACTGCATCCATGACAAAGTGACTTATGTAGAAACAATGGATGTCCTCTTCAAAAAAAACCATAAATGGTACTGCAAATGAGATTATCTTATTTCTGCCAGTCACGAAACCACATATACATACCCCTACAACTTTCACACCCTGATAATTACTTTGAACCCATAAAAGTGCTACAGAGAATGTGGTTCTTCCTGTGGAATTCTTACAGAATGGTCAACTGAAACATTGCGCAGAGTGTAGTTTGGTTTAATATATTCAGGGTACCTTTAAATAAATTAGAACAAGTATCAGTATTTACCTAGCCACTATTTTCACTAATCACAATTTGAGCTGCTTTCATCTCACTGATCCAGATTACAGTTATGAACATGGTAATCAAACATGGCTGTGTTCATATCTTAGAGACATGCACAGCCAAGGGCTATTGAGACTCTCCAGACTATTTTTCATCTTGTTCAAAACTTGTAAAGCACACTGTAAGTCAACTTTATTTCTACTACAGAAAAATTTTCAGGGCTTTACAGACAGGAGGAAAAGAAAAGTATAAAGTAACAGAGAAAACTAAGAGTAAACATCAGCTGCAGAAGATTCTTAATTTCCACTTATTATCCTTCAGTGTTCTGTGAGGAGTTTAAGGAACGACTGACTAAACTGTTTGCAACTAACCCTTGCTGACTGCTGTAAGAAAGATCAATTCTAGGAATGGGGTAAATCTACAGATAATATAGTAAAAGAAGGGATCTTGCCCTGACAGCTGGGAGGCCCATAGACCAAATAAGCGATTTCTTTTATTGCTGTATTACTGTGCTAAATTTATCCAAAGCACCTTTGAGAAGTGTGGATTTCTCAGGCAAACTGGCAAGAGTATTAGGCATGGGGCTTTTTTTCACTATCCTTTACAGCCAGTTGTAATTTTTGGAACAGAGGAGTTAGTGTTCAGAAAGTTAAATGCAGCTTCACCTCAAGAAAATGTTTTTAGGGAAATATATTGATTAAATGAAATTTTCATCAGAAAAAGTAAAAATAAACTGACTTCCTTCTTCTGCTAATGTAATTTTTTCTAATTCTGATAATTTAAACCATCATCTAGATGTCTTAACAGTAATCAAAAAAGATTATTTAAGACTGTGATGATTTTAGCATAATATAAATGTGAAAAAGGTAATAAAATCTAAAAATTTTTGCTTTATATTAAAAGTACTCAGAAGTTATATTCTGTAGAAAATTTAATCTTATTCTTCCCGTTTGAAATGAAAAGTAAAGTTTTCTGCATTTGATACTCCAGGCACATAAAAACCACCAGTGCCTCCTTGTAAAGAATACAAATGGTCCCATAAATAAGGGCAGGACGAGTAAAAAGTACAGGCAACAGGAATGAGTGCAAATAAATAAAAAGTTATTAACTGAAGCCAGGTATAAGTGAGAAAGAAATAAAGGGGGAAGTGAAAAAGAAAGGGTAGGATAAGTTCAGTCTAATGTGAGGTGACAGAAAAGCAAGTTAAAAAACATACAGCCAGCAACAACAAAAAACCTTCCTATCTTCATCACTCATTAAAAATCTGAGGCCTAGTCATTTATGAGAAACTCTGTGCATCTGCTTTTTGTGATATAGAGGTAACCACTTTGGTTTCTCATCATTTGTGTTAGCATAAGTAAGAGAAGAATTTTAAATGCTGGTCTATGGAATGAGATTACCTAACTGAAATCACAGTGCAGAATTGTAAAAATATAATAGATAAATCTGCATTTATGAATAGAAAGTTATATTTCATTTTTCTGGATTACCTCTCCATCTTTATTTTAAAACCAGCATGTGAAGTTTGACATATTTTTGGTCTCAAAACCCCAGTGAACACAAGTATGCTGATTACAAATAGATAAATAGGTAAAAGTGGCCTGATTTGACAGTTTTTTGCATGTCCCCCAAGGAAAAGACACTGAAGAACTTGGATGCAATGCTCACAAAGTGCCTATTTTTCTGAAGAGAAATTAAATACTAGTAGCACTTTTACATTAAGTAGATAATTTTGGGATGAGCTAGATTTCTGTTTGAGCTGTACTCCTTCATAAGGTCAAAAGAAGTTGACCCTCCCTTAAGTGTAGACTACTTCTCCTTTAGCAAATAATAGGCATTCTGCACCTGGGCTGTTCAGGTGGGCATTAAATAACAAAGACTTAACTTTGGCTTGTAAATCACAGTACCCAAGCTACTTGAGCCAGCACAGATTGTTTTGTACTGATGCTGCTGTATATTGGCCCAGAAGTCTTGCTTTCCAAAACCAGGTGAGACGAAAAAGGATATTAATGCCAAATTCCTGTGAATACTCCTAAAGACTATCAATTTAGCGAAATCTGATCTTATACAAAAATGTTATTCATACCTGTGAGCTTTGACTAAATACACTCAAGCTGTCTAGAATTGAACTATAAATCTGTGCCCATTCTGTTCAGCAGCAAACCCCTCCCTACCTCACTGGCTTTCCTGAATCCACTGTGGAATGGAATAAGCTGAGGTGCCTCCTCATGCCATCGTGCTGGAAAACATTTAATGTTCAGAGAACCATGAATGCTAAAACACTGAAAATACGCAGTATGACGAACAAATCAGGAACACACTAGTGTTTCCTAATTTATGCAGTACAGTCGCAATAATTAAACCTAATAAATGGTTGTATACTATTTCCCATTCATTGACCCATTATTTGTCATTTCTGACCATGTTACTTGAAAAGAATTCCATTTTATGAAGAGTATCATCAGCTCAAGAGCAAGTAAAGCTACGTTAATGGCTGACATTCCTTTTAAGAGAAAAACAGCTTGTGTCTATATTGTTCATCATTCCTTGTCTGCACAAGCCTGGAGAGAAGCATCATTTTACAGATTATCACCCTGTTAGCACAAGGAAGAGAAAATATAATGCAACATAGATTATAAAATATAATTAAAGCTTGCACAGAAGAAACATCATTAAAATTATGTCAGCCTGTTATAAAAAAAAAAAAGTCAATTAATTATAATGGGGCAGAGGGATGAGAAGAAAGTGGCAAGTAACAAACTTATCTCTAGATGCTCTGATTAATTTCACCCATAAAACTGTCAGTACACCACAGCACATACAAATTCCATAAATACAATTTGGATGACTTTGCAGTGACGGTAGTCATGAATAATGTGAACACTAAGTATCCTAGGACTGCATATGAAGATGAAAGCCTAAGGTCACAAGTTATGATTGCAGAGAAAGTATTGAATGTGGTACTTTCATAAACACTAGGATCAATTTTGAGCCACTGGTGAGGAGATGGAAATGACAGAAGATCCCCTGCAACAGCTAAAAATACATTTTCTGGCATAAAAGGTGCTTATGCAAACCATAATACAATATATATATATACACACACACACAAATGCACACATACTATATTACAGTATGCATTATATTACTTATAATCTATTCCTGTATGCTATTGGAATCTTTAGGCATTTGAACTTGGAGGAGGGCACTAAAAATGGACAGAAGTACATTATGGATGGATGAAGGCACGCAGCCAAGATTCCTTTATTCCAGGAAGCTGAGATCCAACATAAAGGAATAATTTGTTTTGAACTAGCTCTGCAAAAATGCTGCACACAATTTTACAAATATCAAATAACTGTAATAAGCAAAAGAAACACTAAGCTTTAAGAAAATAAAAAAGTCTCTAATAACTTATAGTATTTCTGAGAGGAAATGTTTCAAATATTTATTTTAAATGCTATGCCACAGAATCTGTCAAAACCTTGTCCCCCTTCATTTTGATTTCCCTTTTTCTACCTAGTTAAACCTATGTTAGGAAATCTTAACTTCTCCTGTTCTCCATCAGAATTTCAAAACACACAACAAATTTAGCCATAGTCTTTGAAATGAGACCTACGTACCAAATAAAATTTCGAATACTATATGTAGTATTTATTTTATCTGAGAAACTGCAGTCATGAGGGTCCCTATCAGAGACAACTCTCATTCTTCAACCCTGGAGAACAGGAAAATGGTTTAAATCTAAAACCAAATAAAACAACTCTACATATCAATTCAGGAGAAGATAACTTTCAGACATTTCGTTTGTTCAGCACAAAGTATTTGTTCGGAGAATAGTGGAGAGTATCAAATATCTCCAGCTCAAGACAAAACAGATTTGAATCTTTATATTAAAAAGAATGAACGTGAAGTCCCATATCTGAGCAAGGGTCATAACCACAGGGCTACACAATATTCTGAGAGAAGACTATCATTTTTCCACTGCTATTTCTTCATGAAAATCTTGAAAATATACTGAAACAGGGACTAACATACAGGCATTACTTTCCCAAGTGTCCACAGACACCTATATAGCCTATTTTCCTTCCTCAATTACAAAAAAACCTCCAACATGTTTGAAACAAAACACACAAAAAAATCAACAGGAAAGCCTGAAAGTAAGTCACTCCATAATACACGATGACTCTAGTCTAGGATGGAAGATGGAAACTGAGACTTCAGATTCTTCAGTCAAGGAAAAAATTCCATCCAGTTTTTCTCCCAGAGGAGTAAAAAAAAAGAGTTCACTTTAGGCTACAAAGGAAACTGAGAAGGCATTGAAACAATATCTGAAGTAACTGTAAGGACAAGCTTTTGCAACTTAAAAAGATGTATCACTACAGAGATGCATTGGACAAACCAACGAGAGCGCACGCAAAAAACATACACAGAAATATGAGATTAAAAATAAACTTTCAGAAGAAGGAAAAATACAGCAAAGTAAAAAAAATATTATCTCTGTTTTGTAAAGGAGTGAACAATGTAGTATTTCACTTTCAAATCCTAAAACACCAATCTCTCCTATACAAACTTTTATCTCCATTTAAAATGTTATTTCTCCAAGTTGTCTCTACAAACAGCATAAGTGGAACTTGAATTGTGATATACAGTGGACTTTTCTCTTCACAATTTCCTATTCCCAAAACCTCAAAATCATCTCCAAAAAATCTGCTATTTATTTATTTTTAATGAGGAATATAGAAGTGCTAACGTACGCTCCTTTAAAAGAGTTTAGTCACTTAGGGATCTGCAGGGAGGGAATTAAAATTCTCTCCCCTAGGGTATATACTCAAGATAATATAATCACTGATAGAGTAAGATAATACTTTGTATAATATAATCACTAGATAATAATCACTTCTAGAACAGCATACCATGTAGTTTTATGCTGAATAAAAAAATAAAAAAAAAATAAAAAGCTGAATTCTCTCCTTTTTACCAGGTTTTAAACAATGTATTCCAGTTCTCCCTGCAGGAGTAGCCCTTCATATTGTGTTATACGTACTTTTACAATGCTTTCCTCGCAGCAGTATCCATCCATATTTACACTCTGCTTCAGCAACATCCGCTCGTCTGGAAAATATAGAAGTCATCCCTCTATTCTCTACAGTCCTTCATAAGAGTTAGTTTCAAGTACTTTAGTCAGGGACAGAAGAGAAGCTCTTACCACTGGAAGATTTCTGCAAGTGCTGATAAAAGCTGGAAACTGAAGTTCAGTACCAGGGTATCAGTGCAGGGATGCAGCCATGTGAAATTCCTTTGCTTTAACAGAAGGAAATCACAATACTTCATCTCCTGACAGCGCCTTTTTTTTCTTGAAGCTCTTATGTGGTCTTCATGGCACTGAGATTTGAGTGGCTAACATATGCTGCAAAAATGTGCCTGTCAAAGGATAAATTTTGGCTCAAAAATTACTGTATTTATTCCCATATTTAAAAAAAAAAATAAAAAAAAATTGAGCTAGAGAAACAGCATCCTTTTAAGGAGCTGTGAACTGAGAAAGACTGATTGTCCCACTCCGTGTCTACAGAAAGAGGAGCTGTACCAAGAAGAAAAGAACTTCCCTAACATGTACCTGTATTTCTGACATTAGATCAGGGCATGTTAGCAACGCTGTGCACAGATATCCCTCCAAAGGACAACACATCCACCAGGGACTTCTTCAAGACCCGCCTGTTTATCACTTCAGAGATGGGTTTTGGCCACATCAGATGGACTCCGTGATGCACAATTTTGTACACACCACTTGAAGACTTCTGCAAGAGCTAATTAAAAGAGCTCAAAGAAAATCTGTGTTGTGCTTGTACGCACCCTTCTAATTACACCATAAAACTAAAATGTTAGTAAAGACCATCTCCATTAGGGATGCAAGTAACAATTTGGCAGCTAGTGATCATATCTTAGGGTTAAGAATATCTTACAGTCAAACATCTAATAAATCATCAAGGTTTGCTACTATCAGCTCTAACTTCCCAAACAATTCTCAAAAATTTAAGGTATTTTCCGGCAGACTTCTGCCTAACTAAAACACTTTTCCTTAAAGCACAGGTTTCCATTACTTTGAGAGTATGTTCTTAATAATGCTATAAACTGAATTTTAATTATATTGCTGGGCCCGTATAGCTTTGTAAATAGACTACAGCTAAAAAACCTAGTTGAGATCTTTTTACCTGTTTCCAGGGGTAGAAGGCATCTTTACTAGAAGTCCTAGTTATGACAATGTTTTGCAAGTTTTTTTTCTTTAATAACTGAGATGAACACTGCATAAGAAAATTATCAAATTCATGATAAACAGGATGATGAACCTAATTTTGACTGGGTTTAGATACTCTTAATAGCATTTGTCAATCAACAATACTACATTCAGTAGAAAACTGTAAAAGAATATCTGAATCACAGATCAAGAAAGTTCTGAAACACCCCAATATTAAATGCCAATTTTACAGCAGCTTATCAAGTAGATTTTTTAATTTTTTTTTTAAGTCAGAAAAACACATTCAAATAAATTCTTGTAAAAGTTTTCAATCTTCCATTAGATTCAAAGTACATATTAAAAATATGATTTTCCAAACTGGTGCTTCACCTAATTTCTCTTTGTATTTTTCTGCATTTTGCTCAACCACACAGACAATCTTCTATTTGTCTGGCCCTCTTATTGTTATGCTATGTCCTAACACGGTCATCCTCCTCTAATATTGTGAGCCTGACTCTTCTTCCACTAGCATTAAGTGACCTAAAAAGAAAAAACACTAGCTTATTGTTCCTATTACAAATAATCAGTAAAGTGCATCATATTCTCATAAACTCCCGTCTTCCATTCTTTAAGGACAAAGAGTAAAAAATAATGCTTACTTCAAATACTTGATTTGCACTTACTGTGTATTTACTACATTATGCAGTATCAAGAACAACACGAAACACTAAATAAAATAAAATATCTTAAAGTTTAAACGAGTTTGTCACGTTTTCTGCTGGTTTTTGGAAGACAAGAAGATCACCTAAGGGGCTGGTCAGGCTGGGTTTTTGCTGGCTTTATTACTCAGCAGATGGAATGGCAAATGTGTGACATACGGAGAAAGCTATCTTATATGCCAGTTTGTTAAACAGATTGTCTTCATGGTCTGACCACTGTTAGTAAGGCAATTGAAAACCACAGGCTTCTAGCTTCTCCATAATGAATGTTAAAAATGCAAATATGGAGCCATTTCTCACCCTTCAAAACAACTGTCAAAACCACACATACAATTAAAAATTCTATGCAAGCCAAGGTGAGCCAGTATCAGCAACAATCTCCATCCTGAAATCCCTCCATGTGACCCAGTGAGAATTTAAATCCTAAGAACTGCTTCTTGGTTCTCTTTTCACGGGTATTCAGTGGGAAAAGATTTCATAAGTCTGACAGTGCACACCCACAATAAACGCTGCCATCAACTAAAAAAACATCATCAACAACAACAACAAACACACAAAAAAACCCCAAACCAAAAAACAAATGGAGAAAATAAAAGCGTGCTCAGTCTCTTGGTCTGCGCACAAGACCTCGGTGTACGAAAATCAGGGAGACAATTTCTGTTGTGCTTTATGTGCTGATAATATACTAGTGTACTGCACTGACAGCTTTTATGCACCAAATAGGTGTATTAGTATTAGCAATCTTCTTGTTATTTATAATATAGCTATGTATTATCATGTACATATAAGAGAACATATATGTTCTCTTTTAGCGTGTGTACTTAACACATCATACTGTGATATGATCAGGCGGTAACTGCAAGTAACATGGCAGTGTGCAAGTGGTTAAATACTTTGATGCACTAAACACAGTCTGATTTTCAGTGTATTAAAACCATTAGTCTTGCAATCTTTTTAGGTTAGAAAACAGGAGAAAGGAGTTTTGGAACTGTCCTCCAAACTGTGCAGCAGGGCAGGAAAATTAATTGTTTAAAGCTGGAACTTGAGAAGCTTATGGGAAGGACAGTGAAAATCTGTACCACATTTTTATTGTGTGATTCACATAATTTATTTCTGCTGGTTCTGCACTGGAAAACTTGTCAGTGCTAGGAAGGAATACCTTCCCCTTTTTTATCCATAGTTAACCTTCAATTGCTACACCTGCTGTAAGTGCAAATAGGAAGTAAAGCAAGGTAAACTAGTATGAGTTAGTGGTACTAACATTTCTGAGGTACTTTTATATGTTATCAGCTTCCACACTTGAGCCAAACCAGTTGCCAGTTTTGGGCACATCAGGGACTCCTTTGCTGCCATTAGGTCGGTGACATCACCGGGGCTCTGGTATATGCTGTGGGGTTATATAAGTCACTTCTACTTAATGCAAGTACTGATATTGCAGGGAACTTTGATATTAGCAGCATTATTGTCCTCTTACCCAGGGGCATGTTAGAGGTTCTGCTTTGAGTCTTTTACTATAAATTTTGAGACTGCCAGAGACAGCTGCACCTGTCCTGTGTGCAGGGTTGGGACTTTAGATATCGGCCTTTTTCACAGCACTGTGTTCAATAACAGATATACTAATTTTTCTGTCCTGTGTTCCTGTATAATGTAATTATGTTTGCGTTGCTGCTGAATATTTATATTCAGAAATTTGAAATAGAAATCCTTATCCTCATCAGCAAATTCTGTCTTTAAAGATTCCTTCTTCCCATTTAGCCAAGGCCAGGTAGATGACAAGAAGAAGTCTTGCAAGAACGACAAAACGCACAGGTATGCTCAGGAAGGTACTTGGAAATACTATCTTGTAAGAGATGCAAACTTTTCTGGGACCCTGCAGCAATCTCTCTAATGCATATGTTGCTTAGCATGTGAACAGTTGTAAAACATTTTAAATCAAGAGAATAACACTCTCCCTCAGGGAATTTCAAAGGTTAGCACTGCTTCAAACACTTGCAAAGAAGCTACATACAGCTCACAGTCACTTGGTTCAGTGCTGAACATAATGCTGGCTGAAGTGTCAGTTGGATGTATTTTACTGAGAAATGCACCATTTCTTTATAGCATCATTAAGCCATGAATGCAAACAATTAGCAGAATTACAACTGCTAGAATCATGCTGTCATACCATTTACATTAACACAGCCCAATGCCATGACACAGATTCAGGCTGTGCCCCCGGAAGGCATTCATTAATTTCTACCTCTATGCATTTACTTCATTCATGTGCCTCGTTATTTTAATTATTTTTTTTTTTTTAATTTCAATACCATTCTCACACTGCTTTCTTTGGTACATGCTTATGCCTTCAGAAAAAAAAAAATGGACTAAATATTTTGTCAGTTTAAAGCTTGAGCTTTTTACTTTATGAAACCATTTAAAAACAAGTTATACTATTTACTATTTTTAAAGGTCCTTCCTTTCAGCTGTTTTCTGATTCTTCACAATACTTTGATACAATTACATCTAACTACCCTGCCTTTAAAGAAGGGGAAGAAAAGACAAAGATCGAGTCTCTCAAGGCATTGTCAATGGGAATGGAGGCATAAAAATGAAGACTAATAAATACCCTGGAAGCTTTTTTTCAATGAAAACTTTGGTTTGATTATTTTGAAAATTTAAGTATTGCTTCGAGTTTTTCTCAGAAGACTGAAAACAAGCAGTTTCTTCTGAAACCATTACGTGCCTTTGGTTTTCAGCTAACTTTATTTTTTTTTAATGAGGTGGTACAGTTTTCCACTGTGTTACGAACATATTTTCTGCCCAGCCATGTTTAGATTTGCAGTTCAACACTCCAGCTTCAACTTCACAAAGTTTGAATTAGAGATGCCCCAGTAAAAGGCACAAACACGCTGAACACCCAAATACCTTCTCTTTTCAATACTGATCGCTGCATTTTCACCTACTTCCATGCACGAATGAAGACACCCTGTTGCAAAAAACAATCCATGAGTTTGAGAGCTCAACGAATGTGGCAGGTGAATGAAAAAGTCTACTGAACCCAACAGGAGACTGTCAGGTCTGATGCACACTATGGGAATCTCCTTGAAAATCACAATGTAGAAATTGAAATCATAATCTAAAATCAAAGAAAGATAGACATATTTTAATACAAAACAAACAAGCAAAAACGTACTGTGTATGCAAGTTCGGATCCCAGCAGCTCAGTGTGGAGAACTATGGAGAACTATTCAATCACATTGTTTTGACTCCTTAGGTTGAATGGCCTTGTATGCTTCTACAGTGTGTACAGCTGTTATAGTCCTCTGTCAGGCTCAAGCCAGAAATCCTTAGTGCAGTTACTTCAGACTATTGCTCAGGTTTATTTCCACTGAACTAGGCTTATTTTGAAGCAAGATATTATGCACCATAAATAAAGATCTCATAATCTAAAACATTAAACTTCATGAAGAACCACTCATGCCATTCTATCTTAACTAGTGTACATTCATAAGCAACAAGAAGCAGTAGAGAACCTCAGGATTTGCTTCAACAGTCTGAAGGATCTCAAAAAGAGGAGAAGAAACTCAGAAGCCAGAACTATCATATCAGTCTGATCGTTGATCCTAAATAAAGAGGAATTTTCAAAGTCACTTACATGTCTCAAAGCTTATCTTTTTTTAAGCCATTTCCCTCCCCCCCCTCCCCCCCTTCATACGTATTCTGTTGTCCATGGATTATAAGACAAGTACTGCTTCCAGCTCACTTAACGGATTTTTGTAAACCCATTGTAAAGGCTAGATTTTTAAAGCAGACTGGTGATCAACACATCCAAATCTCAATGAAATAAATGACAGCTACACCAAACTTCCATGATGCTCTTAAAAACCCTGTCAGAAAACTGAAACAGTAAGTGTCAGAAGACAAAACTTATAAACATTTTGTCTAATGCATTTCAGTGACCCATTACATTAAATTCCCCTCAGCAGCTGATAGTAGTAGAGATCACTATCACTTCAAAAGCAGAAGCTGAGTCAATTGCTCTTTACATATAGAGACCAGGCTAGGCATGAGGAGGGATTACAAACAAACAAGCAAACAAACAAAGAAACAAACAAATAAAGAAAGAAACATAAGTAAGTGAATAAATTTGTTTCTTCTAGTACACTGACTTAGTAGAGGCCACAGCAAGAAATATTAATTATTCCAAATGCATATAACTTTTCTAGAGGGAATTAGGTCACACTGTGTAACTTGGATGGCAGACAGTGAAATACATCAATATTTGCTTCTGAGGTAAGTGGGCTTCAATATCTCCAACACTTACTTTTGGAGTATTACCTGGATTTTTAACTGTAAATGAAATGCTTCCATCATAGATGATGACCTCTGACAATTGATGCACTTGCACGCAGAAAACTTTTACTGCTTTGAAGCTGTTAACATGGGAGGATTTATGCTAGGATGCTGCTCAGAATGTACCCTTGTTTCTAACTGGAATTGTAATTGTCTTCGCCTCTTTAAAATTATATTCTGTATATTTTTCAATTGTTTAAATTAACTTAAAGAATTAAAAAACTAATAAAGATCACTCAATTTGTTCATTGGCACACAAGCTACCTCCACCCTAAACTGTACATAGAGGACTGAGCAGATCCAACTTTGTCTTAAAACACAGTCAGAATTCACAGTGATTTCAGTAGGAGCTGATTTAGGTCAATGCTGAACAAATTTGGAAATGTGACCCCAATTACTCATCATCAGGCTCAGTACAAATTGCAACAGATAAGAAAAAGCAAGAAAAAAAATCCTCTCAATTTTTATTTTTTTTAAATTCCATTGCACCTGCCAATGAATCTTCCTAATTAATAAACATTCATTTCTCTGAATACTGTATCTTCATCAAAGCTTTCATCAAAATGTTAACCTTTAAAATCTGCCCTTCGGTGCAGCTTAAATTACTTTGTTCATTGTTAACCCAAGGAGCTAAATACGACAACTGCTTTAATCACGGAAATTAAAATTGGTATTTAAGAAAAAAAAAAGTCTTTCTGATTTTTAGATGCTTAGGCTCTCTTACATGTACGGTTCAACATATCACATGAGAGCTTTTCTCCATTGTTACTTCTACTGCTGCAGTAGTTGGCCACAGAGAAGAACAGATCTGACAGAGGTAGTTTATAAAAGTCACTTTCTAAACAATGTCCTACGCTACACTGGGTCCAGTGAGAAAAACAGCATTTCTGAAGCAAGTGCTACAAAATAGCACATTTCAAAATCAGTATCACTACTGTAACACTGTTCCTATGGACAGCACGGATTACCAAGTCACACCAAGAGCTTCATTCCAAACTACAGTGACTGCAGCAGCAGGTTTGTACAGCCTTGCACAGTTGAAAGTGTGTATTAGCTAACTAACTGGTACTTCTACACACATTGTGATACTTTCTGGTACATGTTTCTATCTAGTGTGAGGGCCAAAAACCCTCATACCAATCTCCCATGGGATTTTATTTGCTTAGTTAAGTAAAGGCATCAACTGAGACACTAAAGCACCTTGTATTGAATCCGCAACAAACTTGCAAGTACCCATCAGAATTTTTTTAACTCAGGAGATTTTTCTTTTAACTTGCGGAGTTTACACAGGAAAACAGATGCAATAGATTTACGGCTTATTCAATTACTTATTGTAACAAGCAAGCAGCTTGTGAGTGGGATGGAGGGTATGAGTCTGATAAATTAATGCGAAATCTTTTTCTCACGGAGTACAGGAGCCAAGTAGGACTCTGCCATTCGATCCTTTATTTGTGCCTTGCTTTATATTAAACAACTCCTTCTAGAAGGAAAGTTACAGAAATATCTGTAGTGGTGTTCAAATTCCCATGGCAGGAAGCTTATTATGGGCATATGCTATCAGGAAACTGGTTCACACACCAAGGATCAGATCTGTCTACCTGACTGGTGTGGAGTGAAATCCTTCACATCATGTGACAACAGGTATGACTTGGTCCAAGAGGAACAGGTATCAGATGTCCTGCATCCCAGAGCAGGAACTGGGGACCAAAACTTGAACTACTTTATTGAATTCAAAGAAAATACTTCAAACTATCTTTGCATGAAAAATATGAAAAACAATCAGGATCCCTGAATGGCTACCAGTTCAGGCTAGAGACTCCCCCTCTGAAACTAAGACAATCAACAAGCTATGAAAAAGGAAAGTAATTGAAAAAGTTCTATTTCTACACAGAAATACTAAGTGTTAAAAAAACCAGTATGACTAATCACTGTCTTCTTCCTATAGCTGAGAAACTCAGATTTTTAAATTAGGAAGAAAAGAACAAAACTGAGGTTAATTTGTATAGGGAAAACATTGTCTTCGGTGATCATGCCACAGACTTTCTGGCTGCTAGCAAACAGGACAACCTTGTGTGCTCTTTGTTTAACAACGTAGAGGATGCAACAATACTTTTAGTAGTCTATGGACACGTGCCCACTGCTAGAGGGATGCCACATTGCTGGGTTACTAAAAAATGTGTCTCCCTCATAGTAGAGTTCTGCAGTCAGCAGAGTATGGCTATCCACAACCACACACTGGTTAGAGCATGTCAGCTTTACTGTAAGTTACTCTTAGACATGCATTCAGAGTTCTGGAGAGGAAAAAAAAAAAAAAAATCAGATAAGGTTAAAGACATGAACACAAATGTAATTCATGCAATCATTTAAGAGAATCACTTTTGACTGCCACCACATCCATATTTCCATTGTTTATTGCAGGCACGTGTTTCCCACTGACACAGGATTAGCTTTAAGGTCAATGATATGACAAAAGTCATGAGAAGCAAGGTGATCATTATGATAATGTCACACTCCAAAAAGGTAGCATTATTTGGAGGATAACAATTTTACACAACTCTTGTTACAGAGATTGCATTATGCATCCATTGCTGTCTTTTAACAAAACAAGTCTAAAAACATAAATCACACAAAACCAGTAGTAAAAGCCAAAGTAAAAAACCTTTCAGATTTCTTTTTATTACTATATCAACTGACTTCCTTTTCTCTGCTCTACCTCTGGAGGAATAAAGAATGACAGCAAATTAACTATTTATAGTTATAAAAATAGTGACTTCCATCTGCTATAACTTGGAACTGCTGTCCCAACAACTAGCATGAGATATGAACAGCAGAATATAATCGGGTAATGTGAGTGATGTATAGTCACTTCTCACTAAAATATCCTTTGAAAAAAAGAATAGAAATATGCCAGCCTGACAGTATGTGCTAGGTATACTCAGATAATGAGAAGACTTGAAAAATTTTGGAACATTATCTGGAATATTTTTTCCACTTTGGAGAGCTCTAGAGGACTAATATCTCAGCATTGCCATCCACAAATGAGTACATTATTAAGACAAGCAGCAAGCAAGTTTAATAATAGATAATATTTAGATAATGATACTCAGAGTCTGGGGAAAAAATACAAGGTTAGAGTACAGCTGTTCTCATTTTTAGCCTAGAGTATCTGAGCAACAATTAAAACTTTTTAAAGTGTTCATGTGATATCTCACAGCACCATGTATTTTTTTTCTAATGTAACCCTGATTTTTAAAAATCTATATAACAATTCAATTATCCGCTGCAATGTACAATAGAGACACTGCTGTCAAATCAAGATCTCAATGAAAATAACAACTGCCAAACAGAAGCATTCAATAATTTTCAGGAATATTAAACACATGTTACTCCCAAATGAGCACATCTAAACTTTGTGAATAATAAATAATCTTCTCACTTTATCTTTCCCTGCTGAAGCCTTTCCATTTAGGAAACTCCTAAAAACTTACCCCTAGGGGCATATTGGGAGAAGTTGCTATGCTGGTATTTAAACGTAACTGTACTTCAGAAAAGATTTTTTCCAAGCAGCTTTTGTCAACAATATTTTTTTCATGTGGAAAAGGAGGAACAAAAACCTATATTTAAATGTGCCTTGAGGTCTAGGAAATAATTTAGCAGACAAGGTCTTTCTCACAAATCTGCAGACATGATGGACTCATTTGCAGCCAGTGGTTTTGCTTATTTAGGAGAATCAAATCCTTTTGGTTCACCATAGAAGAAAAATATGATTTTAAGCTATACTTTTAGTACTTCATCATTTTTTCTCTTAAATCTCTGTTAAGCTTTATTTTTCAAAGACAAACAGCAATATTGAAAGGGACATTCTCTTTTTCCCCTAAACAACTCCAATTCTAGGATATTTGTCTCAGAAGTTGGTGACTGAGCAAAAGTAGAAATTTTAATTTAAACGCCAACAGATTTTCATCTTCAGAAGAGTCCAGATGATTACTCCACTGAAAGAAATTAATAGCAGGGAAGCTCACAGGAAATAAGTTTTTAAATAGTCTCTTCCAGCATAGGAGTACATTTCTATTTAATCATTGCAGGCAATAATTCTTAATAAAACCAGTCATAATTAAGGCAAGGTTAAGTAGGATGATGATAAACATCTCTGACTACTTGCTGAGGACAACAAAACCTTCCATTTGGATTTGTTTCAAATGATTGTGGTTAACCTATCATTTACCTCTCTAGAAGAACTAAATCTGGGGTCATAATGGAATCTAGATCCTTGACTGCAAGGGTACACAAGTTCCCCAATGTTTGTGGGATCTGAGGAGAAATGTCTGTCTTCTAGAGAAGAGTAAGAGAGTAGCTAAGACTAAGTAAGACTAGCTAGAGTAAGGCTATCTTGATTACACTGAGGAATGAATCACTTTCACATTATGCTTATTGAAGAAGGCCTCACTTTTCCAATGTGGTCAAGTTCTATGTACAGAAGGTTAAAAACCATTGTTTCCCCTCCTGACCCTTTAGCACATAATTAGCTTTTAATGAACTAAAGATTATGTGAATGAGCAAGTTGAAAAAACTGTTGACAATTAAAGGTAAGGTAGAGTGAGTTCTTTCCTATTTTGTCACAAGGGAAAAGTTAGAAGCACATGCAGATGACCTACTGATCTGCAGGGTAGGTACCTGAAGTGGAAGGTACCCTGTGGAAACTAAGCCTCCTAAATGTGGGGCTTAATGGTTCAGTTTCCCACCATAATATATGCTTTATTTATGTACGTACACAGCAATGTATGTGCTCATGACCTTTAAAGACAGCAACCACAGTGCTCTCTAACTTCACTGTGTTTTTGAACTCTCACCCTTATGCTGGTGGACATAGATGCAACACAACTGTGCTTGCCTGATCAAAAAAATGCAAACTTCTTGTAACAATCCACTTTAATTTAGGAAGGATGGGATAGCCTTACTACATGCACATGAAATTTAATAAAACAATTTGTACAGGTATTTTCTTCCTTTCAGTTATTTATTTTTGCTTGTATGTATCTGAGGAAAGGCCAAGCATGAAATTGGAGCTGTAAAGCAAAGCAGTATTTATTGATACGACTCTGCTCTGAGAGCTCTATAGGTGTGCAGCAAAGCAAGAAGGGTAAAGGGGCTGAATTATTCATTGAACCTTTAAGGATCAACAAATAACACTTATAGTGAAGAATGCCTGTTTTGCAGCAGTAGGTGTGAGGTGTACATATAAAAGAAAACAGTTTTTACAAAACCCGTACTGTAAGACCACTATAGAACTTTTTTCTTATTAGTAATTTTGAGGGAAAATACTAGCAAGTTATTTACAGAAGGTACACAGCACAAATTCTTTTTTTTTGAATTTTACTTAGAATAACATCTTGAATACTGCCTCTACTATAGTAGCTTTGAGGGAAAAAATATAGAAAATGATAAGAGGAAAAGCCTTTCTTATCAAGCAATTACAGAACTGGAATAAAACAGCTCTTATTAGCACAAACTTCATAAAAGAAATGAAAATATGTGAACTACACCTAAAAAGATACATATAAACAATATAGAACAGATATTATAACACAAGTAAGTTGTTACTTTTAAGTTGCAGCTTCCATTCCTAATTCCACTTCTGTGATAAATTTCCCAGACAAATCCTTTCAGTCAAAAATTACCTTTGAGCTAAAAAATAACTATTTTTGTATTTCTCAGCTATTCAAATTTTAAAAGCAAAATTTTTTTTCTGTATGTCCATATCTGTAGCCAGATTTATTTTATGGCAAGAGCCATTCAGTTGGTAAGAGTGAAACACCCTGTTGGTAAAGTCAAGTGGCTGCAAAACTTTCTAACACTGCAAATGGAAAATTTGCATTACACAAGAAGATGCAATATTGTTTTCAGACTGAATTAACACTTGACCAAAGGCATTTATGTTGCAGTTTTTACTAATCGCTATTTTTTTGACAGATCCAGAAACATCAATATTTCTCATCCTCAACTAGCTTTCAGTGTCCACACTTCTGATACTGTGGTGTTGGGTTTGGTTTGTGTTTTTTATCTGCTGCAGAGTTAATCCTAATGTTTTACCAGCTGCTACATCTTCTGAAGGACCACTTGCCACATCACTTGAGAAAAAAAAAGAAAATAAAATAATATGATTAGATCTATTTTCACTTTGTAACTCAGCAAATTAAAATATTTTTCTTTTCCTTTTCATTTCCTCTGTGGTTTGCTTCACCATACAAACCTTCCAAGTTTCCTGTCTGCTGCTTATGAACCAGAGAACATAGAAGGAAACACAAAAGTGTGGCAGTGCAGCATCCTACCTCTGACTGCAGCAACAACTAATGCCCAGAGCAAGTAAAAGACCCTGGGCAACCACAGAGGCATAGTTCCCAAATATGCTCCACCAACCTCCAGAAGAAACCACATAGATTTCTACTTTGGTTTTTCTTTGTGATTGTTCAAAAATGTCATGTATAAATGAGTCAATAACTGCTGCTCTGAGGCAGAGCAACAAAGCAAGGCATGGGAATCTGGTTCCCTGCTGACCACATAAAAATGCGACAAAGATGCCTCCCCCAAGTACACTGACCCTGCTTTCCACTGCTATTAGGAACCAATGGACCTGCAGCAGAAACAAACACGTGCCTTGGGCTCAGTGGCTGCAGCTCGTCATTGGGAGTGTAGAAATGACTGTTGGAGGAGGCACAGCAGTCTAGACACACATTTCTATCCACTGCTCCTGCTGTGGCACAACTAATTCTTCCACAGAGGGTGGGCAACAAGCCTTGGTAGTCTCATAACTGCAGCAATCACAGCAGAAGGAATAACGGTGACATTTGACATCACAGTAAGACTATTGCATCACCGAAGGTGGCTTTCGGAAGGAGCCTCTTTGAACCCTATTCTGTCACAGGCAGATAGATCTAGATGGACTGAAACTGAGGGGTAACACTCATGGAGTGTCATTTCTCATATCTCAAAAATTAGATCCAATGTTCAAAAGGCATTTAAGACACATACTGCTTTCTGTTTTCCATTAAAAAAAAATAATAAAAATCATTACCAAAACCATCACCTGTATTTCAGCATGGCAGTTTCCTTCATGTGACAAAAATAATTTCCTTAGTGAGTTATCAGTTGTAAACACCCACTTGCTCTTTACCTATGGCAGGCCCACATACCACCACAAAGTAAAGGAGTTTATAGTTTGAAGCTCTCAAAGAGTAAAATTAGACTGTAACAAATTCTCCTCACATTTCCTAATAATATAATTTCTTTTACATAAAGATTATCTCTCTTGTTTTGAAGTCTGTGCAAAATGAATAGTGTTTCCAAAGAATGGAATAATTCAATTGCAGTTCTACTTTTAATTATCTGCAGCAACTACTTATTATTTTACTGTACTACAAGCTACATATGTATGAAATGAAAGCCAGGTAAAATAAAGCTTTTAATTTAATTCGGTGTTACTCCTTCAGCACAGGTTTTGTAAACTCCTTGACTGTGAAAAAAACCAGCTGGCTTTTATAGAATGATTCTGCAAATGCAAGTAGTATATACATAACTCGAGCAAGATCAGAGTCCTGTTCTCATAGGACTTATGTAAGTCATGGCAAGGAGCCAATATTACTTGAGTAACATCCAGTTTGGTAGCCAAGATTACAGAGATACAGAAGTGTAAAGAAAAATCATAAAGCAAATCAGAGGCAAAGTATTCACAAACAGCTGATTCAACATTGCAAGTGGATGCGCTGCTCTTCTGCTTCTAGTCCTTACTGATAAACCCTGGATTGCTTGTAAAGGACCAGCTCTTCCTAGACATTTGCCAGAATCTCAAGAGAATTGTTTGGGACTGTATTAAGACTGCTTACTACAACAACTAGGAAAACTGGAGCCGAAACTCCAAGGGAGCCAATTCTGCTTTTGCAGAAAGGTATGAATGACCTACCACCTGGGCACACAGATTGCAGTCACCACACGGGCCCTGCTACATCCCAGAAACCCTTTCAGAATAAACTGAGCTGGAACTAAACTGCAGGAAAAGGTCATGTGAAATTACCACATAACCATCACACTTTCCCTCTGACTTTTCTATAATAGGTTTGCACTCTGTGTAACACTTCAAACATAGGTCTGCTCTGATAGGAAGTAGTCGATCCACAGTCTGCACTAGATCTTATTTTGAGCCACCAGTTAGACCCACAAGGAAAATGAAGCCTCTTTACTCTTTGCTCTCTATCACAGAGATTTTACAATTGCACCAAGTCCTATCTCCAGACTGACATTCTGCACAATATTTATTAACTTTGGGCTAGTGAGTGCATGTTCCCCTTTTATGTCCTTTATCCCATGTTACTGTTATTCTGTATTTCTCTACATGGAACTAGAAATCCATCTATTCAACTTGAAGCCAAGCTTGTCTAAAATCACTCCCAAGTTCATCACTTTCTATGGCGGTTTCAGCTCAACAGAGGATTTCAAGTTCTTTCTCTTAAATCTTTAAACACATACCAAACAAAATGCTACTCAGTATCTTCCTATCAGGAACACAGTCATTTCACCTCCCTCCTATCAAACTGCATCCGCTCACATACTCTCTGGCTGCTAGTCTTTGACATGACCCTCAGTCCTCTGCCACAATTTCTAACTTTGAAATTTAGTGATTTAAAGCTGAATCCGAAACAATTATTCACATAACTTCCCCTGCTGTCAAACCCAGAGAGAAGAGAAATCTTTTAACATATCTTCACAAAGTCTACTATATAAAATCGTTCAAAACTTCAGGGTGGGGGATAAGGGGGGCAGCAAGAGGAAAAGAGGAGAAATTACATGCAGCAAACTGTTCACTGCCAGAGACGTCTATCAAAGGGATCACTCTGTAAGCTCCAGATGGCAGGTCTCCTACAGGAAGCAGCTGGTCCTTTGGCAGCATGTCCTCAAAAAGTGCCAATGGCTAAGTCTGTCTGTGGTAATTCAGGGCCACCACAGGAATTTTATGCTGAAATTATTTCAGCTGTACAAGCTAAACCTTTGCTCTCCAGCAGACCAGAGACAGTAGCCAGACCCACTGTTCTATCACGTACCACCCACTATGCCAGAGATGCTCTCTTCTCTGTGAGGGGGCACATGGGTGTACCACGTGCCGTGAAGTGCTTTACACATAACCACAAAAGTTGGTAAACTTGATTTATTAGTCAGGCCACTGTATGCAACTCTTTCATTACTTATGTGTGCAGATAGCAAACCTATGGTAATAATGGGTGTAAGAAAATGAACAATACGCTGCCTCTTACACACAGGGATGACACCCTGATTTTTTTATTCAGCCCTTAAGCAGAATTCTTATATTTTAAGTTCAATATTGCTTGTTTTATTACAATTTTTAAACTTGATACATTTCACAGATAAAAAGCTAACCATAAACAGATCCTGTTTTCAAATTTCTTATTTCTGATCAGCATATTCGTTGCCTAGTTCCACCTTATTTCCTCCCTTACTCCACTCTACCAGTCCTCTAGAATCTCCTTCTGACAGGAGATAGGTAGCTTGCCTTCAATTACACTTTTAAAGCCATAAAAGGTGCAGCTCCTCTCCCTTCTTTATAAAAGTCTCCTCAACACTTTGAAGATGCTGATCAGCGATTCCTCATTACAGTGTTTGTAAGATGACCACCTAACTTCTCCAAACAGCAATTAAACTCTGTGGGTGTTCAGCAACCTCATTCTGCACCAGTGTACAACGCGCTCACAAATTCATAGCATTGATCTTCCTACATCAGCTACCCTGGTCCGCAGAGAATGCAATTCCCTAAAAATTAGAACACCTTCTAAGTTACATAAGTACAGTAATAGCTCAGGAAACAGACAATGACACACAATGTCAAGATTTCCAGTTGGACTGCAAACTCGCTTGCTCCACACATCAGTGGCACAAGCTGTAGCCCAATTAAACTCAACAGTGCACAGGTGTTCCCAGAAATGAGTAACAAAAGCGAACTTCCCTTTAGGGTTCTGAAAAAAAATTAGTTCTTTAATGCCTTTTGGCCTTCAAGCGCAAAATGGATTCAGGGAAAGAGAGAAAATGACATACAGAGGAATACTATGAATTACAGCTTAATGTAATTCAACATACTTATACTAGAAAATACATATGCTCTTGGTTTACCTGTACAAACAAAGACTAATGCAACATTTTAGGTCCACTTTTGTTTTAGCTCTGTGTTAAAGGAGTTCTTATAACCTGAGGAAATAGCATGTAGCACCCAAAACACAAAATGTAGTATTTCTAAATAATATTCTAAAGCTTCATCTTTTATTAAGTTATCTGCAGCAAAGACAATTTGAGGCAAAAGTAACTCAACAACCTGTCCACAATTTCAGGCATCATTTCAGTGTGTCTGTGAACAGAATGGAATCAATTCACATAAAATAGGAAATAGAAAATGTGACCATCTCATTTCAGGAATCTGAAAAAGCTCCCAACTGCAATATTCTAAAGAGCTAATTGAAAGACAAAATGAAGAACAACAATTCTATGGAAATGTATGAATGGAAAAAAGGCCTACATAAAATTCACCATAGAATAACCTGCTTAATGTAAAAAATCCACTTCATTTTCATGTTAAGAAATTAAGCAGGCTGAAGATTTAGGGAGTTTCATTCACCAGTAAAACATTATTATATTATACCAATAAAATTGCTCCAACAAAATGAAGAAATGTATGTTTATTAATTAAATTACTAGAGAGCCAAGATATTACAGTATAGTTGTCAGCATGTAGGATTCATAGATTCACATTCTCTTAATAAAAATAAGAGCACTTATACCAAGTAATTGTTTTTATTCTCTTAAGAGAAGTTATACAAGAACTTGTCGGGCTGTGTGGTGAGCACAAACAAAAATTTAATTACACTATGAATGGCAGCCTTTTCAATTTAAAGCAATATTTGCCTTTATTGATAGGACCAGCCAATATCATAGACTATAACTGGCAGATGGTCAATTGGCTTATGAATTATTCTAACATACTAACTGGCAGATTTTCAGCTCATACAAAGATATTCATTAGCAATACTGTTAATACTTACTCATGGAACATAAATTTTTGGTAATTTTATAAGGTAACAATTGTCCTACGAAATGAATAGGTCAATAAAGGAAAAGTGGGTGTTCAGAAACTCAAGACACTTAAAATAATGAAGGAAAATAATGCAGCTTCATTTGGTAGACCATGAGACAACATTAACTTGGAAAATAGTAATTTCAACTGCAGAATGATAATGTGGAATATCTTTGGTCCTGCAGCTGGGTAGACATAACCAACTCATTAACAGATGCCATTTTCAATAGTTTTGCTTACCTGACAAGTTATCAGTTAAGAAAGACAAAACAATACCTTGTGAACTGAAGATGGAAAATGGGTCACTGCGTCTCTGGGACCAGAAAGTGAAATTTTATATTGTGCTTTTGGTATGTCAATGTATATGACTGCTTACTGACCCATGCCTACTGCATCAAATCAAAGCACTTCCAAAGAGACAAGAAGAGACAAAGTTCCACACATATCCTGAAAAATCTATACACATAAATTCTTTTTATTTGCTCTGGAGAAAAAGGCTCAGAGACAGGATAGGATCTTTCTGTGCTGAGCTCAGATTACACCCGTTCTTTGTAAACACCTGAGCCAAATTGCAATACATACACAAAGAAAAAAGCTTTTCAAAACAATAGTTATTTATAGGTTTGTTTGTTGTTTTTTTTTCAAACTGCGTGCAAAAATAATGATCCCTCTTTCTCATTCTTAACAGGATAGCAAATGATGCTTGATGACAATTGCACTTGTGAAAATCTTGTTTTGTATTGTTTTGTTTTTTAACTCAGGTTGGATGGAAATAGAAACCTGAGTACGAAAATCTGCAAAGTTTGCCTGCAGATTTCACAAGACTTAGTCCATTGTATCACTTAAACAGCGTGAAGATCAGTCAAGAAGTTGGCTTTTTAAGCACAACAGTTTGTCATACCCTTGGCCCAGTTCCCTGCCAATGGCCAAATGGCAGTCTTACAAACTCTGGAAAATCAGTGTTGTGGACATCTCGAAACTTCTCCCTAGGTCCAGTTTGAATTGAAAATGAGACTTACTGTTTTGAAAGTAAAATTTCTGCTTTTCCAGAATTACTGTGCTTTCCCAAAGACTCAAATGGTCAAAGGCATAGTAAACCAAACACAAAGGTGAAAGCCAAGAGGTGGCAACACATGCCACAATTGTTGTAAGTAGGGGCAGTTTTGCTGTTCTTGCTTTGGAAACGCTGGTACATTGCTAACGAGACACAGTGTTTTACATCTGCTTTCAAAAGCCACTCTGAGTTAACAGTGGTGGAACAGCTCTTTTCTAAAAACTTGCTTAATACTGGGGAATAACTGGATGAAAAAAATCAAGAAAGGAATTGAATTTTTTCAACTTTTGAACTCATTACTTTTGTTCTGAGTAGCCTGGAAACCTAACTAATGAGGTCTGGACAGTGCATGGAGCTGACATTTTTGGAGAAGAAATCAGAAAAACTTTGTTTTCCTTCTGTGCTACTTCATCAGATTTTTTTAAGATGGCTGCAATGAAGCCTAGACCTGGCAGATATCAGATTACAAAAACCGGGTGCAGATGTACCCTTTGGCATTTTCAATAACACTACTGAAAATTCTGGAGAGATTACATGAAGGTGAGAAAGTATTTTCCAAAGCAGCTCTAGGAAAACAAACAATAAAAAAAAAAGCTACAGGTAACCTTAAGCATGTCACACTTCTTGTCAGGCAAGTATTATACTTGTAGTGATACAAGTATATCACTTATTTAGAAGTAAGATTATACATGGCAGTAACTGTCATGTAAACACAAATTGGTTTGTGGTTGCTGGGCTGTTTGGTTTTTTTTTTGTTTTTGTTTGGTTGGTTTTTTTGTCACAATCCCTGCACAAGGAGATGAGGGGAGATAGGAAAATATGACTCAAAACAGTTCAGTCACAACCCTCTCAGGCACATAAGTGATGACATCATTCTTAATGTGCTACAAAACATTCCCAAGAAGGGAAGAAACAGAAGCAAGTTCCACTGTTAAATGTAAATCTCAGGGAACAAGGGAGCCTTAACAGACTCTTAGTTCCTTCTAGAGGAAGCATGACAATTTGGTCCTTAATTTCAGAAATAACCCACTATTTTATCCTAGTTTCACTCCACTGATCTGGAGGGCTTTTCTATAAGGGTTGGAGATGAAATAGAAATAAAATCAAAATATAAAAATCCTTTTCATTGCAAGTATAACCAAGGGGAAACTTAATTTCAGAAAAACCTTAAACAGCATTAAAATTCTCTTTTCCCTCCCCTCCTTATACAACAGTAGATAATCCTCTGAATTACGAGTCACGTTTTACATATAGCCATAAACTATGTTGCTAAAATATTGATACAGTCAGACACAGTTAATTCAAGCCAGTTTTGCTTCTCATTAAGATTTAACAGAGGTTGAAGCATTTATGGTATAATGTCATGCAGCCTTTGGGACAAAGAGAATGCAGCAAGCATGAATTAGGTGGGAACACAACAGCAACTGAATTACATTAGAAATAAAGAGAATATGTGATGTGAAAAGAACAACTTTCTCTTGGGCTAATGGTAAGCCAAGACCAGCCACCCTCCTCAGAGAGTTTACATGTGAACAAGATTTTGGCAGGCCCTTCTCATCTGCCACCTTCTTTGCCCAGTGGGTGCCACTGGCATGTATCAGAACACCTCCCCACATGCCACACAAGCCTTGGTACCTCTCAGGTAGCCCCATATCAATTTCAGACACCCATCAGCTTGGTGGTGGGGCTTGGGCTCTAGGATGCGCAAACAGGCAATGTGGTAAATCTAAATGTACTTTTAAATCTTTTGTGAAATAAAGGAGTAGTTCAAGTAACTGCATTAAAAACACTTTACAAAGTCATCACTTTGCAGAATGGCAGTACATGCACTGCAACTTTAGATCAATGTAAGATACAACTTTATTCAATCAGGAAGAAATACCAGCATGTAGTAATTGTAACAACAATAACAAATGTACTCTTGAGAAGTGTTGCAAAGACATGACAAAGATGTTGCAGGCAATTTTAAGTTGTCTGTTCTATCGAACACTGTAGACCAGCCAAGAGCAGCAAAATACCTTTTGAGTAAGAAGTTTAATGAGGCAAAAATAAGCAAAACCACTGACACACTCAGATTCAGTCCTAAGATATTTGCTGAAGCATTACTATGAGGATGGCTGTTATTTACTACCAGAAAATTGCCTGAGACTAACAAGATACAAATTTAGGCAAAAAATACCAAGTTTTTAATTCTTATAGAATCCAAGTATCCAATGATGAATAAAGTTTTTCACAAGAAAATTATTTGTCACAAAACAACTAAATTGGAAAGTCCACATAATTCAGATTTAAAAAAAAAAAACAAAAAACAAAAAACAAACCAAACAAAACCAAAAAAAAACCCAAAAAACCCCAAAACAAACATGTTATAAGCACATTTCTACAACAGTATGTCTTTCAACAACCATAACAAATATCTATAAACGTAAATCAAACACTGAACCCAGAAGTAAAGACAGCCTGCTGGTCTACATTGTAACCATGAATTATTACCTCAAAGTAGTTACAAAAACATGGGAATATAAAAAAGGGGATAAGAAACATTTTTACTAATATTATGACTACAGTAAAATTATTATTAAATTCCAGAGGGAAACAACACATACTACCTTTTCCAATAGACCACTGGAATCTACAGAAATTCTGACTTGGAATTAATACAATGCATTTATTTAGAAAAAAGTCAGGTAGAATAACTCTTCTTAGTATTTTTTGAGTTCTTGGAAAATACACCTCCCTCTGTGTTCCAGCAACAGGAATCAAACGTCCAGTAAATTCTATACCCAATGTTTTCAAATTAGAAAAACTGTGATCACACTCAAGCTTGCCTGTTATGGCCACTTACACATAAACCAATGGTATAGAGCGCAACAATACTTTGGGAGTTTCAGAAGCTTGCTCCAGGAAGACAAAGGCTTTCTTTCCAACAGAAAAGAAGTCTGCTTTCTGTTTGCAACAAGAAAACCAGAATTTCCCTGATCATACATTTATCCTTCAACTATCCCGTTGCCTTTTAACCAGCAGAACAGATGAACACATCCTCTCTTAACATCAGATTCCACCATCCAACTAATTATTAAAGAGCAGATAAATGATTCCTTTTTTACTGTATATCAGAACGAGAGTTCTTAAAAATGTAAAAATCAAAGAACGTAACTCATACTGGGCATATTATTTCACATTACATTTGAAGGCTTTTCCAGGCCTTACAGTAGAACTAAAATGTAACTCTCCAATCTGTTTCACAAAAGGAGCTTGATGTCACATCTCCAGAGTTTCTGAGTGTGACAGCACTGCACAGCTCTATAGAGGCTAAGTGAACCGGAGACTAAAATTCTGCACAGCCTCCTTGAACAAAAAGCTGTGTTGCAGCTACGGTTTAACTCTGATGAGGTAAGGAAAATTTTATGGTGACACAGGACTTTTCACTTGCGCTCTTACTTCTGACAAACATAGAGTATAAATAGTAAATAAATCACAGGTCTCTATTATTTATCATGCAGCAACCTGGAACTTCCTTCTGACGTCAACAGAAAAGTAACTAAAATATTCACAAGTGCCCTAGTTTTCAATATTCACTACAATTGTAGTGAATAACTGCAAGTGCAACCAACTCCTGGTTTCACATAGAAGTCTTAGCTGATGGATGGGTCCCTCAGAGAAGAGCAAGGCACCATCAGAGGAAGGGTGTTATTCACAAAGGCACTACTGTGCAGCTGTTTTGTAGTTCCCCTGGTTTCACTGGGTAGTATGACACTGTCATTGGGCTAAGTTTTCTGCAAACCTTCAACCTGGTATTTTGGAAATCAAAATAAAACAGAGCAGTTTCACTGCCACTAGAATTTGCATTTTTATCAAAACGTAAATGGCAACGTGTTTGGAAGTTGAGGTCTAGCCCCATCAAGAAATGTGCAAACATGTTTCCCACTTTATGCTAAGCTGTACGTACCTACACACACAGTAAAGGAAGAGCCGTCTAAACTTAAAATGCGTTTCTTCTTTGTGTCTAAAACTGTGGCTGTGTAATGGGATAGGCAAGTTCAATGAAGATTCAAAAGTATATGCAGGTCTATAACTGGATAAAACATTCCCCAGTGTTAAGGCATTATTCAAATTAAGTTTTCTGATTGACTGGGTGCCTTATATTGCTTCTTTGAGAAGGCAGCACAAGACACTTTGCCACAAAACTAGAAGGCAGTATCAACGCTTTCCTACTTAGTCACAGACCAGAAAAATAGCTAACTAACCTTCCCAATGGTGTGAGAGAAGGAGAGAATTCTGCTAAATGGGAATGAGACTCTGATACTGACATACAAAGTAAATAAAGAAGCTTGAAGATAATAGTAAAGCATTTCTTTGGGTAATTCTATGTTAAGGCTCCAAGTGTGACCACCAGGACAATGCTGAAAGGTCTGATAAATGGCTACAAGATAGACTAGCAAAATTAATGAGAAAAAATTGTGTTCTCCCTGTCAAAATAGATTGGTACTACTTAGATGTAATTAAGTGAAAAATTCAAAGAACATATTCTTCAGATTTATGGAACAGACTCATTAAAAAGTTGTGAACAACATGTCAATTTAGATGACAGAAATTACAATTAAAATACCACATTTGTGGGTTTTAAGAAAAACTTAAAACTGCAAATTCCTTTTACATCTTTTTTGTGCAGCTGTTCAGACTACTCCTTGTTAGGTGGGAGGACAGATCCTATATCCAATTATTATCGCTATTACAACTGTTATTATTATTAAACATTGCCTTTACACATTATCCAATGGTAGCAAAAGAGGCAACAATTCATATCTGAATAAATGGAAGGCATTGGTTTGCAGCTGATGAGCAGTGAAGTAGATCAGAGATAGTCAAAAAGGAAAGGAGTAACATCTGAAGTCTTTGCATATCCTACTACATGAAAATGACAAAATATTACTGACAAAAGTGTCTTCCATAAAGAGCAGAATTTATTTTTTTTAAAAAGTGAAGGTTTAAAAAACGTATAATGAGATGTCACTTATTCTACTTCAGGCTTTGTAGAAGAGGCTTGTTCCTTTATCTTGGTTATTGACTTCTAACAAAATGACTGGTGCAAGCTTGGTGCTACCTGCAGGTTCCATTCTTAGTATTTCCCCTTTTTTTTCAGTTCCTGGACAGGTTGACTGAAGGCCTGTCACTATTCTTAATCATGATGACTCCCAGATGGGAGTCATTCCACGAGGACTGCATATTTGGCAAACACCTGACACGGGTCCAAGACCATATCTCAGGTGGAATGCACAACACAGAAGAAAAGGCAGCTTTAATGTCTTCATGCTGACTTTATGGAGTTAAGGTCAGGCCATGCCTAAACCCACATAAGTCTTCCCACATAAGACTAACTTGTCAAGATTATTTGAGCCAAACAGTGAGTCTATACCAGATTGGCACTTGAGTTAATATGACTGCGACATTTCTGATTTCTATAGTAAGAGGTCCACACACACCGTTACAGCTCCTCTATCTAGAAGCCCACAGTTTCAGTTCTGCTTGGGCAGGGACATTTGGGTCCAGGCATCATTCCCTTCACAAAAGGAATTTTTCTTCACTGGTCACTACTGCCCCCAAAACAACCAATTTTCTGTCTTCCACTCACCATTCAGTTCCCCCCAAAGGATTCAGGGTGATGAGACATGTAGAGGCACTAATAGACTGTGAAAGAAGTGTGGGCTAAACTAATTGAGTAGTATCGATCCACTAGTGCGAGGGAGATTATCATGAGCATCTACTTCCCTAGATGCAAAGTCCTGACAATATGGAAGATTTGAGATGAACTGAGTGAATTGGGAAAAAATTCAACCCTCCAGCTGACTCTCAGCTGTGCATTTAGCAACCCTGTTGCGGTAATACTTAACACACACACTGCATAGCTTAATTTATCTTCAGAGCTTCACAAATATTAGCTAATTAATCTTTCACCATTGCAGTTTCACTCCAAAGCACATCTTAATTTTTCTTTATAATTGAAGCTAAAGATTTAAACTGACACACAACTATGCGCTATTTCTAAAGAGAAAGCTCCATGACCTCATCCTACCTAATTTGTCACAGCAAAAAGCTTTTTAAAAAATGGATAGAGAAAATATACATATTTATAGAATAAATTACAATCATTTTTCTGATTAATATTTAAAATAAAATGCATGTTGACGGTCATAACAGTCAGCAATCCTGTTTACTGGAAGTTTAATGAGGGATTTGTGGTTAAAGTTGGTACTTTTGCATGGAAGCCGGTTGAAGCGCTAAAATGTCAAGCGCTGACTGACTACTGTCTAATTACAGACCCATAAACAACTTTATATGGCTACAAAATTATTCCCCTATGTCTTCACAGTGTTGCCATCAAGACTAATTTCAAGGAGGTGCTTAACTTGTACATTATATTTGGCATAAAATTTTCTGGTTGGACATTTTGGCATTAGCGCTGGTTAAAATCTGGACGAAAGTCTCCCAGCTACCTTTGCAACAAAAAGTTTTGTCTCTTGCCTCTGAAAATCACTTATTAATTTATTTTTATTACTAGAACTTACTTTCTACTGAAGCTGAAAATTGCCTCAAGGGGCATGGCAGTTTTGTGAATGCGTAAATGTTAGCTCAACACAAGAAATAAACAATTCACTGCAACTCAGTTGTGAAGGAGTAGGAAGTTTAGCATATATGCTCAATGTGTCACTTCTTACTCAGAGCATTCAAAAACATACAGTGTATAATTATTTACAAAATTATTTATCCCTGTAAGGTTGAAAAACCCTTCTGAGCTCTTCTGAATTCATACACAACCTCCCTCTCTTTCACAATACAGCAAACGGACAAGGTGAAGTTTGAACTGTGTAAAACTATGGCTCTCCCCTCCAGGTGATGCAAAATAGGAAATAAATACGTAGAATGAGCTGAGAGTGAGAGCAAGGCACAAGGAACCTGTCTTCAGCTGAAGAGAGAGTTAAAAGGTAGATGTCTGTTTCCAATGGCTTGATTTTGGAACTATCTTATGAACTTTTTGCCTACGGCTTTAAATTATCTTTTTGAAATATCTAAATGACAACATAGACAAGCACAAGTTCATGTGGATGAGAACTAATAGAGGATTAGTGTGCCATCAAGCTTTGCAAATCTAAATTGCTCCCAAGAACACTAAAAACAGATTTTAATAATAAAATGTTTTATTACCTGCATATATTTTAATAAAATTGTAAGTTATTAATACAATTAGTGTGACTTCTACTAATGTCTTACCATTTTTCTTAAATTGGAACACGAATTTAAATGAAAAATGACACACTGTAGGGCATCAGTCTTTAAGGACACTTCTTCACCTGTTTTATACTGATGCCCTGTTTTAAATAGCACCTCTGCTATTTATTTCTTAATTTCTTATTAAACAGCTTATCTCATTACCTAACTACATCACACACATTTTATACCACCACACTGCGAGGTCAATTAATGTTTTTGCTAAAATAATACAAGAATAGAGGATATGATTTCCTTGGTGAATACTTTAAAAGCCAGCCTCGGGTTTGTTTGATTATTTTGTAATTTATGCAAATAAGCCATTAAGCTCCCAAGAAAACCTTCAAATTTCCCAACACACTTCCAACTCATTTTTCTAATCTGAAAGTGTAAACCTAATTTGAGAAGTGTATGGCTTGAGTACCGCTGCTGTGTATAATCCATTTCCTCCATAGCAGAAGGGATTCTTTCCCATTTTTCTAATAAATAGCCTATTGTATTTACTGCATATTATGTTTTTGTTTGTACCTCAGCATATTTTGCTTCACATAAAAATAATAATTTCACTGCTCTTTTAAGAGCTCAGTACATTTTCTTAAGAACTTGGCTGACGGAACAGCTTAAAAAATGCTGAATATTTGAAACAACTAGCCATTTCCATTGCATTCTCTACTGCTGACTGTCCTGTAAATCTACAGCTTTTACCACAAAATTGCTCAGTTCAATAAATCTTTAAAAAATACCATTATGTTTGCCCCTCTTTTCTGCTCTTCCCAAATAACTACATTACAACTCTGATTTAAAAAACCCAAAATAATACAAAAAACCCACCGACAACAAATCCACAACTGGTCTTGAATACCAAGCCTGGTAAGAGATTTGAAGAGGGTAGTAGCACTGCTACCTGCAGTGCTGTCAGAACACTCCTATTTCCATCCTACTCAGTGTGTTTCAATCTTGGCAGTTTGGCTGAACCCACATTTAGACCTAAACCACAGACCTCCATGGTCCTCTGCACAATCTTATCTTAAGTTTGTAAAAAAATATTAAAGGAAAGCTTTTCTTCCCCTCTTAGAAGAAGTAAAATCACATTGGTTTTATGAATGACAATGAAGCTGCTTAAACAGGTTTCCCATCTGTCTGTCCCTTGACTGTTCATTTCTGGCTTCAGAAGTGTCAAAATCTTTCTCTACCTGAGATGTGCTGTTATAATTTATGGCACAGCTGCTCAGTAAACAAAATCCCTAATCTGCTATTGATTAAAAATAAACTTGAAATTTATTTACAAATTAACCCATTCATTCTGTATTGTTTCTGTGAAATGGAAAACAGTTATGCAAAATTATCCCAGAAAGCATTGCATAGGTACATTTGAGTGTGACAGCACCTTTTTTTGTATCGAAAGATATAAGCTTCTGGCTACCATTTTCCACTATAGCCTATGAGAAATGCGTGAATATCATTTATACTTACTTACATCTTCTGCTGAAAGGTTTTGTACAGATAACACCATATATTTAAAATTTCATCCATTAGTCAGAGAATGAAGAGAAGTGTTATCGCTAAAAATTAGATAATAATCCAAAGGGTTTTTGAAGCTAACTTGTACACCTATTTAAATGCCATAGTTCTCCTTTTCCTAGGAGCAGAAATGTGAATTTATTAGGTTTGTTCATCCTACACTGGAAATATAAAAAAACAACATGAAAGCACACCATTATCATAGATGATACTATTATCACAAGTTCCGATTACATTCTGAGTTTTACTCTTTTATGTGAATGCTCTAATTCACCCTGCCTATAATTTCTGAACCTCCAACATTTGGAATAAAATATGCACTTGTGAGCTTGAGTGCTTCCTTTTTCTCTATTGCCTCAACTGCTTCACAACTTCTGCAATTTTTCCTTCCTGCTTACAGAGATTTCCTTGAGAGGAACTAATAAATCATTGCCCCTTAGACATACTGCTGTTTCCATAAAGCTGGAGCTGCCTAAATTAGTATATAAATACACGTATCATCTTTATGTGGCTGACTCAGGACTGCAACATTTGCACCTATTAGGCTACTTCAGGGTATGGCATACTCCCTGGTGAGGGAGAAGGCCCCATCGGATCTTGGAGAGAAAGGCAGAAGCCTCTCACTCTTGGCGCAAAACAGGAGAATGGGAAGGTAGACATCTAGGGGATAATTTTTCAAACATTATTATTTCCATGTCCTTCTCAGCTGCATGACCAAAGTCAGTCATCTCCAAGCTCCTACTAAGAGATTCTGGTACTGGCAGAGGATTAGGGAAAGCAGAACACTCACTGCTCCTGCTGTGGATTGCGAAAGGGGAGAATTATGGGCTCAGAAGGAACACGAGTGGTATAGAGCATAATTTAGGATCTTTGAGGCGAGGGCACTGAGCAGACATTACTCCTAAATGAAGACCAGCAATTGACTGAAAAAAGAAACTGCATTTGAAGTGAGGCTGGCCACTAGAGCTACAAGCAAGCAAGGAGAGAAGCAGAAGGAAAAAGAGAGCAAAAAGTTTTAGTAACAATACAGGTGTTGAGATCTTGATTCTACCTAAAATCCTTAAATTACATATAACTGCGATTCAATGACAATTTTCATTTTGCCTCTCATGCTTCCAATCTCTTATGTCCTGTGCAGGTCAGCAGGATTACCACTAACAACTCTTTCTCCATCATGGTTGTTCTCTGTCATATTCCTCAGTTAACCTCTGTACTTTTTCCCAATTGCATTTGACTACATTGAACTGTCACATCTCTCACTGATCACCAACTTGTTATTTATTGGAAGCAAGTGCTATACCTCTGAGCAGACATATGTCTCCATTATATTATTTCTACATGTGGTGTTTATGTATGTGTGGTGAAAATGAGAAGGCTTGGTTAGACAAGATAGCAGAAGCACATGATTTCCTGGATGAAGTATCTGAAACAAAAAATAAATAAGTTACGTTTTAAGAAATGAAATGAAACAAAGGAAAGAAAAGTAAGATAGAATTGCTACTTTAGAAAGTGCTAAATATAGACAATTTCAAAGGCACTCAGCACCACATGAATATTCTGAGTGGTGATCATGAGAGAAGGCGGTACATTTTCTCGAAATAATTTTTTTTTCATATTGATCATACACCGTCATACCCTCCTTTAGGTAACACCCTGAAATTACAAGCCACAAACACCTATGGCAGTATTTTATCTTAGAATGCAAAGTATTACTGTAAGTTCGAATGTCCCGCTGAGAAGCAGGAGACCCGGGGCCTTGGACACAGATATCCTCGCCTGTACTTTAAGGCTTCCCACAGTGCCATGCATGTGGATCTGTTCTCCTCCAGTGAACAAAAATCTCTATGGCTAATTAGCAGTATGCATAAATAACCTCTGTGGGAGAGACACATTCTGGAAGTAGTAATTGGCACGATGTCTAGCTTTGATTTGCAGTTATACTGCATGACCGACATACAGCTGGAAAGAAGAAAACACTCATTGCCTCAGCCTACTGTAGCATCTACTTAAATAGCTTAGATGAGTGGAAATGGAAATAAAGTGATTATTCCAATTATCAAAGGCCCACAGGAATACACTGAGCCATGAGAAATCTACTCTCATTTAATAAACTGCTTAAAATTAGCACTGAAAAAACAGCAAGAGAATCAAAAACTGTAGGAAGTTCAGCTGACCTCACTGAAGCAGCACAGGACAGCAGCATGTACTGAGCAAACTGGGACACGTTCATCTATCCAGTCTGTGCTGAAAAACACCAACTAATGTCTCTAAAGGACTCTGACTAGACTTGAAAGCTACAAGAATGACATTTAAATTGTTTGAATATCATTTATCTATTTAGATTTACGGAAACGTGCTGCCCTTTGCTCCTATCTTTTAGCATTCGTCCATTACAGCAGTGTGCCAGAAGTGAATTGTTTCATTAAAATCTGAAACAAAAAGGGCCACTGTTCTGAGTTACAAAAATCAGTCTTTTTAAAAGATATTACTGGTTAATAGAGAATATCCAATCACCATGATTCAGTGCCTGCACTTAATTCCATCAAGCACTCATATTCCCAGTGCATTTCAAATTCACCCACAAGCACATCTCAGGAAAACTCTAATAGTATTTTCTTTATAAAATAAAATTACAGATAGATTTGATTTCTTGGTTTTCTACAAAATTATAACAATGTAGAATTTCAGCTGTTTCATGAGTGGAACTACAGAGATTTTCTTTAACTTTGGTCTTTGGGGGCTTTTTTTCTAGGTTTTTTTTTTAGAATTTAATATGTTCTGCATAAATTCAAAACAGCCTCATAAGAAAATCCTCCAGCAGATTTTAAATTATCTGGGTGAAAGAATGCTTTGAAATCTCACAATTTCATGAGAGAGTAACATCTGCATACAACCTGAAATACTGGCTATTTACTGCTTAATGAAATAATACAGTGTTAACTATTTGGCATTACATTCTCAAGAAAAAAATTGTTATTATTTATATGTGTTATATATCTTAGAAACTAAATAAAAATAATAAAAATATAAAGTATTTAAATGTCAATAGCCATATCCATAAAATCTAATTGAGACAGTTCAAACTGCGAAGATGTGACCAAAAATAAAAGGGATCTACAAGTGGAAATATGCAGAACAAAGAAGTTCAGTAGCACAGACCAGATACAAACAGTATTCCTTGCACAGCCTCATTTAGCACTGACTACATTGAAAAAGTACTAGGCTATTCTGTGCACTAATTTAAGGGATATTTGTGATGAAAAATATAATACAAACTGATGTGATCACAGAAGGCTTAGATCACCAGGACTGGAATTTAAATATCAGTAGCTAAATACAACTTTTCTTTTTCTCAACTCACTGCAAATTCATGATCAATACACTATAATAGCACTTTTGTGTGAATTGCCTGCTTTCTTACTAGCAACATATAAAGCTGAAAACAGGCAGAATTATTTGGTAGATTTTATTAGCACTGTTGTAAGCAGTGCTACAAGATAAGGCTTTGCTGTTTGTTCTCAGACTCTTCCCAGCAGCAAAATACACACTTGTGTATTTCATTCAGAACCTGTTCTCCTCCTCCCTTATCATATATCTTCACTTTCCAAATGATTTTCAATGACTACAGCTTACTGAACTTTGACCATCAGATTCAGGTTATGCTAAAAAACGTAAGAGCTGCTGCAATAGATGGTCCTCATGAATCAAAAGAGAAGCTGTTTGAGCTTCAAGAGTGATCTCGAGATTGCAAAACCCTAGTGAAAGTGGAATATTTAAATTCACAAACAGATTTAAATCTTATTTTGAGCTCATTACAGGTATATCATGTGATTCTGAGACCCAAAAATACTGTTTATATGTAGCATTGTCTCTACTAATATGAATTCAAGAATGCTGCAAAATCACCGAGCCTACCAGTGGGATTAGACTCAGTTATACAACTATTCATCCATCTATTACATATGTCTAGTTATCTCAACGCTTCCAGTTGTTCCTTCTCTAGGAAGCTCACTATTCAAAACAAATTATTTTTTAATTATTTTAATTCAAATTACATTTGTGCTTTTGCAAAATATGATTCTACAGCAGGTACCATAACAAAGCTATTACCCCACGTGATTATCATAACTGAACCATGATCCTTATCCATTGGCCTAATTGAGTCAATTAATAGATAATTTTATATCCCACATATTTTACCTTACTAATAAGTAGGGAAAATCCATTAAGGTAATGTAATTATAGAGGCTGGAACATAACATGGAAGCAATGATGGTTCATTTAGGTTTGACCTCGCAATAATGTACCTTGCAGTTTGCATGCTACAAAGCTGCAGCTTGTAGCTATTTAGGACCACATCTTCTTTCTGACAATGTACATCCTGCTTAAGCTTGTGAATGAGGTACTGAGATGAATCTTAACAGCTTCAAATGCTGTTATCACTCAATACAAGAAAAAGTTCTACACATAAATCCAGCTATTTCAGAGTATTACTTTAAAAAGGAGTATTTGCCATGCCCTTTTTAAAAATTCCTAATATTTATCGTCATTTCAGAGTCTGAAGTTGAGGGGACAGACAACTAGTGTCCCAGCAAAAGAGGTACTGACACAGCAATTTAATTACGTTTACATGACAAAATTATTATGCTGTTAAAGTTGTTGCAGAGACACTGTATAGAGGAGTGAAAAAGCTGAGATGACCAAAGAGCCCCAAAATAGTCACCGTGTAATTCTGAAGTTTTCTCATTAGGAAAAACTTACACCTCTAGTTACACTGCAGCTCAGAGAGTCATAAGGACTGGAAGTTGACCCAGAACAAATATTAAATGGAAAGGACTGGCATTCCAAATATTTTATTAGATGTGTCACCATCAGAATCAACTGGATTATATTAATTTTTACTAGCTTGGGATTTGGTAACTTGCATTTAGTAAGAACTCTTCTTTTTTATTTCTTGTTACAAGAATTCTTAGAAAGACATGATTAATGTGTAACAAACATATCTACATATAAAAAATGTGCATAAGATCATGAACTCACATTAATGACATTATTTTTTATTCCTTAAAAACTGGTAGTAAGACATGGTTTTCCACTTTCACTAAGAACAGTTTCTTGCAACAACTCTTTAATGAAATTTTTTTCTGCCACTGCAAAAATAATCAAGCTACAAGCCTGCAATGTTCAGAAACATGATTAGAAAGTTATAATAATTTGCATGTAAATGAGCATCTTCAGAATTTTACTACTTAAAAAAAAAATAATTTAAAAAAATCAGCTAGCCATATAGCAATCTGCACATAACATGTTTCTAAAAGCCACATAAACACTGATGAATGACAGTTTAAATACAGAACTAGAACAGTAAGGATTGACAAAAGCACTAATGTATTCATCAGTGTTTACCATTACAGAGGTTAAAACTACAGCTAAGTATCAAGCTTCTAACCCAAACCAATCACAATCAGAATAAAAACTAACTGAACAATGCAGCTCTGGGATTTTACAAAAATGAAACTTCATAGCAGATGCTAATCCACTGAAAAGATTACAGGTTCCAGGCTGTGACCTATGAACAATTAAAAACCTGCACAGACCTGCACAGCTGCATAGCTCTTTAGCCCTTAAGACAGTACCTCTTTGATTGAGAACATTATTTTTTTAAAAAAAGACATTAATTTTAAAAGTCACTTTCCTGCATAAATGCTATTTCATATAAAACAGGAAAGGAAGAGAGGAAGAAAAGAGATTAACATAGGAGAAATCTGCTACTGACAACACTGAATAGGTTTGAAAACACACATACATGTTTTCAGACATGTGACACCATACCTGGTGATGTGGGGAATTGCTGTCACACCGTGGTAACGATTACACAGCCTGTAATCAAGAATGCAATGCATGACAATGGGGGGATGAAAAGTAAAAGAAAGAAAAAAGAGAGAGAAGGAATGAGAGTGATATTAAAACACATACAACAAAAATGAACAACTAGAAAACATCATGAACACACTGAAAAACTAAATGACCCCTCCAACTCATTTCTGAGATCTCTAAACAAAACTGATCATTTTTACAGACCTCACCCCGATATTTGCTTACTTTCTGCTTGTAACTGCAATGAAGAAAGGCTGATTTTCTGTGAGTACAACATTTCAGTTGATATTACCTTCCAGGATTAGAGTATTACAGACTGTGGAAACGAGTCCCATCACTGTCACCAGAGTGCCACTGGGTTTTTGCTGTTGGGTACCTTGACCTTACATGTTACATTAGGTTATGAACACATAGAGTGAGGTGTTTAATGTTGTTTTCAATCACCAGAGAAAAAACTCAATTAAATCAACAAAAGAAGAGACAACTAATAATTATCTTTAAATTCCAAAGATGGTGCATGCATACATATATATATGTATATATGTGTGTACATATACATATATGTAAAAATACATAACAACCACCTCCACTAAAACTTCACCCTGTGACTTTATCTCTTGTTTTATAGTATCACTCCCACTAATTTTTGACGAAGAAACAAATGGAGAGGTTAAGAGATGTACAGATCACACCAAGTCCTGACTCTGGTTCAGCAGGGTACCCAAGGGGAGCTAAACAACATGGTGTGATCCATCTGCTTTCAGAAATCCCAGCATTATTTGACCTTTTGTGAATTTGGTTCCCCATAATTTTTTCTTCAGCTGGAAGACCACTTAGGAGGTTCCTGTTGTTTGTTTCTTGCTGTTCCTTCATGGATGGGCTCAGGCTCCCTCCTTGGGAATAAGGCCACTGTGTAACAGAAGGGAAGGAATGTGCTGGGTTTGGGGGAGTGGGGATGGATGGAACCAAAGGGAGGGGACCTCTTTAAACTCTGTTGGCAACAAAGCAAGGGGAACATTATGCAGCAGTGAGACTGTTCACAAGCCCCATATTCAGCCTTTCAAGTGATACACAGCCAGAAAAACAAAACTGCAAATCATCTTAGACTAAGTAAACAGTGAATTTTAATCTGCACTTTATATCTAGTGCTTTAATTACTTCATTACACCAAAATCAGAATGACAAATTTTCTGATACTTTGGTCCACTTAAGGAATAGATTCTATTGCAAGATGTAATCACTGCTGAAAGCCATTCACGGAAAGATACGTAAACGAAATTGCTATATAAGAAATCTGTTGTTATTAGTTATTGCACTTTTGGTTTCTTTCTTTCTGTAACAGTAAGTAGCCAGATTACTGACTGTGGGTGAAGAAAAGCATTGCATATTTAACTGCAACAACATCTTATGCACAGGCATTGCTCAATAGGAAAGAAGCTGAGGGACTGGATTTCTGGATTCACATTTAGAAAAAGGACATACAGCTATAAGGACTGGGTTATCATTAGGGGGGTTTTCAGTTAGACTAAAGGTTTCCTGAGACATTCAAGATGTTAATATTACTGGGATTGCTGAATCTTTTGAATAATCTTCTCCCATTATGACTGTATCAATTTATCAGAGACGAAAATGGCAGCCTATATTTAATAAAAAATTGCTAGCACATGTACAAAAAAATGAAAATTTGTTGAACTGGCACTCCTTTGTTTACCAACATTATCTGTATGTCCTCTGCTAATATCACACATTACTGTATGTGTACATTAAACACATTTTACATATTATACATTTTTGTGGTATAAATTGTATATTTTGTGTATACAAGGATCATGTTCATATTCTGAACACTACCTAACCATGACATTTTGGAAATAAATGTGAAACTTAGGATAGAAATCCTTTAAGGTGACAAGAACAATTAATTAATTACAAAAAAATTACAATTCTATTTACTAAGAACTGAGTTTCACCTTATGCATTTTCTAAAAACTGCAAGTACTCTGTAAGGGTTTTGGTTTATATATTTTACTAGTGTAATTTGAAAAGCATAACAAATGAATAATAGTGAGAAATCAAATACAACTAGAGCAGCCATATAATGATGAAAAATATCACCAATTTTTCCTGTTATTCAGCTGATTTATCTGAAAAATCATTAATACTATTATCAAATTAATTTAAATTACTTTATAAATCAGCAGTAATTAGATTATAGACTGAAATGCCAGGTTTCAAAGCAAAACTGCTACATATCATGCAGCCCACTGATGGTTCAAAGTGAAATGTTGGAACCACTGCAAGCTGATTCTTTTATGCTACCATTCTCCTTAGTGCACCATCACAGCTTTCAATTACTGAGAAAATACATCAAAAAATAAAACACAGAAAGTTATGTTCTAAAGTCACATATAAATCAAAGAAGTGAAAGCCATTATAATAAAATACAAAGTTCAAGGCACCAGGATGAAACAGCAGTTGAATCCACTGATGCAGGCAGCAAAGTCACTATGTTATCCCACCTCTTCCTAATATTTTCATTAAAATTGGGAAACTTTTCAGTAGTTTCAAATAGATATTCTGCTAAAATTTTTATGGTAGGTCAGTAAAGATGCAGTTAACTGATAGAGGTTAAACACCTTCTATTATAAATTGGATACCATTAAGGTTTGAGGGAAAACCCCCAAAACTGGTGTTTATCCAAGTTGCCTATAACTAAAATAAAACTTACTGGCAAGGAATCTGCTGAGGACTGATAACAGAGAGTATCCCATGTCACAAATTAAAATAATCCTAAATGCAAAAGAACACCGAAATTGAGGTTCAAATTGAGAAAACTGCTGAATGCAAGTGGTTCTGCTGAAGACACACAAAGCTCCGTCACAGCTCACTCGGTGACCTCTGCCATGGGGCTTCATTCCTAGACTGCAATGCAACCACAGGCAAACTTGCCCATTAATCCCCCCACTCCTCTATCCTTTTGCATGGAGATCTATCTCATATTCCCACAAGGATATATCAATACTTTAGAGGGAGTGGCACACCTTTTTGTCTGTTGTTGAAATTCACTCACAGAGAAGCTGTGCCACTTAATCACTGATTTTGGTAGTTTGAAGGAAAACCAGGAAGGCATTTTTAACTCTTCTCACCATTCTATGCAGTCTTGAGACAACCTTTTCTCACAGCTCATATGGGTAGAATCTACAGCTCTGAGGTTTAAAAGGCAAACAGTGATATGAAAAGGTACAAGATCTTATGATGGAAAGAAAAACCATAACAAAAAAACCCAACCCAAACCAAACCAAACCAACACTCCAAAAAACCAAGCAGAGGATCAGAGTAGAGCTACCTAGCAGCAGGATAAACTCCAGGTGCAACTGTGGGACATTTCCTTATCTGAATGGCCAAAAAGGATTGAAACCAGTATGAGATTGGTTTTTCTGAAGGTTGGTTGTTTTTTGGGATATTTTTTTGTGACATCCTTTCAGCTCTGTCAGTCAGCAACACTCTGCATTCAGTGCATCAAGTGGCAATTCCTTTCATTAATTTCTGCTGGGTAAACTCTGTTCTTCCAAATGTCATTTCCCCTTCCCTTTCATTGATTCTCATGTGTTTGTCTATGGAGTTTATGCAGAATTCTTGTTACTGTTGTCTTAGACTGGTAACTACTTTTTTTCAGAAGAAAACATGAAAAGTGGTTGCCTAAAAAAGATATGTCTTGTTTCCTGTTTTAGAAAGACAACTTGTTCTTGTCCTTCATGAATATCATCAGTATTACATTTCTTGGGTTGTCTTAATTTTAATAGTTCACAACTTGTTCTGCTTGTGTCTCTTTACTGGGGAAGAAAAATGTTTTTGTCTGGAAACATCCAATAACCTCTTGAAAACCTTCCATAAGAATTACTGTAAAATGAATGCTTTTAAATAGTTCCTAGATACAAACAGATTTCCTGACACTTTATAACAAAACTCCAAACTGAAGATAAATAAATATCTAACATTTGGTAAAACATTTCATAATATCTCTCTAATGGAGCATGTCTAATAAGTCTTTTGTCAGAAATGGAATAGTTACAATTAATTATTCCTACGATGGTTAACCAGCATGCAAGTACTGCACACTGAATCTTTCATCAACAAATTTTTATATGGCAATGTAAGAGAGAGAGATTTATAGAGAGACTGGAAAAAGAATCCCTTTAGTAAAGTCTCATGGGGGTTAATTCCACATGTAGCAACAGCACGGAAATTGGAGGTTAAGGAAGGGATTTGTGAGTTTGGCCTCACTAAGAGTTTTGAATGCTTCAGAGTGACAGGACACAATTTAATAGGGGCAGTTTGACAAGGATTTGTATTCAACCTTGAAACTGAAAATGAGACTTCTACATTTAATTCTCAAAGCAAGGGATCAAAGGGTCTGGCGCAGTAACTCCTCACATACGTCATGCTTGAGTGCTTTACTTCATGAGTAGACACACTGATTTTAATTAATCAATCCATTTATTTCCAGCCATTTTACTGACTGGAAAAACTCTCCAAACTCACTGAGTTCCTCCTTTTTTTTTTTTTTTTTTTTTTTTTTTCAAAAAAGTAGGAGCTCTTTGGCCATCAGAGATTCATGCATGAGACAACCTTTAGCTATGCAGTCTTGTCCTTGGCAAAACACAACAGCAAAACAACTCTCCTGTAAAACAAGAATTGGGTGCCAGACACTGTCAATAAATGTAAGAAAAGAATACAAACATTGTCCTCTGTACACTATTTTGGCAAGCACCTGCACCTCACATCTTCTACAAGCCTTTGTTGGAAGTAAAAGAGCATGCTAACATCACTGTGTTTAAACTATATCTGAAATGTAGTTTGCTCAGCTGCTTATCATAATAGCAATCAATGTTACTCTGGAGTTGTTCTGGGCACAGAACAAACTCCCTTTTATTTCCTCTAGAAACATCAAGGCTGCGACCCAAATTCATTGGTACACTGCAGCAGTTATTCAAGGGGATGATTCAGTTTTTACACAGACTTTTATAGGGATTTCATTTCATCAGAATTATCCCCTCTGCCCAGTTAACAGTAGTACATACTTCTCAATTGAAATATTGTAGTGCTTCTTACCATATAAACCCTAAACTTGACAGCAGCATAATTGCAAAATGGTATCTAATATTTCATCTTCCACCAACCCAGAAAACCAACATGCAGAATCATATCTATCACTGGCCCATCCCAAACTGTTGCTGTTATAACTTAACAGAAAAAAAGAAGTTATACCATCAAAAATAAGACTGACTGAAGACCAGAGAGCTGGAAATTGCCATTATGATTCTGCATGGAGCACAGTATACACCAAAACTTCTTTGCATTGCAAGGGATGTTAAATACCATTTTTTGCAGAACATCAGAATTTTACAGTGTGGCCAAACCCTCATCAGCGCTAAATACAGCAAATTCTTTACAATTTTTAGCAATAAAAGCATGTGAAAAATGATTAAAAATGCAGTGAGGTACCCTGACTACCCTAAACTAGGGTAGCAGTTAGGTGTTGTTGCAGACTGCCACAGCTAGATGCTTCTTATATTCTTGTGTTTTATACAAAGCTGTTCAGGGCAGAAAGTGAGACCTGCAGGAGAGCAGACCTTTTCCAGCTTCCACAATGGTGCTGACCTACTGAAGATCTACTTACAAAAAACCTGAACCTTTCTAACAGACTTGATAACTTCACTAGAACTTGTCAACCACTATGAATTATATGTAAATATATAAAATAAACCAACTGGGTGCCATAGAAAATATCTCATGTAATGCAACAACATTTAAAAAGAAAAAAAAAAGCATAGAGGTAGTGAGAAGAGTAAGAATGGAAAAATATAAAAACCCCTCAATTATTACAGTGGGTATAGAAGACTCCAACACATCAGCCTGAACAAATGTGTGAACATCCAAGATGATCTAAGTCAAAGCAAGGGATGTTCACCTTCTGAATGCACTCAACACCTTGCAGAATTTGTCCTCCAGGGATTTTTGTTTGTTTGCTCTATTGAAAATTTCTAATTGTGAGTGAATGACAAACTGGGGGCACAAGCGATCCTAATGGGTGAATTTTGTACATTTAACTTGTACAAACATTCAGCTAGCAGCAATTATTTCATCAGCTGTAGTACAAGTTTTTTTAACTGTGCTAATGAGTTGAGTGAATGCAAGTAAAAAGATATTGTCTGGAAATAAAATGTGTCTCATGTTTTTCACTGAAGATACCAAGCAGACCAAAAATAAAAGAAGAAAAAAAAAAAGACAATTTTGCTTGGAACATTTCACTCAATTTATGTAATTCCGTCTGGAAAGCTTTCCCATTCCCATATTTATTCATCTTTGCTATAGCATACAATCCTACTTAGGATTTCAAGTTATGAACACACGTCCGGACTTTTTTGACATTTTATTGGTCACTGATCTTTCATTAATCATTTAAAATAAGGATGGTTATACATAAGTTACATAGTTCTATATTCTTTAACTATATAAAAAAAATAAAAATAATATTAGAAAGAAAAGCAAGAGTGCCTTACTGGCAAAAGTGAAAAGGTTTCTATTTTCAGATATCTTACAGAAGATCATACAAAATCTTAAGACTGAATACTATTACTCAATAGGAAGTTGGAAGTGTCATGCATGTATATATTAAACAAGTCAATAATTGTTTTGAAATGTCAATTTATACACTCCATGTTCTTCACAGAGGAGGTCAGAACATGACAATTAGTTAAATCTGTCAAACTGCATGGTTTTATGTACAACAGCATGCCCCGCTATTAGCTCAGTTATTTTACTGAGCTAGAAAGCCATATTGGGCATATTCCTTTTTCTTTTTCTTTTCCTTTTTTTTTTTTTTTTTTTTTTTTTAATGAGATACACATACATACATACTCTTAGAACTTATCTTCCGGTTGGAAGAGAAATTTAAGAGTATGTCTGTGTGTGTAACTCAGAAAAAGCAATGTGGTTTGCCAAGTTTTTTGAAGGCTAACTAGTATTTCACTTACTGAATAGTAAGTTGCACATATTTGCAAAAACACACAAGAAAACACTTTGAAAGACAGTCAAGTTTTTACTCCTAGATTGCCTACTGAAAATCATCCAAGAGTTATGGCAATATGTATACTGTGATTTGTACCATCTTGCTAATTCTTCTGTTCAGCCTCATGGCTAAGCAGACAAATATTCAACATGAAAGTTCCAGAAATTGGCAATGTCCAAGAGTTTGAACTAAATGTCATTTCCATCCTTGATGATGCTGTCAGTTTTACGAGTTGTGGCACACAAAGAATATACAGTACACTTAGAGCATGCTCAGCAGCGTTATTTTAAAACCACGACAGATGTACAGCCCGAGCAGGATCTCACATTACAGAAGCCAGAGCAACCCTGCCATACAGCTGATCCCTTTGTTCAAGGAGGCAGAGTATCACACAGGAAAACCAACTGCCCAAATCCATACAACTCCTCCATCTATTAAAGCTCCTACTGTATTCCAGCTCAGTTTCTACATTTCCATCTGAAACCTTTAAAATCTTCATGAGACTGAGATAACTACCGGAGATGCTTTTCCTTTACTCTGTGCTCATCCTTAACAAGAGGAATGAAAGCATCTGGAGTAACACTGCTGCTCCTAACACAGAAGAATGATCACTTGACTTGGTGTAATATGACTAATTTGCTGAATAGGTCTGAAGAGCTCTGAAGTTCACAACGTTCAGACCAACTCGCGCTCACACTTCTTTCTTCAAGTCAGTAAAATGAAGACAGTGAGTGGGAATCCACTCTGTGTATTTCCAAAGAGAATTTGATGTAATCAAGTGCCAAGGGTGAGAAATGAATAGAAGATAAACTTCTATAATTGCAAGAACATTATGGCAGGATATTTAGTTGGCATCTCTCCCGTACTTTCTTTTATTTTTTAAACATGCCATCTTCAAAACAAGGTTGGAAATACCCAATTATGTATCAAGCAATAATCTTTCTATCTTCTGGTGAGAACAATGATATTGGCCATCTACACCAGCAAAAACTCATATGAGAAGCGATATAACCATCTGAAATGACAGTTCTGTCATGACAAAGTATCTATTTGAAGAGAAGGAGTAACTCTTTCTGAGCACTTTTCCGCTTTTCCTATCTGAAGCAGCCTGTTTTGAGTTGACTTTTCACTTGTAGCAAAAAATATCAGCTGTCTTTGCAATATTATGAGGCATTTTTTTTTTTATTTTTTATATTTTTCTTTACCATTTCTAGTTATATCATATATCAGATAGCCTCGGGAATGTCTACTCACCATATGGAACCCCACTTAGGAGAACAAGAAGTTTTGAATTTTCTACAGAGACAGCGGGACTCGATAGGTATTTAAAGTTTTTGCAGGCAGAAGGACAAAATATGTTTCTCCTCATATCACTCTTTCATGAGAGGGCCACAAATGTCGCTTATCACAACTGAGAGCCATCAGTTATGAGCATCACTGACCTACCAAGAGTTTCAGTGTTTAAGGAGAAAATCCAAAGAAACCAGCTGCAGTTGTAGCTTCTTTACTTAGAAAGGGTGTAGATTCCATGATCTTTGTCTCTGTAGCCCACAGCCACAAACACTACTTTACCCTGCTGCAAAGCTGTTACTCTAAGAAGGTGGCACATTAGACCAAGAATAACTTTGGTGAAAAGCTGCTTTAGAGCTGTGTCAGCATGCAATACAGACAAATCTAAAGACAGACACCTGAAGAAAATTTCACCAGTAGCAAAGCAACTGCATGTCCACTGTAACTGTCAGAGACAAAATAATCCTGCTAATACACCCCATATCATTCTCACATCAAGACACAAAAAAAGCCAAATACTATAAGCCTAAGAGCTTAGTCACAATTCAAGGAGTTTACTAGGGTTTTCAATGGTGAATTTTTATGAAGTGAAGCCACATCAGCTGTCACTGATGCCAAGTTTTACTTCATATTTACCTAAAAAGACAAACTGATAGAAAATTTAGATTTACTCAACACTGGAAAGGGGTTCAAAACACAGAGTTCAAAGTCTAGTAGGAATATCCTCATACAACAAAGGATGGAGGGAGAGGACTAGATTCTCTTTTGAGTCAAACGTATGCACAGAAATATATGGTTGGAAAACTCACATTAACTTCCCCCAAATTTGAGAAGCCTTCAGATATTTTTTAAAGTTTTGCCATTTAGCCAGAAGCGCCTATGCTACATCCAGAAAGCTTTGAAGTCTTGGTACCATCTGCCATGACCTGAAATATGGCCATGTGTGACACTGAAAGATTTTAGGCGTATGTGGCCTGTCTTCAGCGGAAACTGGGTCATTAGCATGACTTTCAGCTTTGCTGAACTTTATTTCAGGGGAGCTATGTGTACTTCAGGCTTTGTTTGGATATCATTTGTCCATATCTGTTCAGAAACTTTGCCAGTTATTTTGATGGTTTCCCTCCTTCAACAGCAATGCTCTCTGAAGTGGAGATGGTTAAGTGGCAGCATTTGTTGATTCAAGGAATACTGACAGCATAAATTTATTAGCATTTCAAAAGGATTAAATACTTCCAAACAAAGTTACAGGGCAAACAGAAAGAAGGGATTTGCTCCACTTTAAAGACAGATTTGGAAATGTAAGTCATAGGAAAGAATTGCACAAGAAATTATTTCCAAAATTATATTTTTTCTCAATACCACGTTGAAACAAAAGTTAGAGAAATAATAAGTAGCAAAACCCCTGCTAGTATCTTCTCTAAAAAAAAATCCAGGGAATAGTCACCAGCTTGTAATGCCTCTCTAGCTTACATGTTAGCTTGAATAGGGTACTTTCTTGAGACTCTATCATTTGTAACTAGAGTATCCAACTTACCTCTTCAGTTAGATGGTGCTCTGGTAAACAACGAAGTACCTGATATGCTGTGACACCTTACTGCATACTATACAATATCCAAATTTCTCTTCCCAAGCTGTCAGTTGAAGCATAGTAGTAAGTTTTAAAAACATGAGATGGGGCAATTCCTCTGATAACAATAGTATCCCAAATGTTTATGCAGTTGTTTAGCAAAGAAGCTCTTTCTGACAAGAATGGCTGGTTAGACAAAAGTATAGAGAGACAATTCCTTTGTGATACAATGATCCTTCAAGATCTATTAAGTAAAAAAAGTAGATTAAAACATGGGTTTGAAAGTTTAGAAAACTTTTGGTTCAACAAAGAGGGCTGCATATTATCAGGCCATAACTGACTCCATAAAATGTTTCATTTTGCTAAAAGAAACATTTCAAACTATTTTATAAAAAGAACTAGTAAATACTACTTTAAAAATTATGGTAATGTATTAAAAGAGAAATATGATAATACTTTTAGTCTATCAGACCACTTATTTTTTATCTGTTTTACTAGCTTTCTTCTGAGAATCTTTTGTGTCCTAAAAAGAGAATCAAGATTACAAGAAATGTTTCATAATACTTACTTTTAAATTACACTCTATACACTTATTTTATTTGCACTGGGATTTTATACTCCTTTGTGAGACAGGACTGAAAATCAGTTATCAAGTTTCTTGAGTTATAAAACAAGGTGAACCTATTTGTTTTAAGTAAAAAGCAATTCATACACCTTACAGAATAGTGATGCCATAGGGTTTTCATGAATTTGTAGATTTTTATACTTCTAGGTAGTTTCTCACATACAGAGCAGCTAGCA
>JAWWEW010000131.1:19578698-19687090 GCA_035583185.1 Anabacerthia variegaticeps | reverse complement strand
TGTACCCAAAATTCCATAAGTAAAAGAACTCTTCTCTACTTTACCCACACAAAGTTGTCTTGGAAGTTTTTTCCCCCCTTCCTTACGGCAACAATAGGTAGACTTTGTTTACAATATACTGCATATTAGAGAAAATATTCTGATGTTTGGCTAATTCAGACCTCTGTATTAGTAAATTTACTGCAGCAATGTAACTAAAATGCTACATTAGATGTCTAATATATAATAAAAATATAGCCTACTTGGCCCAAGCTATAAATGTTTCCTTTTGTCCTCCCAAGTTATTATTTTAAAATATAAATATTTATTCACACAGTCTTCGGAGTAGCTCCTGGCTATCCTTGTTGGTAGTATTACCTGATTCAGGCTGTGCACCTTTCAAATCTTGTAATGAGAACTTGAATCTAAATCCTTTGAGATAAACTCCCATTGATCTCTGAATCCAGCAGAAATGTTCAGTTTTTCAAAAACTCTCAGAAACACTTAAAAGGTTTAAAGCCATTTCTCCTGTTCTTTTTTGGTATCAAAATAGAAAAACTCTTTTCCCTCTGACTTACAGGAAAAATAAACATCATCAAAAACAAACACATCCAAGATCAAGTATTTTCATGTTTGTGATTGCCTTGTCACCTCAGCAGAGCCATTCAAATAAAATTGAAGGGTTGACACTGCATTTTCACTGTGAAAACACTGTTCAGGTTGTTTTATTTAGTACCAGGAAATTCAAAATTTAAACACATTATTTTCTCTATTAGAGAAAAGGTTTCAACATCTACCAAAACCTAAGATAAAAGGAACCCAAAACTGCAGCACCAAGTCTATAATGTCTGATTCTCATACATCACACACAGAAGATACAAAACTTCATAAAAAAGTATGCTCAGTGGAATTTTCCTATCATAGGTATTCAACAAATTCTGTTGATGGTTTTAACATTTTAAGTATTTGCAATAATTAACACAGCACTGCATCTCCAAAATAAGCACCACACAATTCTCCAGCATGAGCTAACCAGGAAACTCCTTTCAATAGGAATAACCCATCTTAATGGAATAAGGAGAGGAGGTAAACAGGCAAACACAATGCCTAAACAGTAAAGATACATGATTCACTGGAAATAGGATGTTTGGGGAAAAAAAAAAAAACCCACAACAAAAAGCCAAAACACACACATAAGAAACAACACTCCCCGTACCCAGTAAGTCAGAGTAAGTTGGAGTGTAGAATTAAGAACAAGACAGACATGGAAGAACATATTATGTGCACCAAAGGGTTGTGTGTGGGTGGGTCGGTAATAACAGAGGCAGGACCAGATGGTGTCTGCCTGAGGATCCTGAAGGATGAAAGAGCTAAATTACTACTTGCAGGATATAATGTCATACTTAAAACAGTCTTGTCATCTAAAGACTGAAGAACAGATCTCTGGACTTAGAGATGTTGATGTCTTGTGCTAGGAAAATGATTAGAAAAAGATGAAAGTCTAGAGATGGTGCATACCAGAATAAATGTTTTCTGCTTGAGAGGAATCATTTGGGTGACAGTTTTCCAATGGTACTGCATTAGCAGGATACAGAGGGCAAAGGCTGACTGTTAAGGATTGCAGGACATTGCAGGGCTGATTGGATGGGCATGAAGTGGCCAGGGTGAGATCAGCTATGGGTTATCATCTGTGGCTCTATGAAACATCTTCAATGCTTAGCAACACTCAAGAAATTTAAAGTTACACTGGAAATTTTAAGAAATGAAGAAAATCCAAGGAATGGTAATAGAGACTATCAAAGTATAGAAAACTTTCCAGTGCAAAAACCAGTCCAATAAACAAGAGCATTTCATCCTGGAAAAAGAAATTGGGATATGACTCAGAAAAAGTTGCTAGGAATGGACTACCCACTTAGGATAACAGAAGAAACAAAGAAAAGAAGGTAGTTCTTCATGCATCACATCCCAAGTTGCAAATATTCCCTGCTCTGTCAGTGGAAGCACTTGAAGCCACCCAGACAAACAGGTGGTAGGCAAGAGACTGAGGAAAGCTGGTGTAACACGTTAACCCAACTTAGCAATAACAAACCAGATTAAGGCAGTCGGAAGGCTACAGCAAGTAGGAGAAAATGTGACATGAGAGTTGACTATTTGCAGATGATACGATGAAACTCTGACTGCAGGGCCATTTTTCCATAGCCTTGTGAAGAGTAATAGATGTGTGTATGAAAGCAAAGTAGTCCCTCACTGTTGGGACTACTTTGCATGCTGCTTTTGAAAAAACAATAGGATTGGTATGGAAAAAATATTCTATTGAGGACTACAACATAGTTGTCAGCATATATGAATTGGAGCTGAAAATATCTGGGCTGTGGAAAAGTATAAGGAAAGGCACATTCCTTAGGGACTTACCACTATCAGAGATAACACAGGGCAAAGCTGACATTCATGTGCTCTTATTTAGAAAAATCACTGCGGAAAGCAGCCCAGAACTGGAGAAACGACATCCTCAGATCTGTTTCAATCAGGTTGAGTTGTATTAGGGGGACTATGCTGAGAAACACTAACTGCTAAGTAAATCCGTGGCTTTATGTAAGATCGGGCTCTCATGTCAACACTGTAAAGAGGATTCTCGATACAACTAATTGAAAAATCTTTTATGTAGCATGACTGATCCGTTAACTCAGTTCTCTTCTTCAATATAATTAGGTTCCCCTGTTTTGCGCCTGTGTAAAAAAACCTCTGCCCTTTCCTTCCCCTCTACATGACTAACACACACGTAAAAGACCTAGTTGCTACTAGGTGTTTCTCTGAAAGAATTGAAGTTTCTCTTGCGCTTTTTCTCATACTAAGAAGAGCTGGATTTTAACCAAGAGAAAAGAAAGTAAAACAATTACTCTTCCAAACAGAAAGAAAAAAAAAAGAAAAAGCGATTAATGTCCCATTAAACAACTGATTCATAAAGTTGTGATTAATGAATAAACAGCTCTATTTTCCAAGATAGAACTAATGGATCATTTTTAACCCCCCAGTATTCTATGCTATTAATATTTAATTGTGATTTCAGCCTGTTTTTCTTGTCTAGTATTGAAAGAGAAACAGAACACTGCAAAGTACTAAGGATGTGTGGGCACATTATTCCTAGCAAAGAAAAAGTAATAAAGGAAGAAAGATTTGTGAATTGGCTCATGCATTAACCATATAGAATGTTGGTAATGCAAGTAAGCAATGTCCAGTACAAAAAATGGGTGAGACCATGAGTCTGATTCGAGACATCACACTACAAGGCTGTGCCACATGCTTTCATCTCTGCTCTTCTGCAGAATGCCAAGAACTCTGAAAGCAACCTTGGCCAACAAAATATTTCTGTCTTGGTCTTTTATCTGTCTCACAAAGTTTATGATAAAAGAGAGTCCTCTGTTTTCATTGGCCTCATATTTAAAAAGGTGACAGAAAAAGCAGAACAGAGAATGAATTGAATAAAATGATGGACAATGTATCTAAAGCATCATTAATTTCTGTGAGGTGTTTTTGGTGCTCTGTTGCTATAACACAACTCTGCACTTTAGCAGGAGGTCAAGCAGTATGATCCAACTCAGCACGTCAGAGTTAATGTGGTAGTGCATTCCAGTAACCTCAGTTTCAAATATACTTTGGGTATAGTTTATTCTTCATAAAATAGCACTGTCTTTCTAATGTACCATAGAGCAAAAGCAGTAGTAGTTCACGTACATAGCCTCACCTCTTTATTTTTTAGAAATGTTCTATTGTCTAGATTCCCTCTGCAATCTATAGCATAAACATTTAGTGACTACAGTCAGGAACTAAATGGTGTGATCTGCCTCTATGTGAGGTATTTAATGTGCACACTGTGCAAGCAGGGAAAGAAAATGGTATACCATCATTCTATACAGTTGGTGCAACTTAGATTTTTTTCAGCTAATGGTTATTAGGAAGCCTATGATTATTTGCAAAAAAGTAGGAATAAACCAAAAAATAAAATGAATGTGATAAAACTACAGTCATCTACATAAAAAAAGGTCATAAAATCCTTCACAAAAAGTAGTCAAGACATGAAGAAATATAGATATTTTGTACAGAATGCTTTTGCAGTCCTGACTTGTTTGTATAAGAATATATCATATCTTCATAACCCTCTTTTTAAGGCAATGCCATCAAAAAAGGTTATCTTTGTGGGCTTTTTTTAAATTCTGTATAGAAGTAGTATTTATATTTCAAGATACAAAACTCATTACAGTAAGTAATTCTATGCAACCAGGTAAGTTTTATAGCAATTAATTAATTAAGCAGTAATTAATTTGTATTTTCAATATTTTATAAGAAATGTATTATACCCATCCTAAAAATAAAGGCGTTTGTAAAAATGAAAGAAATGTTGTCACCAAAAATTAATGGTTTGTAAATATAACCATTACTTTATCACCTTACTTTCTGCATTTATGATGAAGTCATTATATGGTTTTGAAATTGAACGTTTACATAAAAAGTTCTCAATTTCCAAGCAAAAAGCCATGCTGTTAGTATTTCTGCAAGGCTTCACAGTACCTGTACATCATCCAGCAGTCACAACTGAACTCAAGCATTTGCTAGATTTGGTACTTGGACTGGAACAAATGTGATACTGTATGTGGAACCTGTCTGCACAGCTTATGCTACTGTTTTATGGTGAGAATATTCAGTTTGCAAAGTTGAAATACATACGTATTAGAGAATATTCATATTCAAAATTTGGTTAGGGAGCTGGCAATGTCTTATTTCTTATGGGAAGATGCTGTCAATACATTAAGGTTTGGTCGTTCCAAGCCCATGCTCCTATTTTAAGCAAACAAATTAACGGATTTCTGGAGAGTTGGACCAAAACCCAGGGAACTGTTTCTAGGGAATAATTAATCCCAGAACAAATAACTGAAGGCAAAATCTCTGTACTGTATGACTATGAAGAACTAAACCACTGTATACAGAAGTGATGCTTATTCTAGTCCTAAACACACCAAATGACCACAGACAGATTGCTCCACTTGTGGAGGGGAATAAAACAACAACACAACAAAACAACAAAAGGAAGACTTAGTATTTGATGACCATGAGGTAAAAGAAATGTCACCATTCCTAATCTCCTCAGAGGAAGCAGTGATGGCTGCAGCACCCCATGAAACCACCTCTTGTGAGGAGACACAAGCAGAGGGCTCCATTCCCATCTCTTGGAGCACCATGTGTTGTGGGGACCTGAAACCTCTCCTGGCAGCAGGTAGTCCATCAGTTTAACTTCCTGGCATTTCCTCTGTCTTGTGTCTCAGGACTGACTTCAGAAACCTTCTCCGTTTCCTTGTCCTATCTCTGAGACACCGAGTTCTAGTTCTTTCCAATTAATTTACAAATTGAAGTATGTATAAAAATATTGCATCATCACATTTCTTTTGTTTGACAAGCTACTACACTTTAACTTAAAAGGCAGCTAAGAAGCTTGTTTCTCACTGTTCATTATGATACAGTAACTCATCCTCAAATTTTGTATTTCTTTTTTGCACTGAAATGTTTTTTCATCTCTTAACACAACCACCACCTATAGTAAATTTCCTAAAATGTCACGAAAAGCTTCACCCAAAATGCCACAACATTCTGAAAGCTATGTAATACAAAATTATCATTACTTTCTAATTGTATATGTCTGGACTCACTCCTCTGTTACTCAGACATGGTCCTCCACGTGCAAGGCAGAGCCTCAAAGTGAAACAGCTCACCCCTGGGCCCCCACTGTGCCGTTTAGTCCTCCTTTCTTCCTCTTTCATAGGCAACGTCTGGCACTGTGCATATTAAGGTGCCTGTTACCATGACTTAACACTTTAATATGCCACTGAAAATGTTGATGAGTTGTATTATTTCTGGACATGGGAAACTGCTCAGAGCTTACTCAGCCACTGGCTCCCATAGCACCTTATCCCTCATTCTCCACCTGTGGTTTGCTTTATTCACTAGATGCAATCAAATTATGAGCTTATAGCCTGTCTGGGAATAACTTTCTCCTCAAATTCTAGTCTCTAAGATGATAAATTTTCATAATAGGATTAGGAAAGCCATGAAACAAAGAAAACAAACATTAGGGATGCTTTATACACACACACATACACAGAATCTACACACAAAGCTGCAGAACTGCATCCTACAGCACAGCACAGCAGGAGCAGGGCACACAGGATACAGCTATTCATTTTTCTATCTCTCCTACAGATACACTAATGGGATTAATACAGAAGGGTAAGGAATATCCTGAACTCTGCAGGCTTTACAACTTGGTAGAGATGCTTAGTCCTTCACAGGAATTCCTATGTGAAAAGAGAGAAGTATAAATCATGTTACCACAATCAGCCTAGAACACAGCATCCTTTTCCAATTAACCATTCCAATTTGCTGCATTCACTGACTGAGAACTGATAAAAGCTACCTACAAAAAGGGAATTAAAGTATCCACATTTAACATTTAGCTTTACAAGCTAAAATTTGATGGTGGTGAAAAATATATTACACTTCAGGTGTCATTTATGTTTTTGCCACCCTCTGTCACAATTAAAGTGCAAATTATGTACCTTTATATAAATAAACACAAAATTAATTTTGAGTTCTTCTGGCTCTGAAAGTGCTTACCTATAGAGAAACAGGTCACATTTTTTTAAGAACTACCTGAATAACACAGAGGAATTTATTGTAATACACCATTAGTGATTGTGCACCCTGATGCCACTTAGTATCCTACTGTAGCACCGATAGCAAAAATAATCAACCCAGAATCAGAGGATGACCAGTACTTAAAGAAATCTTCCCAAAGCCATATTTTCTATAATTCAAGCATTTCACTATGACTGACTAAGCTCACCATGAAGCATCATCTGTGAGAAGCAACATGCCTCAAGGATAGTTACATCACGAGTGTTGCCTGTGTGTAAACCAATACCTGCATAATTTCGTTGCAATTGCTTTTAATCAGTTACTGGAGTAAGTACTTCACATATATTCCTCTTTACCCTTCTTATACAAGAATCTCAGCAATATATAATAATACACAATTAAAAAGCAATTATTTCCTTCTCGTCTCCATAGTGAGTGAAGCACATAACATTTTGTCTCTTTTTTCCCTAAACACTAAACATCTTATTGCACCTTGTTGCTATTACATATCCTCTGCCTCAGAAATATCAGTTCATGTTCCACTTACATACATGGATGAATGCATGTCTGAAACTTGCAGCTGTTGGTCTTGATTTGAAATTTGCTGTGTCTGTGTAGCCTTTCCAAACGCTTATAAAATTGTTATTGAATATGATACCACCTATGACACGGTAGCTTGATTCAAACAGGGAATAAATGCCACTTCTCTTTTGAAGTTTCCCTTCAAAAACTAATACTAAATAAAGGTGTAATTTTAATGCTCAGGTTGCTATTTAAAAGGGCAAGCTCCCCTGAGAGATCATATTTCTGTTTTCCAGCACTGAAATCAATAATGCCAGCAATCTATATTGCTTTCCACAGATGACAAACACAGCAGTTTATCAAGTAAGTTCACTCCAGGATCAAATGATTGGCATTTTCTTTGAAGCCTCTGAGCACTTAAGCAATGCTATCTGAATATCACCTAATGACTATATTATATCAGAACCCACAATTTTCTTGTATTAAAGTTCATATATCACAAATAATGACATTCTACAGACACTAAGGTTTTCTAAATATAAAACAGAGCTGTTGGTTAGAAGGCAGCTTTAAAAAAACAACGAAGTATGCTACACCAAATTTTTTCCCCTTATATCCTATACTCTTGTATTATAGCTCTTATGAGAAAGAATGTAAACAGCATCTTCTTAAAAAAGCATATTATTCCAGCATCACCTCCTGAGAGACACTATCTCATGTGTGCTTCACTCAAAGGGAACGCTATGAGAGATTTGGTTATTTATTATAATTAAATGGAACTGAAAAACATTACGGTTCAACACAGCAGTATAGCTTAGATACTTAACAGTCTGTCATAGGAGTCCAACTCAGACCTTGAAGAGTTTCTGGCTGAAACCACAAATAATGAAATAAAACAAAACTACAAAGAAAAAAAACCAAACAACAAAATCCAAAGCAAATTGAAGAAAACAAATGAATGGTCAAAGTAATACTGTGTTTACGAGGCCTGTTATGTTTGAGTAAATGTGTTTCTACTCAATTTCTTGGGTTTTTCAGGGAGTAAGGGAAAAACAGTGCACACTTAAATTTGAGAACACAGGTGATTAAAAATACAGAAAGATACGTGGAGGTTGGGAAGTGACTCAGCAGATAAACCATGATTTTGTTGGATTTGTCTTACACTCAAACATACCAAAATAAATTAGGGTAGGAAGCAAAGTGTTTTGTAGTAGCTCTTTGTTTGGTACAAAAATCAGATAATTTCCTGCCTGCAACTGTTAGAAATAACCAGATGACTTGAAGCCAGTTAACAAATAGTTAATGCTGGCCTCAACGAGCCAGAATAGTTCTGCACATAAGAATTAACAACCATCTGAACAAGTCCAAATACTAGTAGTTGAGCATAAATAACTGTTAAAGGTTTTGATATTTGCCTAGTGTCTAAATCTCAGACTTCAGGTCTCCAAGAAACGCCCAGTTCCCTAATAATAACAGTGGCAACAAAGGTATCAATAACATTAAACAGGTTAAAATGATATGTATTTTCAAAATATTTATTTAGTGCTAATCTTACTCCATTTATGGTGTAATGAAGAAATGCATTAATTTTTGTATAAGTATTACCATTCTGCATTCTTTAATACCGTGCACAATGGAAAGGCTGTCTTGAAATATATCACAGCAAGAAGGAAAACTTTGCTGAGAATATGACATCTCTGGATTGAAAGTTATGATGTGTTAACAAGAAAACTCTAAAAACACCAAGTCCTCAGGTCAATTCTTTAAGTTTCACTGACAAACAGTAATATTTCATGCACCAAAGTCTTAAGCCACCTTTATAAAATTAGTTTAATTGGCACTCTCTATGTAAGATTTCATTTTATACAATGGGGCATGACTACTTTTAACATACACACTGTATGTGGGCTGGTATCTCAGACAGATCTGCACCAAGGATATGAAAGATTGTCTTTCATCTTTTTTCTCCCTTTTCATCCTGTTAAAAGACCACAGGTTAATGCATGCTTAATGGCATCCCATTACACTGAATGACTTACACGGGAGTGGGGAAGTACTGAAATTATTTCTCACACCAACAGACTTTCAAGAAAAATCATACAAATGCAGCCTCACTTTTTGGCCTGACCTAGGGCTGGGCACAACCCAGTAACATATTCTGAAGGTGTTAAGCCTCAATTATAATTGTTTCTCAGTTGTGTTATTTGAAATGTGTTAATGTTCATACTTCAAACGGATTACTTACAACCCTATTATGTGTAAAATTTGGGGCAACTCTCCACCTAAATCAGGACAGGAAAACTTGTATCACTCCTTCAGTTTAGCAATTCACTAAATTACTACAAGACTACTACTAAAGGACTACAAGAATAGTCCTTGCCCCATAAACTGTGTGTTAACAGCAATCCTGTATATCATAACTTAATTAAAATCATAAGCTCTCCCAAATGACAAGATGACAACATTGCATAATCACACTACCTATTATGAATCACAGCTGGTTTTAAGAAGGTAGATGACTTCAAACCTATGAGACATATATTTATAATTGTCAAGCATTTAAAAATGACTCCCAGAGGAGCAGACAATCAAGGGAAAATTATAACAGACCAAAAAAAAAAAAAAAAAATTAAACTGCTGGTAAAGCTAAAATCATCAATGTCAACGGACTAAATGCTAAATGGTTGATAACAGCAGACCAGCATTTCACCGCCCAGGAAAAGACAAGCATTTACATTTTCTCATTGAGAAATCCATAGTTTAGACTCCTATTCACTTGACTTTACAATGAACAGAGAAAATTCAATGCAAAATTATAATCTGCAAGGCTACCTGATAAAAAGAATAAGAATTTAAGCTAAATCTGAAAAAAAAAAAAAAAAAAAAAAAAAAAAAAAAAAAAAAGCTGTTGATGCTTGCCTAAAGCACAAATAAGCAGTTAATATTTTTGATGCCAGGATCTCAAGCTGAAACCAGCATGCAAAATTTTGTAACGTGAATCACCCTGAAGCCTTTGCAAAATATGTGTTGGAAATAGGATTGTAACAACTCTGTCTGGTTTTACAGATTTGCATTCTTACCACTGATTTCAACTGAGAGCGTAAAACTACATGATGTATTTGGTGCTTTACTTCAGTGGTCTGATTGTGTACTATTCTGTTTACCTAAGAGGACTTGCATTGTTTCCTTAGTGATAGCTGGTGATTGAGAAGGAAAAAAGCCTGTGATAAGGTGAAATAATCCAATATTTGCTCAAGCTTGAGAAGGGTCCCTTTTTAAATCTGGTACCAAAAATATCTTAAATGGAAGACTGCACTGTAAAATTACAGGTACATTTCCTGGTATGATGATAAATGGGACTGACACCATTCACATGAAATAAAAAGATCTCTAGTGGGCTTTTCTTTGGAGGATAAGAGGAGATCTCGGAGCCCACCATTATGCTTGCAAGACCTCCATCTCTATGTTTAGCTTTAACATTGACTGCATAAGCTTTAGACAAACATCTTAAGCTACTGTAGGAGGACTCAAATTTGCATAACTCTAGGTAAATGCAGTGAGGCAGTTAGCTGACTGCAGCATGAAGTCAAACAAAGCAAACTTCATTTTTTTGAGGAAAATGCTCAGATGTCCTGCTTTATGACCTCACCAGCGGCTTCGAGGGGGCATAAGATTTGCCATTTGACCTTGCAAGACAAGCCAGCTGTGGAGTCAAAAGCACAGTCAAGCAGATCTGGACTGATGGGAATAAAAAATGCTGGTTTTCCTCTTACCTTCTTTTTCCCCACTAACTGAAAGGTGGTAGCTTAACCAATGCTCAGTTTAAGTCAAGATGAAGATGTAATGCTAAAAGAACCTGCATCTGTTTTGTCCAGAGTCCTGCAAGAAGGCTAAAACCATGTCAAAACGGATTCACCTCTCATTTTAGTCTTTGAAATGTAAAATGGTAATTAATGTCTAGTAAAGGATCAGCTGGTCAAGACTTACAGGCTTGTTTTTGGCAACAAGTGATGCAGCATTGGTATTGAGTGCCCTTTTCTGATACTACTGATTCTTCTGAAAGAAATACCATTGAACCCATAGAAGTTGTCGTGGTAATGACAAGAGTAAAGAGATATTAACTTTCCTTGTGCCTTTTATCATTGCTTATATTAATCACATATCTTCCCAATGCTTACTAAAATACTTCAGCCTGTTCACTAAAATCACGTGACGTACGAGAAAATGCAGACAATAACAAGAATGTAGAAAGTTACTTCTTTCACAAAATATATTTGCAGGTCTGCGCTTTTTCTAAGTGTACAAATTAAAGCTAAATTCTGCCAATCTGACATTTTTATTCTCACTACAGATTCTGAATATTTAGCAGGTTATGTGCTATATATTCAAATACATTGACGTCAAGTTGTACCAGAAAAGGAGTAAAACCAGCAATTAAGTGTCAATGTGAAAGCACTTGGCAAGGCTAGTGGGGTGACAGGGGAAATAAATGGCCAAACTACCCAGATAACATTTTGAATTCTGATTTTTTATCTTAATTCCTTTGCATCTTATAATGCCATTGACCCAATATGTCTTTATTTTCTGTTCAGACGGAACTACTTAAAAAACCACACTTAGTATAATCTTTTTTTTTTTTTTTTAATGTGTAGGGTTTTTTTCTCTAGATTTCTCTAATTCTATTTCAAGTGAATACATTATCAAAAAACAGGTGTTTTACTTCAGACAAAACTATTTTGAGGGCTTGCATAAACATGTATACTGAATCTAAATGAAAAGGTCTGGTACCACATTAAGAAATACCATAAACAACAGTCAGCCACTTCAAGTTACTTTAACTGCTATGATAATAGTGCTCCCAGATATTCAGAAAGCCTTTTTAGAGCAAAATGTTTCTTGTACTATGTCTCTAAATGCGGTATGTATTTTTGTTGATATTTCATAATAAGCCACATATTTCTGCAGATATAATTTCAAAAATGAGGGCTATTGCAGTGTGTTCTGATAAAGCTGATACACCATTTAGAGATGCCGAACATCCCTGGGGGTTTCAACGGGCTGCAGAAGAAACAAGCAGCCCGTCCACAGCTGACACAAGCACTGTACGGTACAGCTGCTTGAAGGGACAGGAGTCAGTAGGTGACCAACATGTACTAACTTTAGCATGAACCACTGATTATTGCAGTACGGCTACACAACCCTGTTAGCTATATAAATTTAATTTAAGCCACTTCTAACTATGTGCGGGGGATTACCCAACCCAAAACTAACTGTTGCATCGTTCTAAGAATTGATTTCTACTTGCACTTTGTTTTGTGGACATATTCTGGACAATCAGATCACACAACCCATACACTGATTCCCAGCCACCCTATTTAGTTTGTATTTCAATATCAAAATAGAGAGAAAATGTTTCAAAAAGTCTTTGTTACACAACCTGATGGGTTAACTTAGGAGCCAAGAAAAAACTGCAATCACACGGTTGCATGGCAGTACACTACTTTTAAATGCAATTATTAAACATGCTTTGGCCTATGGATGTCAAAGTAAACATATTTTCTTCAATAATAGCTTTAAAATGGCTCCAGACAGCCATCAGTGCCCTTTTGGAAAGAACTGGTTGCCCACTTGAAGTCCAGTCACAGATGTGTAAGAGAAAGCCATAACTAAACCAAAATTATTTACTACTACATCATTCATATCCAAAAAGCATCACTTACTTTTAAGTATTTTTTTGTTTATAATTTTCCTAATTTTCCTTTACTCAGAGATTAACTAATGGCTGAAATGACAGAAATTAATTTCAGCACTAAGTTAAACACTACAATGCAATTTCATGTAAACTCAGTATCACAAGTGCTGAGTCTTAAGGATGACAATATCTGCTATATGTTGTTGAGGTACTACAAATAAAAGAAACTCCAAAATGTTATTAGAAAGACAGTATTAGAAAGATGATCCCATTCCTGAGGAAAGAACCGTTTGTAACTTCAATATTCATTCTGTCCATAGTTTCCTACATCAAAGCAATGTAATCATTTGCTAGGTAATGGTCTCAGTAGATTTCAGCATGTTCCTTTAATTGGAAATAAAGGCATAGGAGTATTTTGTAATAGGAAGGGTCTTTTTTCCCCATATATGTATAACTGGAAAATGTCTGAAATCAGAAATCAAGGAGAGACATTTAGAAATTAACAGGTCTAAAATATCAAGGCATTAGTCTATAAAGGTCATCATTATCTAAATCAGCCCTTTTGAAAGAAAAAAATTGGACAAAAGTGTATGGACTATTTGCCGATGGAATAAGTTTTATCCCAAATTGGCTAGATAGCTTTCTTATTTTTAAACCTATTCCTTACAAACGTGGACTCTTAAACTACTGCTTATTTACTGACTTGTAACCAAAGTTGAGCTCCTGCCTAGAATCCAAGCCAATAGCTTCACACTGATTATGTCTAACAAGTCCTGGACTTTCTTTTTTTAAGAAAACAGCTTTGTGTCTTGCCATCAGCAGCACACTATGTCCACAGCTTATCTCTCACTAGGAAATGTCTGTGAAGAAGCAAAGCAGGACCAGGCTGTTCAGTAAGATGTTACAAAATGTAACACACATAAAATATTGCTGTACGTCCCCATGGAAAACAAAGAATACAAAACTGCCTTGTGCAGTTCTTGACGTTTTGATCCAGATTGCAAGGGAGCTGAGCGGCCATTGTGCACCACACACTTGTACTGCCCTCAAGGCAATCAGTTAAGCACTGCAGAGTCCCTCTGCTGGCACTGCTCCTCTCCAACAAGCATTAATACAAACAGAACAGAGAAAACACACAGTGTGTGACTCCACATCAGAAATGACAAGTATTTATATAAATGATGGTTTAAATAATACTCCGTTCATATTATTTAGACTAAGAATAAGGCTTGACATGTCACTGAGTCATGACTCCTTTCATGCCTTCTCAAAGGTTTGTAGATTTTCTTTGCAGCAAAAGACTTGGCCACCTTGATCTGGATGAGCTATTAACAGTTTTGTAGATTTCCTTGGCATTTCATTCCAAATCAGCACAGGAAAGTGCAATATTTTTCTTTTGCATCTGAACCTACAACTAAACGTCATACCTGCTAAGTGGCACATTTGGATGGTGAGGGTCAGCATATAACACTCCCTTAGTGGGATAAGAACGTTAATTGCTACATGCTCAAATTATGTGCTTTCAGCTGCTTTAAATACATCATCCATCAAAGATAAATTACAGTATTTAAATTGCCTTCTGCCTGTTGTTTTTCAAAGGGGAAAAAAAATCATTCCAAATCAGTCTTGAAATAGTTACAAAATAAGCAATATGAAGAATTACTCCGTATTTGTCCTTCTTGATTTTCCATCTAATTCAGAAGCAGGGCAACTGCTTAAACAGTATACTTGAAAAAATACAACAATATAGCACATCATCCCGTAATTAGTTGGGTATTTTTAGGAAATCTTTGTCCCAAGTCATTTTAAGTCCATTAGAAAACAACCAACTTCCTGCAGTGGTTCTTTTTGTACTTTATAGCTGGATGTAAACGTGAATGCTGAATCTGTAGCAAGGCATCCTACGCTTACGGCAATGAAACATACATTTGGCACACAGATGTACTCAGACTCCATAGTTTTTCTTCTCAGATAAATTAATACTGCAGGGTACTTTTCACGGTATTGTTTTATTCCATATGACTTATTGCAAAAATTGCATTTAAATTTTAGCACTGAAGTAAAAAATGAACTGCAAAATGTCCAGATGTGATTCCTGTTTTAATCTATGGTTATATTTGACCATTTCTTTAAAAATATTTTAAATACTTATAGTACCTACAAACATAAATATTTAACATCATGCACAATAAATAATAAAAGAGATTGTGTTTGCATCCAGAGGCAGATTACAAACTTCACAAAGATGAGTAGAGAACTAATTTTTCAAATCTTGAGACTCATGCTTGTATTTGACCTGGATGTCTAAGTGAAATTATTGTATCGTTAAAGCTTTCAGTAAAGCAACAGTTTCATTGCTTCTAACAGATCATTCGGATGTGCAACTTGCTGGCAAGTTTGACAGCTGGATGTGAGATCTTTCAAGCTTTTATAAGCATTTTATAAATTAATAGAACTCCTTCGCTGTCACAGGAAATCCTCTTAAATACTCTGATTCTCTTGCTGTGTTTAGTACTGAGGCAAGAGAATACAAAATCAGTCATGGAATGGAAGCACTGCCACCCCTGCTCCATGAACACAGACACACTTAGTCATACATAGGAACAGTCTCATTTTGTTCTATTCATGCCTGTGAAGTTAAGCACATACAAGTGTCTGCCTGGCTGAAAAGCACACTAGTTAAAAAAAAAAACAAAACAAAACAAAAGAGATCTTGTATGTAGAGGGTGAGAAGTGGGACACACAGTTGTCCAGATGAGCATCTTGTCTCCCAGGTCTCTGTGTTGTAGTCTCATAGGATGCTTGAGAAGTCAAGCCAAGGGGTTCCAGTAGAAAAAAAACAAAACCACAGGACTGCTATTGCTAGCATCCAGTCATTACATCTACATAATTAACTCATGCCGTGTGAGACCAAAGAAGACAAAAAGAAGAAAGGGGCGCTTTATACACTGTCTTTCATGTTACACTAAAGGACGGTCAAATTGCTCCCAATCTAGAGTACCAGTTGCTCTGCTTTAATTAACTCAGCTTATTTTGCTAATATAAGTGACTCTTAGATTATTTTTTATGGTTAAATAAAATTTTCAACTTACGAACAACCACTGCTGCTGAAATACAAACTACAGGTGCTTACAGTTAGGTGACAGCAGCCTAGCTTTACGATTTTTGCACAGTCCAAATAATTTCATTCTTTGAAACTTCCCAGCCAAGGAATGTGAACAGACCAAGAGAAACCTTTAGCTGAGCTTTGTCCTACTGAATCCATTATATGCTCACGTCATTGCCCAAGAAAGGGTTCACATAGTCAGTGAAGATAAAATAACAACTAGACTGCAAGTAAAACTAACTTAGAGTCAAACTGATAAGCAAGAACATCATCCAGTGTGCAAACACCAGCACACGTGCAATAGCTAAGGGCTACCAACAATGTGAGGTGACAGGAGATCTTGTCTGTGCAAGATGAGAGTTCATCACCTGGCAACTCTTTTCTTTCTCAAGGCTGGCCCTGGCTGCTAGCAGACAAGCTAAAAAATAAAAAAAAAAAAATCCTGTTTGGCCTCAAGCTGTGTGTTCTTCACAGGAAGAGTCCTTAACCCTTTCAAATGAAGACTGAGCATACAGTACACTGTTTATAGTTCATTTAGGCAGAAGTGAGTAGTCAAAGCTGCTGCCATGTGCAGATACACTGCACATGGCCAAGATAACTAAAACCCAAATGAATTCAAACTTCAAAAGCTTTCTCAAAGCCCCACTGAAAAAAAAATCAGAACACACTGAAATCTGTCAAGTTTTTATCTACAAAAGCAGTAGCTTAGACTGGAAATTCAGACACAAACTGTAAGTAAGTGAGGCTTAAAAAACTTTGACTAGTGACAAGTAGCGATCAAGATGATCCCCAAGTAGTATTGTCTCTTTTCTCAACCTCCATAGATTGTTATTTCTTTTTTTCTTTTAAAAAGTAGGAATGAATTAAATAGCATAATGAGGTTTTCACAACAGGAACTATTTTAATGTTGTAGGAGATACAACCCAGTCAGCTAGAACTGGTTGTGTTGAAAGGACAACCCAGAAGCAGGCAGGGACACATGATGACGCTGAAACACTGTAGATTATTCTGTACATAAACCTGTGACTAGTGCAAGCTGATCTAGCCTCAGCCTTCCTGGAAGGAATAAAAAAAAAAAAGACATGAATTCACCCTCCTGGATTGTTTTTGTATCAAGCTACTGAATCACATCCTTATACTCTTGCCTATGCCTGTCTTCCAAACACCTCTGTTTGCGTGGATGATGGCATTTTTCTTCGTTGGAGTCATGCTTCAGTGAGTTTAAGTGCCCAATCCCTGAATTTCAAGGTGTAAGCCTACACATAAAAACTAAATATAAGCAGTCCAGGGCAGATAATGATGATAATCGATGAGTAAAACATTAAATGCTAGCATAAGGCCAACTTTATGCATGTGCTCACGATCATAACAAATAATGGTCTCTGTTAACTTTTCTTACAGCTTTTACCTGTAAAAACATGGAATACTGGATCCTTTTGCTAGACAAGTAGAGGGAAACCTAATTACTTATACCATACAAGTCATGGACCATTTCTACTTTCTGGTCCTCCAGTGCAGGTCTAGAGCAATTCCCATGGAGCTGTCAGGAGACTGTGGTAGAGACAGACCCCCAAACTGAACAACTTTTTCCACCTGGGAATTACCAGTGGGTTTCTTCAGCTATACTATTAGTACATGGGATAAGATTTTTCACTGTCAAAACATGTAATTTTAAAATAAGTAATAAAATCTCAGTATATCTTTATTATCCATGATAGAGGCCACTTTTACTATGTTCATTTTTACATCTCTTTTCATTGGTCTTTTAAAACCCCAAAGATCAGATATACAGGCAAATGTCAACAATATTAAATACTGTTTAAGTAAAATTCTGGAAGCAGCAAACTTTATATAACATGCTACTTTAGCAACCAAACTAAGGCAATTACTAGCATTTTGAAGAAAAGGAACATAAAAAATATTCTTGCTTTACAGAAAAGTTTAACAAGGTTTTCTATACTGCTTTTACTGTATTTTCTTTTAACAAGTGCTTGAAATAGCTTCCAGAAAACATTCAGGAGATATTTATTTCCCAACAATAGATGACTTTAACAAAGCACATAAAAGCCTCTCATTCTCTTCCTGTGTATTTGAACTTCAGCAGTATGACCAAATGACAATAATGAATTGAGTTTTCTTTAAAAGCAAAGCAGTAGATGTTAGAAATGAATGGATGAAAAGGCGGAAAATCTTCTTAGAAAAATAACTGAAGCAGAAATGAACTTGAATAAATTGAGTATATATATAATGTATTATATACATTGCTATTTAGAATTGGTCATTTTTAGCAAATCATACCACATTAATTGTATTTATAGTTCCTATGGGTGAACTTGATAAATACTCATAAATAACGCAAGCATTAGCAATGTCTTGCTTCATCACATTAAAACCAAGTAATTCTAATTAACGGTCTATGAAGCATATAAAATCCATGGTGTTTATGGAAAAACAAGCAAGTCAATCATTTGTCTAGTTTCCCCTAGAAAGGTATAGACTGTCTTTTGTCTGTGAGGGAGAGAGCAGCACCAGGTGCATTCACAAGCTTGTGTGACATAGAAAAACACTGAATATTTTTCCTTCAACATTTAACTCTCTGCAATCACCTGAAGCAAAATGTTTATCAGTGTTTTTTCCTACTGTTGATAAAATGGATATATATATATAAAAATGTGATAAAATCACACTTGCAAAATCTTAAAAGGGAAATCTGGGAAAAAAGTTGTGCCATGTTGATTAAAGGCAGCATTTTTGACTCTATCCAATGGATTTAGATACAATATAGAAAACTGTTAAATTATTTAATAGCTGTATCAGAAGGATGTCAAATGGCATAGTTCCTTTTTCAGCCTATATGCTGTAGTAATGCCAAAGCAAAACACATTCAGGATATCTCTAGTCACACGTGCAACAAACAGGAGCGTGGCAATAAGCACAGATGCACAGAATTTCTCCACTGCGTTTAATGTACACTAATGGGAACGGCTTGAAAACTTTTTAACATTGACTTGCCTATTCAGCCTTTTAGCCATTTAAATAACCATCTTCAGCTGTCCCAAATTGCATTAATACTCTGAGGACAGAAATACTGACCAAAACAATGAGTACAATAGTTTTTAATTTAACTACATGTAAGAGAAAAGCACTATTACAATGATTAATCAAAAAACAAATACAGTCTCCATAATTGTAAATGCTGTCACCGAAGGTAACTAAAATATATGTGTCTAGGCTGTAAGACATCATAAAATGATTTTGTAACTCCTCACATCATGGAATAACAATTTTTTTTTTCACTACTGCACATACCCTAAATCAGAAAACCTGCGTAATTATGTTCTTTGGTTTAAATTCTGCCTAAGACTGCTTCACTCAAGTCTGCTCCAACATCAATGAGAAAGATTAGTATCTGAAGCCACGAAGTCTCTGACACTCAAAGGTCCTGAGAAAGAGTCTTTTAGCTGCAAGTTTTACATTTTCTGAGCAGAAACGTTCACTGCTCACATTCATTCTATCACATCCTTTCTCTACTACAGTATCTTGCACTGGAGGCTTTATTTCAAATTGCTGTGTACTCTACTACCCTATTATTCTCACTAATGAGGAAAAGCATCAATTTTTTGCAGATGTTTTTCTTCATTTTCCTGATGCTTTCCTCATATAAACATCTGATAACTATGTGATCAACAGAATATTTACAACAACTGAACAGCTACGCTGCTAGCAGGAAAAGTTTTTCACAGGAAAATTTAACAATAGGCAACCTGAAAATATGCATCACTGTCATTATAGAACAGTAGATGGTCACCTGAAAAAGAGAAGGATTTTTGGTGTGGCAGAGTCCAGGAGCAGCAGTAATATTACAGCAGTCAAAAGTGAAGAAAACTGAATGAGGGAACTTACTCCACTAACAAAGCATAAGGTAACATATGTGTATACTCACAATTCATTACAATTCAAAAACAGTTTAAAAAAATAATTAAAAAGCCCAAAAAAACAAAAAAAAAGCCCCAAAAACTCCCACAAAAAACCCTAACAAAAACTGAAAAACAAACAAAGCAACCACAAAAAACCCCCACCAAAACCACTGTCAGATTTTAGATAACTGACTAATCGGAAATAGGACTACTTTGAGAGGTAATTTATTCAGAATAAATGAATCTCTGTTTTTTCTCCTGAAGGAGATCTATCAGAGATTCAATTTCATTACTCATAACAGAGTTAGGTGAATAAGGGACTCTTCAGTTTTATGCTTGAATTAAAATTATCGGATCAATCAGAAATATTTTGCTAGGTCTAAAATGAAATATTACTTTAATTGAAGAATTATTTACCATGTTAACCTTATTATTAGAATTAAAAAAAAGTATCATCACTTTGAAAAGTCAATCTCATTTGAAAAACTTGAAACCAATCATTAACCACTTCAAAAGATAAATTACTGGGTTTACTAGCTCAAGTTCCTTAAATTAACTGCACATGAATTTGAAAACAGAAAATAAACTCAAAAGAGAGATGCAGCTTCAGAGACTGCACATTTTTTCCTTTCTTTCCATCCATAGCAATACTTCCCAAATTACAGACTCAGAGGAGCACTGGCTGGAAGGGGCCTCTGAAGGTCAGCTTGTCCTACCTCCTTATGAACTATATTTTAAAGAGGTTTTGAAGACAGAAATTTCCAAAAACAGTCAGTTACAGATACTTGAGGTAGCTCAAGAATCCCAGAAAATGCTTTCTTTTTAAAATCAACCGGTGGTTTAAAAGTAATATAGCAAGAGTCTACCTAATTTCAGTGGATTACCTTAGTTTTCATATTTTAACTTTCAAAATAAGTGTAAAACAATGTATCTCATTTTTACACACTATAATGGCAGTGAAAAACAACAAATGGAACAAGCAGATCTTCAAGCTCATGGCTTCAGTGCTTTGGTTTTTCTTGATTAAGGTGTAATCACGAATGCAAAGCAGGACAGGAAGAACTGATCATGCCTGAATTTGGTGACTCTCACCCTCATAGACTATTTCAATGATGAAAGACTTGAGTGTTTGAAGGGCTATTTTATTTAAACAGGAAACAGTATCTATCTTTAAATCAAATTATGACCATAGCATTTTTCCATGCTCAATGACAATACAACCAAGAGAGTCACTGCCATGATAAGACAGCAATAACATTTGTTTTCTTCTTCCATATTCAGGTGTAGGTTGCAAACCAACTGATTTTTAAAGCACCACTGTGCCTAGCAGTCCAATAAATACTACTCTCCCTCATAAAGCACGAACTGATAAATAACAAAATTAATTTCTTTAAATTCCTCAGTGCTCTAAGGTACAGAACCACATCCTTCCATATAGCACTCCTCTTGGAGAGTTTTGTACGGGCAGGAAAAATCCTTCTTTTCAATCATGGAATGAAGAAACAAAGACAAATAAAACCCACATAAAAACTTTTTATTTCTGTTTTATATCTAAGTTCTGTGTGGTTTTATGAGTGGATTACAAGTTTGCTCAATGAAATCTACAGTCTCCAAAGCTTTCAAATAATCACTTTTTAAAACCTTTCATTGTGCTAATGTTTGTTTCCATAGAAACAGGAATGAAAGCAGAATCTGCTGTTAAAAGAATTGGAATTCTCTCCCACAAATGAGACTTAAAAATAATAATATATTAATAAAACAGTTGTCAGAATATATATTTTCTCATTTTGCAAAAGCAGAGCATGATCTAACATCCACTGGAGTTAATAGGAGTATAACTTGTGATTACATTACAATAAGCCTAAATCACTAAGAACATATTACTGAGTTAAAAAAACCTGATCAAAAGATTATTCAGTTAAATGGATAATTTTGTAAAGAATTTTTATATTAAATTTAGCAGGTGACTGTCAGACAAGGCCATTTTTAGAAATAGTACAATGAAGTATTATGAGCTAAAAATGTAAAACAATACTAAGGATTATTAATATTTACATACTTGATTTCTAATAAATAGAATTAAAATTCTTTATTTGTAATAAATTATTTGCTTAATTTTTGAGGTAAATTACTTTGATTAAAACCTAACTGGAATTTTTTTAAAATTAGTCAGATACATTTCCATGTATTACTGTCTCTAGCCAGACAGTAATTGAATCTATGCACATCATACTCGCATAAGTTTAAAATTCTATAGAATTAAGATCATACTTATTTTCCAGTAATTAAGAGGTTTTGTTTTTCCTCACAAAAAGCCATACTAAATGTACTTCTCTGCATACCTTGTAAACATTTAAACACCTGCCATAAGAAAATTAATAATAAAAAAATCATAATTTACCTCTTCCAAAACTGTAATTTCAGTCAAGAATCTTGACAAAACTATCCAGGATTAACTTGCAGTTAGCAAGGTTCCTGGTTCACAAAAATCTTACCTGTGCTGAGTCCTACTGAGTTAAGATACTGAGTTACTCAGATTCACTGCTGCACAACTAGAATTTCTAAGATAAAGACAACTTTTCCTCCACTGCATCAACCTCAATTACTTCATTCTCTGGATCAGCTTCTGTTATTCTACATACACCTACTACTATACAGAGGAGCAACAGAGCCGGTGAAGGGTCTGCAGCACAAGTCCTGTGAGGAGTGGCTGAGGGAGCTGAGGATGTTACACCTGCAATTTCCATTCTACATGCTTTCTGCTACAGCAGAAATGAAATTCTGCTACAGATGCATTTAAAACTCAGAAGGATTTCTATTTGACCCAAGTAATTAAACTTTGTTTGTCAGATTGCAACATTATAAGTGTCATTTATCAACCAAGACTCTGCTTCCTTTAATTTTGATGTTAGATTGGTTTATTTTTGATTCTTCATTGTATGAAATTCCATGTCTAGAAAGCCAGTTTAGCTGCATTCAGTTCTGTCATTTTCTTATCATTAGATGGTATCAAATTCTCTGGACATAATATGACCATTCCAAATGTCTGATCCATTTTTTTTCTGTCTGTAAAGTAGATTGTCAGGTAACACATAACTGTATTGATTTTTGTTGGGATCCTACTCCATTTCAGGAACATCTATTACAGCAAGGTTCTTTCTATAGTATTTCTTCCCATTGATTTCCTCTTCTTAGTAGTAGCTAATCAAAACAGGTAAGCATTTTTCATTTCCCAAATTACACGCAAATGATAATACATTTTCTTAAAAAGTACTACCCACCGTTGCCTCAAGTGGCAGTTGTTGCAGTTTGAGGACATTTTAGGTTAAATAAGGAAAATGTTTGGAATAGATTCTTTATAAAATTAACACAAGTATAAAAAAGTTAAAGCTTTGTCATCTGGTGCAAGATCCACTATGTTTTAGCACAGGATATAAACCTAAAACCCTGCCTCTAAGATGCACTTTGGCAGGACAGAAGTGCAGTTAAAGGAATTCTTTCAATGAACATGTGTGTGTTCAGAATTGTGGGGTTTACTCTTCTTCATATATTTCACTGATGTGTTTATGCTTCTACTCTATGTAATGGACAACAGACAGAAGAAAATATGAGAGCCTTTTTCACCTTAGAGTGATTATATTCCCATTCTGCCAAAATCTCTGGGGTTGCATTTTGCTTTGACACAAAATTTTATTTAGTCATAACTGTATTTTGTAAATCTGTGTTTTGCCTTTAGGTCACCAGTACTCCAATGACCAAAGCTGTGACATACAGCTATCATTAGACCCCTGATGACATCTATATTCACTTTGGACTCCCCATTCTGTTTTTGAATCTTTTTTACTTGCTAATTACAGATGATCTTATATTTTTGGATCAGTTTGGATTGTGTTGGGTTTTTCCCACTTTTCTGTCTCTATTTTAAAACAGAAACAAAGTTGCAACCTAGGCAATTTCAGAAGGCAAGTTTTTATCTTGTGGTAACCAGTCTTGACTCCCATATTTGAATTTATTAGTTATCCTTATACTCAGTGTCTCACAGTTTATAGTCAGAGAATGTCCTACGAGTAGAAGCTTTTTACTTTAAAATTTTATATAAACAGCATCTTATGTCTGGACCACTCTCTACTTTGCCACATATCACCGGCAGCTTCTCTGGACCCTGGGCTACAAGAGGAAATGTGGTAACACAGCGTTGGCACAGATGCCACTCAGTGTTTACAATGGCTTTGGATACCGAGAGATCCGTGACTTCCCAATGACTTGCAACCACTTGACCACGACAGAGCCAATCCTGCTCACTCTAGGGGTGAAGCACCCACAAGTCCCCTGTAGTCGAAAACATCTCACATGAACTGATATCAAATTAATCTTGCCTCTTCCATTGCAGTAGAGTTACTGTAGGATCACTGGTCACACCATCTGGAAAAAAACCATTTCTGCTACCTTGCAGTTTCTATGTGATAGGACACAGCACTCAGACACAGCGCTCATCCAGTAGCACTGCTGCTCCGGATTCCCTGACATCCTCGTTTCCCGCTTTTGTACATGAAAAATAATAACATCAGTGCTTTACAAGGATCAGAAAAGTTATCACCAGTGACTAAAAGACCGATGACTAATTCCACCTTCCTATTAGACCTTTACAGAAACATATTCATAGCTCCATATAATCTTTGTCTCCCAGAACACAACAAAAGCAGAAAACAGCTGGCTGAAATAATTCCCTCCAATGTCATGGATTCCCTTATTTACATGTTTCTTTTGCTTCCATTCACTTCACAGTTAAGCCACTGACACATTCTATATATGCTGTTTTAAACTTACTTCTCATGTCTCACCATTTCAGCAATGTAAGTTTTACTATTGCTTTTAGTTAGTTTTACTATTATTTCATCAAGTAAGTACAGAGATTCTGACCACTTCGTCCAGCCTAGTCATCCACATATTTAAACCAACCATTAACCATTCATCTGTTCTCTTCAGAGTTCTGCATCTTCATTTTGTTGCACAAATTTTTAACCTGTCTTTGGCAGATAAAACATTTTCTGCCCTTCCCTCACTTTGCATTATGTTCAAGTCCCAGACACTTCATTACATGACACTTCATCATTCACCTCAAATGGAGGGTCCATACAAGGAAGGAAGGTGTCAACCATGCACAGTGCTGATTATTTAAAATTAAGCATGTTAAAGCATGTTATTGTTTCAGTGTGTTCCCAAAGTCTTCACTGATGTTGTTAATCATATAAATGGGTAACAGCACTAATTTAAACGAGAGTAAGCCAGGCAGAAATTTGAATTTGCATTTTAGCAGACTGCTAAGTGACATACATATTGGATAAAAATAACTTCAGCACTGTTTTTCTGAAGGACTCAATGAGAATATTAATTCTTTCCACCATACCTTAAATAACTGTAATAGGAGAACAATAATATTTCATGAAGTGTTACATCTTGATATTTTTCTTCCCTTAGATATACCCAGTAGATTAGGAACATCTTAGATAATTTCACAAAAGAAAGGACAGTCATATACAGATCATATTTTTTGTTACTTTTGCAAGACCCACACCCATAGACAAATGCCATATGTTTTCCTAGGAATACAAAAGAGCAGCACCAGTGAATTTATGCAAGCAACATGTTTCAAGACTGCCAACAATGAAGCATTGTTCAAAGTGCACTGTATTTTATGAATAAGCCCGTAATGTTATAATATAATGAAACTATTTGACATTCAGTGGTGTGATGCAGTGCACAGTAATAATAATAATGCGGTGCATGGCTGTAGCATATTATATGCATATGGAAGACACCAATGTCTTTAGGATGGACATTAACTCAAGGTAGGAGGAGAAAGACGGAAATAAGGAATGTAAGAAAGTCCTCATCTCAAAGTCTGATGGTATTCTGAGAATCTATATATTCAATATACACACGAACACACACTGTTAATACAGAAGAGTGATTATCTTGAACAAGAATGCAAGCCTTTCTCTTTTTTTTAAATATACATCATATTTTGTTTGTGATTTCTTGGGGTTTTGGTGGACAATGGGGAATTTATTTTCATTTAAAAGAAATCTTACTTATTATCAATAATTCCAATGGATTTAAGGAAAGAAATGAATGAGATCCCTTTCTAAAAGTTTTCTTTCCTCCCCAACTCAGTGGATAGACTTGTTCTTCAAATTAATTAGAAAGAAAATCTTCTATGGAATAAAGCTGGTCTCAGTAATGTCTGCCTTACACCATCTTGTTTGATTTTCCATTTCTTCATTTTTTGAGGTTCAGATTTTTTAATTTTTGTCTGTGCAATGGAGAGACTAATTTGAAAAATAAGAAAAAGGGATTCTTTAGTTTTAACAATGTTAGTCATTACTATGTTACACACATGATATTATAATATTATTCTTATTCCCCTCCAGACTTTGAGTCATCATGGTATTTTCTTCCCTTCTTGCAACTCTATAGTGCACAGCGCAGCCCCATTTTATGATGTGTTGAACAAAACACAACAAAGAAATAAATAAGGGGTCAATAGAAGCTGTTAGCTACAAACACATTACAGGCAATATACAACACCAGCGGTTGAATATTGACCTCAGGGCATTAACTCTATATTGGCATGCCATGCTAAAGCACATGAACACATAGTCATCTTTACAACACAGAGCGGAATTTAAGAGACTCACATAATTGCCTGCGAGAAGGTACAGGAGCACTTCCAAATGCTGTGCCCTGTAAATAAAACACATTTTTTTTTGGAGCAAAGGATGTCAGATTAACAGCAGCAGCAGATGAAAAAAATGACAGGACATGAAGAAAATGAAGGCAGTGAAACGAAATAGAGACTGTTTAGATAGAGGAGTTTGTTATTACTGAAGAGCTGTAGTTCCTATTTTCAGATAAACATAAATTATAGTGGAGAATGTTCTATGAGCAATCCACCCATCAGTGAACACAATGAACCAAAAAGAGAAAAAGGAGAGAGAAAGAAAGAAGACAGTAAAAAAAGTATCAGCCTAAGACAGCCATGCTCATACTTGTCAAAAATTAAATCAGATGGAAAGGATAATGTACAGAGTATATATTAATATGAATTTCTTTACAATAATAAGAAGATTCAATTACACCAAGATCTTAGCTGATACTGTCACTGTTTGAAGGTAAAGTACATTTCAAACGGGGGGGGAAGGAGAGTGAGTGCAGTGATGTTTGATTCCTGCCACTTCCTCCTCATCTTCTCTCCATAATTCTTCAACATGTCCTCACTGGGTCAGTTTTTAGACAGCTGACAGGAAGCAGCTTTATTAAATGCCCGATCAATATACGCAGAATACTCTTCCAGTAGATAGAGTGCTTCATCTTTTGTCCATTATGCCAGCAATTATCACACACCTCCTGTGCACGTAATCACAGCATGCATCAAATACCAAGCAAGTCATACTGGTTAGGATCTGTAGGCAAACCTCTTCTCAGTGTGATCCTCTATCCCCATCATCTCCCTCAGCACACCTGCCTGCTCCCCCCAAAAAACAACAAACCAATCCCAGAAAAACAAACTAGTAACTGAAGGAAAGAGGATGCTTGGCAAACAGAAATTTTAGTGTATAAAATTTGAAAAGCACTGCTAAAACAAACCATGTTGTCACATTCTGAATCTAGACCATGAATCAGAGCTTTGCTTTTGAGTTTTTGCCCAAGTTTTGTATCCTGCTTCCCAAAGTAAACGGGCATACTGATAATTTAGACTGGTCAGTCAAGGATGACTAAATTACAATAAAATTTAGTTTGCAAGTATTGCCTTAAAAAAAAATAAAAATCAAACACCTGAAACTTATGAGACTTGAGTGGAGCTTGGCTTCCTTTGAAGTCATTTTGACTTCCATCATCTCTTAGAAGTCAAGTCTGGGAACTGATTTACAAAACATTTAGACAGTGCTAGGCACTGGTTCTTGGAGATAATTTTCTCTTTCAGCTCTTGTAAAATGTCATTTTCCTTTTCCTAGGATGAGTGAAGCATACATATGCATATCTAGAAAGCGCTGCAGAAAAGCCATCATTACATCACTGATCCCATACCCCTTTTTTAAAGGAGAAACAAAATAATTATGACCAATCGTAATTTAAGACATCATGGCTGCAACACAGAGATTGCTATGCTGTGGCCACATGCAATGCTGGGTAGCTCTGCAGAAACCATGTTTCCCCATACCCCAAGCTTGTCACTCCAAGAACAATTCCTTCCTGCAGCTGTAGTGAGTGCCACAGGCACTGCAAGTAGCCAAGGGCACAAGCTGGGGTTAACTTGCATTGGGGCAGCCAAAAACCCACTAACTGCATCTCTTGTTTTCAAGGCTGCCAGGAAAACACAATAAGTTCTCCTATTTACCAGGAAAACAGTGCAAACACACAAAGTGCTCAGAGCCCTTTCCTCCAGGGCAGGCAAGTGCCCTATCCCCCAATGGCCCAGTTACTTCTGGGGCTATTTCAGCACTGCCAAAGTCCACCTTTAGCTCCAGCTAACTTCTCACAGTAGCCAAAGGGAAAATTGGTTTCGGTACTAAATCCAATTGTACATTTAGGACTCACATGAATTCTTCAGTAGCTGCTAAGGCTTTACCTATTATTTCCAGTGCTCCCTTAAGTCTTTCAAAAATAAAAGACAGTTACTTGAAATACTAAGGAAATTCATGTAAAGCAAAGCTAGAAATACTGAAAAACACACACTGCATAAGGGCAGTACCACCATCTCCCCATTGTCCCAACTATATGTTACTGTTTTGCTGAAAAGCAGATTTCTAGAAAAGCTGAGGTATGCAGTGGTACCTTATACGAAGGTAACTCCTAAAAGTAAGTTTTCAGTTCATCATTTAAAGACATTAAAATGATCTGTGAAATCATATACAAAAAGAACAAAGTAAATTGGTCTGACAGTGGTTAAATGATCACTTGCTTATTTAGCCTGGAGTTTTCCTTTTTTTCTATAATTTTAATGTGTAGCACCTACATTTACCCAGCCATAAATCAAAAGGAAAACATTTACACAGTCTCAACTTACACAAATCCATCAACCAAAGAATTGGGAATTTAATTATTCATTTCTTATTACTGTTATCATTACTAATGTGAATTATGTATTTCTAATTGCATAATGCTACTTTGAAAAGCAAGATGCCAATGAATTTGACTGCATTACTTTTTAACATTTCTGATTTCCAGAGTAACTGGACTTCTCAAGGAAAAAGATACATACTTTTATCTTTTAACTAGATCTTCCTTTCCTTTTTTCTGTGCAAACTCCAGAAATAAACATTATCCTTCAGTATCATCTGGCACAATAATAAAGAGCATTTTTCAAAAATAAGACAAGTTTCAAATATTCTCTGTAGAAAATTCAGGCTTTGCTAGATCTCATGGTAGTTCAACAGTTCCAATCACATATAACTTATTTTCTGTCCTCTCTATGTGGTGTAACACCTAATCCTGAAAGCGTCTAGGCTTCCATGATAGCTTCAGTGCTAAATCCTTTATTAAGTTTTCCAAGTGCCCTGTGATTCATAGAAATGTAGAAATGTATTGATAGCATTATCCCTTACAAAGGGATAATGCTATCAATAATGTAGAGGCATTGTAGATGACTAGTTACCTTGTAGTTACTAAGTTAATGGTATATAAGAGTTAGCACATGCACCTGAAGCTTCTAAGTAGCTAACTCTTCCCTACCTTTTTGTTGTATAATTTTAACTAAGAGATCACTTACAGAATAGCAGCTCACAAAATACTGTTTTGTACGCAGCAGTTTGAATTTGGACTCATCTTTAAACAGTTGCATGCATTAAGTTCACCACATGACTTTGATTTCCATACATTTTAAGGTATGTAACTAATTTTTGAGAATGTTCTGTAGTTCTTTCGAAGGGTACATAAAACATGCTAACAATGGTACCTTCTAAACCTTTATTATGTAAATGTACAGAACAAAGGTACAGAAACACCTCCAGATCACTGTGCAAAAACTCTTTTTTTTTTTTTTTTTTTAATGCTAATGTCCCAGGAAGTGAGGTTGCCACTTATGAAAAGCAGGAAAGGTTTTCCTTATGATTACATTTTTAAATTTCCTAACCACTTCAATTACTTCTAAAGAAATTTTTAACTTAACATGCATAAACAATGTTTCTTTGATAATTCATTTAACACGGAATAGATATTTAAAATTATATTCTTGATATTGCTGCATAAATTATTCCTCCAACAAACAAAAAAACACTCTAATGAGTTCAATAAAGTACACTTCATCAGCAGCCAAGTAATGTGCCCATGTAAGGAAACTGAAAAAAGTTGCTCTTTGTCATCAGCAGCTTTAGGCAGTGAAGGTTTAAAAACAGACAGCCCCTAAATTTCACTTTTGAATATATGTGTGAGGATAAAACAGACCTAAGTACCTAAAAAGTCAGAGGTCAGGAATCCATTGGGTAAGCCTCTAAGAGAGAGGATGCCAGGATGCCTCAATTATAACACCTGGCCCATTCAAAAGGCCAATGAAAGAAACACAGTTCAGGACTGCTTTGCACATGAACACAGTATGAGAAGAAAACAGATCTGCTCAGGTCTTGATTCCTGCCTAGATCTTACAGCCTGTGTTACAATATATTGAGATTGCAGTCTGAAGTGCTTGCTGGCCTGGGAAGGCCAGAGAGGCTTAAGTCTTAAGAGCACTATGCAATCATATTAATTTATTTAATATTTACCATAGCATCAGATGCTGAACTAAGCACTAACCAGCTAGTTAACTCATACTTAGGACAAATTCCCTAGGAGTTGTGTTCCCCATGAAACAGGGCACACACTAATTTTTCTATATGTTCCTTTGCCATGCAACTCAGTGCCACAGTCTCTGTTCCTCAAAAGAGAAAACTAAGAGATGTTTTTATTTTATCTTTTCTGCCTCCATATAACATATCCTCAGCATCCCCTCGTTGTTAATGCAGGAATGTTTGATTACCCAAGACAGCCCTAAAATGAATGTGAATTTTATGCACCAGACAAGCAGATACACAGTTGTTCCATTTGCATTCCTTCAGTCAGTCATTTCCAATTTCTTTTCACTTAGCTTTCAGAAATGCAATCAGAACATTACAAAACTCAGTTCTTTTTGAAAACACTATCAATTTTTAATCTTGTCAAGGTGAGAGTATGACACAGTTTCCATCAGAAGTCACAGTTAAGTATTCACTGAAAACTCCAATGAACTCTGCAAGGGAATCTGGCATTTAGCTCCCACAGCTGTTTTATTTCTCACATCCTCACACTGAGCAAAACCAGTTACTGTCAACTTTTTCAAGTAACAACTACAAACACCAACCAGTCTAAATATTTATGACTATAGCTATTCTGGAACAACAGCAGCAAGGAAGTCCAAATGAAAAGGGCTCATAATGCAACCTATTCAACAAAGCAAAACATCCAAGTATGCATTAGCTTGCTGTTCAAAAGAAGCTTTTAAATAAAAATACCAACTGCACGTGTTTTCTCCATCTCTCTGAACTCTGAAGTTAATATTTCACCTGTTGTTAACTGATATAGTGACTGAAGTCCTCTGGGTTCACCTTGAGCAACTTGGAAGCCTGACTACTGCAATATATGAAACGATCAAATCAATTCACCTGACTACCTCCTCTGCAGCACAACTACACAAATATTGCTGTTCTTTTTTTGTCACTTTCTATGAGAAATATCCACAAAGATGTGTATTAACAACAGACCAATCAATGCCAGAAATAAATAGAAGAGCTCACTATCCATCAAATGAACGCTTTTCCACTAAGTGCCTCTGTTCCATTAGAGCACAAATCCACCTACTACACAGTTAAAAAGGCAGATAAAAAATCCCAACAAACCAAGCACAAAACCTGCCCAACATTCACACCCAAACCAACCCAAAACCTCAGCACCACCTCAACTTCATGTTATGATTTTAAAAGAGGCTAATTCATGATATACAGCATTTACCCTATACGAAGCATATAATACTTTGACATGAACTTTGAATATGAACACATTCCTTTCTTCTCATCACAGAAACCAGACCGACACCTCCGAATGTTTCACAGTACTACTAAGAATAAAAAGCCCAGCTTTAAAAGACAATCTGTACCAAAGTTTTAGTTATTACCACATAAAAGAAGGTTCAACTAATCTTATAAGTGTTCTGAAAGATAATTCCATATCAGTGCAGCATGGCATAATATCAAGGATGTATAAGATTTCTTAGAGACAGAAAAACTTGCTATATCACTCCCACATTCTCCTGTAAGAGCAGAATATGTTTCTTTCATAAAGAGAGCAAATATTAAAATGGTAGGATGCGCTTTGCTGTGATACTTTACACTTGTATGACACATCACTTCACTCACGGAGTGAAATGATGCACAGACTAGTGTGCTGCTCCTCTGAGTTCACTAGTAAGTTCAGTAAAGGCTGCTTTGGATCTACTATTTCATTGTGATGTCTTAACTCTTAAAAGGTTTTCATATATATATATATATATATATATATAAAAATTTAAATCAATATTATGACATTAGCACATCTTCAGATATGGTGCCACCATATTCTAAAACATGCAGACTTGACCAAGTTTCATTTCTTTTCTCCAAAGTCTCAGTTTTGGTGTAAGAAATTTATTCATTAACACCTTCTTGATCATTGGATTTTACTGTGCACACTCATCCTTGCTAGGCACTAACATTTCAAAAGCCCTTTCACAACTGAAGACCTCTAAGTAGCTCTCCAGTGTATCCTCATTGCCAGAATATGATCTATAGTCCCTTTGATACAAGTACTGCCTCTTCCAGCTGTGTTTAGAAAGTAGACTGTAACAGCTGCTTTTACCGTGTGAATCCAAGCTCCACTCTATACCTTGGTAGTAATGTCTTATCACTTATTTTTGCATAAATGCCTGAGATGCTTGCTGTAGAGCTTTTCATTTCAGGCCACGGAAAGTCACTCATTTTGGTTTCAAGATTTTTACCATCTTGATAGAAAAATCAGCTTTTTGTCACATGACCTATTTTTGGTGTGAGCTGATTCAATGGGACTGTGCTAGTTAGGATAACTTTTCTGTTTCCTACCTAAAAATCATATACCACCTTTTAGCCTTCACTCAACTGTTTATTTTAAAACTTGCCCATTTAAAACTTTGAGTGCTAAACCAACTTCTACTTATGTAGAAACCATGCATCTTTCAGGTTAATTCTGACAAGCTGAATACAGAGAGATGGAGAGCTTAAGACTTTGAAAGAAAAATCACCTGCATAAAAATAAATTAAAAAACCACAGTCCAAGTACTAGTATTAAAGAAGACCACCAAGGGTTTAAAGTAAAACTCAAGCAGAACAAGAATTCTTTTCCCTTTAAAAACATAGGATTAGAAAATGCTAAAAAAAAGGTCAAGCAAGTAAAATTCTCCATTACTTTTCACAAACAATTGTTTACAACTTAATCTCTTTTATAACATTATCCAACTTTAATGCTTCAATATAGCCAACATTCAGTCTTCACATTCCCTCTGATGAAAAACAGCTTATCATTTGTGTCTTTTTCCTTTATTAGATTTTACATTGCATTGTATTTTACCTTAAAAAAAGAAACAAGAAAAATATTTTTTTATAGTGGTCTAAAATAACATAAGTCCTTCATAAAACTCCATAATATTTCAATCTATGTGCAATTAGAGATGATAGCACACAATCACACACATTCATTTTCATTTTTTTGAAAGCTATGCCAGACATGAACAAAATTACTAAAAGAAAATAGCCCCAAGAGCATATGTGGCTCCATAGTCTATAGATAGATTAATAGAAATATGTTCCTCCTCCAAATACATTCCAAACTGTAGCTACAGTTCAATAAGGAAGACATATTTCCACCTTAAACTTATCAGTAAATATTTTACTAGCAGTCTCTTGGCATGTATTCAACTCTGAATCAACATTTACATGCACTTTTCAGCAATCTGCTTCCACACGTAAGTGAAAGATCCCAAAATACACTTTCACACCAGAGTTTGGATTGTAATCTCAGAAGGCCAACCTATACATACTATGTTAGACTTAGATACAATCAGACAAGGAGTAGGTCTTTCTGGGTACTTAGATTTCCTTATGTGATAGCAATAGGATATGTATTTCAAATGGATAATCCAAGTATTTTTCTAGACAGCTAGCTTCCATTTGTTAATTGAATACTTCCTTCTAACTCCTACTAGCAAAAAAACCTGCTCAAATCGCTTAGGCAGAAATTTCTTATAAATTGTGGATCCCTGCTCGCCTCAACATCTGCTAAAATACTGCTCTTACATTTAAAGAAAACTTTTTGTTTATATAATAAAAAAATGAAATAGGAAAATATTAACTCATTTGCAGACATCTCATTCACACTTCAGAAGTTATGTTACATTAATTTCTTATTCACTTTATCTTCTGATTCTTTCTCATGAGACTTAAGAGAACTTGAATTTTGCTATCCCTGCCTTCAGTTTTATACAAGTTCTTTTAAAGCCACCCTGCTTTGCTCATTTAAGTCTTTCATGAACTTGGTCTTACATGTCTCTTAGACACTATTGCCTATAAGTCTTTCATTTAAAGCATATCAACTGTACATGCTTCAGTAAAAGTGTTTCTATTTTAGGACTGCGCGCTGGAAATTCAGACTGAAACTGCTGGGCAATTTCCACCCCTTTTCTCATTCTCCTCAGCCCCTTGCTCCTGTCAAAAGCCACCCTTCTGCTGACAGTCTGATTCCAGGTATTCAGGTTCTCTTACCTGAACTAAGTTTTCCACTAATGTCTTGTACCTGGTTCATAGCTATGATACCCAGCTCTGCAAAGTGATGTTCGGCCATTGTTTGGCAAACATAAGAGATGTCTTTGAAAACAACCATAAACAAGTAACTCATTAAATTATACAGTAAGTCAATTTGGCATATAATTTAAAGGCAATTAGAGGCCTTCTATGCAATAAATTGCCACATGCATCAGACAGTGTGCCACAGAGATACAAAACCTCCCATCATTTAAATTTATTTAAAAAAATATATTTTTTGCTGATAATACATTTAGTACAGGACTGTAGATGGCTTAAAGAGTCCTTGGTACCTCACTGCCTCTCAGTATGCATTAACTTTCCAAGTGGGGTGGATGTCATTTCTTCTGTGAACAATCTGGCTTGAAGCAAACCCTGTGGGTGAATCTGGTATTGTTCAGTAGTACACCTAATGCTTTTGAGACATGGCTACACTGGGTTGGGTTGTTATTTTTTTTTGTGGGGCTTTGTGGATTTTTTTTGTTTGTTTATTTGTGGTTTTTTGGTGGTTTTTGTTTGGTTTTTTGTTTTTTGGTTTTTTTTGAAGGTTGGTCTAATTTAGCCCCAAATTACTCCCATCATCAACTATAGGGAAATTTCTTCATTAGATTCAAAAGGTGTGAGGATAATTATTTTCACTTCCCACTTTTAGCTGTTGTTGCTTTTGCTTATACAACTAAATTTAGATATATATACATACACACACGCAAAGTGTGTCCAGAATGTTCAAGAACCACTTCAAATATCCATGTGGTATGGATATATGCACATCCTATTGACTGATTATTACACAATTTGCAACATTCTATTTGGAAGAGACCTTTGCTGGTCCTGTAGTTTCCCTTGCTGCTCAAGCCAGGTGTCAAGAATGAATTTTGACTGAACCACTCATAAAATAAAAATTCAGTGGAGAAAAGGGCAGAGACCATCAGATGACTATATCTAGATCAGAACATAACACTGCAGTAAATGTTTATACAAAGCTTAACTGAATGCCTAGGGATTCATATTCCAATTTTAATTTAATCAGAACCTAATGCCGAAGCACACATTTACAGCTACCTTTTCAGCTCATATTTTCACTAGAGCTCATTTATTTCTAAAAATAGCCTCCTCTAGTTTCATAAAAAACAGTGTTAATGTGAAAAAGAAATACGTAACAATGAGCAACTCTGCTGATTTTGGCTAGGATAATTTTCTATCAAAAGGGCCGGTAGTAGGCTCCTTTTTGGATTTGCACTGAACACAGAGATGATAATATAGAGGGGTTTTTTACCTCAACCTAAAAGTTTTCTAGCTTTTACTCTTCTGATTCTTTCCCTGATCCCGCTGGTGGAGGAGGGGGTGAGTGGCTGTATTGAGGTTAAACCACAGCAACAACGTGTGAAATCTGGACTTCTCTCCCTATTGCAAAGTGCAAATCTATTCACATATTGACTGGGAAAGTGCAGACCTGCAACGTTTGCTTTGCCACATTAAATAAAGACTTCCACAGTTCTGTATCCTATTTCCTGTAATTGTCTCTGCTTGAAACACCCCAGCAAGCCAAACTCATTTTCTTGTTTTTAAAGGGTGAATATGAAGCTTGTACAAATCCCCATGAATGTGATTACCAGTCCCAGTTTTGATACGATTACACTACGGGTCTGACCAAAAGACACTAAAGTCATTCCCATCCCAAAGCATTTTCTTCTTGTGTAAGCTCAAATACAGTATGGAATGCTCACTGTCTATATTAGTTGTCCACGTGAAGATACTCACAATCCACAAGTGCAAGAATATTTGTAAAAGCTCCAGTTTAAATAATTTTAATTTTATTTGTAACAAATAATACAAGTAGCTAACACAAGTAACTCATTATTACAGATAACATGAGTTATTAAACTAATTTAATGGCTCCTACTAGAGGTGAGGCTAATAGTTGGAATATATGTCTATAAATAAATCATATGAGTAAACACAAGGAAGCAGGTGACTGACTGTCAAGAAAGGAAAGGAATGGTTATTAGAAGATGAACTCTCTCAGTCAGTATGAAAGCAATTGCCGTGGGATCAATGCTTGATGACTCCCATGTTAATAGTTGTGGACTTAACTATAAATGCTCACATTACAACAAAGCACTACTGCAGGAGGGTGGGGATGAGGTAAGCAAGGAGGGAGAAAAAAATATCATCCTTACTTAGTAGAAAAAAATTAAAAAAAATTGGACACAAGCACTTTTCCTATGCCCAAAGCTGAAGCAAACTGTTATTTGAGAAATATTTTGAGACGTATGCTAATTTTTATCACCTTCAAGCAGAAGACCCTTTCTTCAGATTGCTGATTCAGCTTTTCAAAAACAAATTAAGATATAAATAAAACATGCACTACAAAAGAAAAGGGACATGATACATCTCATTTTGATATTTCTTTTGCAGGCAGTATGACAAGCTCTCAGAATTTAATTTCCAACCGCCTGGTAGGAAATATCTTAATTTCTCAACTCCTGAAGACTGTTATCTTTCCTGTCTACTCTTTTCCCTTAAAATCTTTCCTTTTTGTTTCCAAAATCTGTAGATAAGACCATCTTGACAGTTAAACCTTACAAATATTAATAATTATAAAAATACCAGCAGGCAAATTAAAATCACAAAAATTGATAGGATTCCAATATCTAAACCATAGTGTGATTGATGTGCTCATGCTTTGATCAACTTTTTTCAGCATCTGAGCTTTTGAATTAATTCAATAAAATATCACATACAAAAATATCAAAATACAAAGAATCCTTTGTCGAACATATGGTCAGTCATGAAAGTTTGCTATCAGATTTAGCTTTGCTAACTGTTTCTTGTCTTTGTTTTCATTTAGTTTTATATATATGAATTAATTTGACCTATGCTCACCTGAGCAATACAGTATTTCACCTTTTTTGGCATGTCCAGATGCAGATCAGTGATGAGTGGTGTCCCTCAGGGGTCTATTGGAACCAGTATTGTTTAATATCTTCATCAGTGACACAGACAGTGGGATTGAGAGCAATTTCAGCAGGTTTGCAGATGACACCAAACTGGGCAGTGCAGCTGACACACCTGAAGGACAGGATGCCATTCAGAGGGACAAGTTCTATAAGTGGGCCCATAAAAATTTCATGAATTTGAACAAGTCCAAGTGCAAGGTGCTGCACCTGGGTCAGGGCCAGCCCCAGCATCAATACAGGTTGGGGATGAACAGATCAAGAGCAGCCCGGCTGAGAAGGACTTGGGGATGCTGATGGATGAAAGGCTAAACATGACCCCAATTGTATCCTGGGCTGAACCGAAAGAAACACAGCCTGCAGGCCGAAAGAGGTGATTCTGCCTCTCTTCTCTGGTTAGACGCCACCTGCAGTGATGTGTCCATCTCTGAGGTTCCCAGTAAAGGAAAGACATGGACCTGATGGAGCAAGTCCAGAGGAGGGTCACAAAGATGATTAGAGAAGTGGAGTACCTCTTTTATGAGGAAAGGTTAAGTTGGGGTTGTTTAGCCTGGAGAAGAAAAGGCTGCAGGGAGACCTGCAGCAGCATTTCAGTACCTAAGGAGCGCCTACAAGAAAGATGGAGAGAGATTGCAGCAGGGCTTGTTACAACAGGACAAGGGGTAATCACTTTAAACTGAAGGAAGGTCAGGTTTTTTTACATTGAGGGTGCTGAAACAGCAGAACAGTTGCCCAGAGAGGTGATGGATGTCCCATCCTTGGATACATTCTAGGCCAGGTCAGACAGGGCTCTGAGCAACCTGATCAAGTTGGAGATATCCCTGACCATTGCAGGGAGGCTGGACTACATGCTCTTTAAAGGTCACTTTCAACCCAAACCATTCTATGCAATACAGGGCTACCCATCAGCTTTGTACAGAAGCCTTTAACCACAGTGTTTCAATAACATCTTAGCTGCTTAAGGAATGCACTGCAAAACCCCCCACAATACCACCTTATACACAGCTGCAGTGATTTACTGTGACCTGCCTGTGTGGTGCTATTACTACGCGTGTTTCTGTTGCTGCTTGATTTTTTACTTCCTTCAGTGTGAGGGCTAGCACACCTTTCAGAAACACTCTCTATTCCATTTAAGCCTGTCCCTTTCTCAACGTTTATCTAAAAATAATCAGTTGAACACTATTTTTTCAACCTCTTATACCGAAGTGTTTTCAAAGCAAGTGAATGCCTTGTAACTACATTAAAACACTGTGACTGCAGCTCAGTCCCTTGCCTTTGTTGCTTGTGAGATGCCCTCATATCTTCTTAGTGCATATTTCCCTAAGAATACAATGCTGCATGCTTCACACAAAGCATGTGTGGCACAACAAAACCTAATTTGGCACAAAACATTTCTTCCTTCCCACACTCTGCAACTGAACTAATGTTTTTATGCAGTCCTGAAACAAAAAAATCTTTTTAGCACTTGATGTATTAAAATTCACTACTATCATCGGATTTACTGGTAGTGCATATGCCACAATAAATGCAACTTTTTACTGAATGGACGGTAGGCTATGAAGAAAAAAAAAATAAAAAAAATGAGGTATAAAGCCAGAGAAAACTGTAAGTGGGTGGGGACAAAAAATGAGGAAACAGAAGAAACTGAGAACCTAGGAAGAGGAGATGGACTAAAAGACTAAAAGTCTGCTTTTCTTATTAGAATGAATAGCAATGCCAAAGTCAAGAAGATCTCAGCTACAGTAGATGGATGATGCTATGAGCTGTGTGGAAATTATGTCTAATCAACGTAGGTCAAAACTCAAATGAAAATAAGGCAGGTGACATTTCTACTTTGAACTCCAAACTGCTGAAGACATTTTAGGTATAGGTTTGGAGATCTTTGCAGTTCTCATGTGATTAAAACTTTGTGCTGCTGGAGACACATTCAAGCTCTGTCTAGTCTCCTAACTGAAATTTCATAACTTCCCAAATCACAAATATAACTCTACTACAAAACAGATGAGATTAGACATAAAAAAAGAGTAACTAGTGGAAAAGAGGTTATTAAACACAGTAGAATTCAAACCCGAATGACAAGGCAAGATATTACAGAGGTTTTTTTTCTGAGAGGAGTGTTAGTTACACATATACATACACCTGGGATTTGATACAATACCAGTTTTCATAAGTACCACAAAAATGAGAGTAACATCTGTTTGTTTTCCGTATAACTGATGAGAGTCACCTTGACTTTTCCTTATTATTTTATTTTGAGGTGTTTTTTCTTCTTTTTTTTGTAATAGCCTTAAGGCTATGCTACTGTCAAATAAAGGACACCACTTATGGAGAACTAAGGAGGACAAACATAACTGTCCTAGAATCAGTGTTATAACAATCAACATTGGTTTTCAAAATCTTTTCCCTTTCCTTTTATTAGAGCATATCTACTACAAGCGCATGAAGTATACGTGCAGCAACTTGTCTGGGGATTCAGAGTATCTGTATCCCAAATTAACATTTAAATTGACATATAAAGGGAAATAAAATAATAAAACCCCAACTTCTCCTTTAACTTTGCATATGCTCTATATCTTAGAACACAAATGTTTCTCATTACAGTACCAACGGTATATTTGCCGTCCCATCAAAGAACTTGTATGTCTGAGTACTTCTTATCAGTATGAATCTCATGAAAACAAAAGTTTACTATTATTTTAAAAGATCCCAAAAATATTGTAACTGCAAAAGCTATTTTAAAAGCTGTCAAAGCATGATTAACAGTAGCTAATGTCACATTTAGAAATCAAACCCTCATATCCAGATTATCCAATGCCCAAATGATTTGTCTTCAAACAGATCCCTTCTTTGCAGAATTGCTTTTTTTGAAGTTAAACCCATATTATCAAAATGGTTTATTTCACTACTCCCTAAAAAACATACTTGAGAATGAAAAATTATTAGCAATTTTAAGGCACGCAGTTCTTCAATATTTTGGCACATAACCACATAATGAGCTTGCAGGGGAAAAACACATGGCTCCTAACTGTACTTTGAGTAACTTAAAATATTTGTGAACACACATACAAGACCTCTCAATGCAGCTCATACACCCAAAGCCTGTGAAACAGGAACCTTCTTTTTCTCCAACATAATAAATAATGCATGCTCAGACCTCCACTACACCTTCCTTAGTCAGACATATAGTGGGAAATACTTTATGCTATTCTTGCTTTGAGAAGCCCTTGAAATTAATTTGAAGTAACTAAAAAAGACTCAAGGAACCATAGTGACTATTACACAACCGCCCTCTCCCCTTGCAATTGTACCTACAGTCACAGGAAGGGTGGATGAGAAAGCCATACAGAATGCAGGGATGGGGCAGGGGTAAGCAAGTGGATTTGAAACTGCTGTTCACAAATTCTACTAACCTCCAAGACTTCAAAATCTTTACAAAATCCAGGAGAAGCAGAGACAACAACGACAACAACAACAATGAAGAATTTTGCATAGCAAGCCCTATCTCTCAAATTTTAATATGGAAATAATGTGCTTCAATAAAGAAAATCCTTCAGTTTGCAGCATGTCAGTGGAGCTCCATCCTACTGTGAGGCCCATGCAAAGAGACAGTAAAAAACAACCCCTAAATTGCACAGAACATAAATGTTACATTGTACATAGAGGTAACTTCAATGACCAAAGTCCAACAAATATTCAGTGGGAACCAAAGGAAAAAGCTCGAGAGAGGTCAAGGGAAGATGAGTTCAAAGGTTTTGGAGGTCAGCAAAAGACACATCACCCACTCAAATACAAGGAACAGCATCTTGCCACTGGAAAGGCAGTCAAGCCAGCAGCGAGGCAGTCTGAAAAGGAAAATCACACGAGTTTGTTGACCCTGCAGAAACCAATACAGAAATGAAGAATGGGAATTGAAGAACTGTAGATCACATCACCAGTTTCCTGTTTTCTTCTGCTTTACTAACACAAATGAGGCCACCAAGGTCTTGCTTGTGCTCCCACAGAGAGCCTGGTTTGTGTCAAGGACCAAGAGGTTAATATAGTGACTTGCAGCACTGGCTCACCATTTCCATACAAACCTTCACACATCTCATTTGAACAGCTTTGTGTCTAGCTGAGCTACTGCTAGTTAAAATGTGCCAAAACCAATTAGTGAATAAAGATGCTGCTATAGAAACAGCATCTAATTTTCCAATTAGTAAAATTGCTGAAACACCTGCCATAAAACATAAATACGTTTGGACTGGGGGTCTTTACAAGGGACTTTGCTTTAAAGTTTGGGTTTTTTTGCCTTTTTTTTCTTAAATTCACCTTTATCACCGTAATGAAAAAGAAGAAAGTGCCAGTTCTCTTTTTTCTTCTATAAAATGTAATACAAACAGATGAAACATTATTTATTTTTAAGGGAGTCCAAAGAATGTGTCCTAAAGTCTCAAACTAATTAACTATGCTGTGCTTAGAGATTCCCATGCAAGAAAAAAATCCAGATGGCACTCAGTTTACAAAGAAGAGCAGTGCAATGAACACAATATTGAAATTCCACCTGTAAGATGCAAATGCTCTGACTGGCAGAGCTAAAGACAAAGCAGTAGTAGTAGTGCTATGGTACACAGTGGTGCGACAGTAAACAGTGTGGGATCAGGCAAGATATATATGATCATATTCACCCTAGGCAGGTTCTGAACTCTGAATATATACTTTTTCCTTGTCGTTTTCAGTGTATCTGTATTGTCCAGTTCCCATCACAAAGGGAAACAGGATTCACATTTGCTCTGTGTTACACCTAGAAGCACCCTCTTGTAGCAGCCACTATCCACTCCACACTGGATAAACCTGAAGTCAGTCATCTAATGCTGATTTTCACTCTTAGCACTGGATGAGAGTGTAAATTCCCATGGTCTTCCTGTACTTAAATTTTCTGTATTTCAAACACTTACCCTTGCTCCCGAACTATGCAGTAGGGATTATATACTTTTCCAGTACTTCTCAAAGATTATTTTGAAAATAAGACTTTCTTTTCTCAACTTTCTGATAGGATACATCTGATTGCAGTCTTTTCTGTGATGGCATCCCCAAGTACATTATCACACACAGTGAATTTAGAATGTGAGTAACGGAATGGAAACACATAGTCAGAACATACTGGTGTTGTAAATAATAATACACATTAAGTATGGGCAACATGCAATCCTTGAGGAAAGAGGGCAAAGTAGAGGTGTGTATTATTTCCTATATGATAACTGTGCCCCAACTTACTGCTCTTTTGAAGAACATCAAACCCTAGAGCAACTATACCATCAAGTAATTACAGATTTCAGTGAGGGAGAAGAAATCTGTAAATTATTTTTTCCCTGTAGTGAAATGATTGATCATATAAGGGCAGAGCATTTCAGCAATTCAGACTGTAAAAGACCAGCCACATACTAATTCTCTGCTTGTAAGAGCCTAAAATCACCCATAAGGATTCCCACTTCAGAGATCCTAATCAGACTGAACATAAGCAGTTAATCAGAAAGGCAGGTTTTCACAAAAAATGTAATAAATTCCCAAATGGTCAAGCCCAGCAGTGCTTCTTGAAACAGCAGCAGCAGTAACTGCAGCAAACAGATGTTGCTGTTTCACAAAGACAAGTTTTAACAAACTCTTTAAGACATGGCTCAAAAATAAGATTGTGATGTCAAAACAGATACTTATTTGAACAGAAAAGGAGAACAACAGTGATAAGAGACAGATTTACATTTTTAGTGATGTACGTTGCTCACTGCATTTACATTTGTAAACTGGTTATGCCATCTCTTGGGACCAAGAGAAACAATTTGCAGATTTTTTTTTTTCTGAGGGGTTTTTAGTTTGTCAAAAATAAGTTGTTTTTTGTTGTTTAAAAAAAGGACCTAATTAACTTTTTACAGAAATGCCCTCTCAGTTACATACTGGTGTATTGTGTTTCAGAGTTTCAGTAACATGTTAACTTCAAAAATTTATATAAAATCATGCTCCTTGCACAGTTATTATTCTTGAACTCAAAAGGGATATCTTTAGATAGAGGGACTTACCTAAAAATTACTATTTCATTAAGCAAGTCACTTTCACTTCACCTTTGAAAGGTGCTGTCACGACAAAAACCTTTAGAGAGAACAAAGTTTGTGATAAAGGCTTTACCAGCATTATGAATTATGGTCACGCTCTGAATACTTAAGAATAAGATATGCTTCCTTTATATGCTTAAACCATATTAAAGCACAGGAGATGCCATGGAAGCTATTGGAAATCTTACCACTGAAAGAAATTAAAAAAAAAAATTTCAAGACTGAAGAAGAGATGCAACAGTTCCATTAAACAGCATGAAAGGGTTTTTTTCTTGATTTATTTCAGCCTCTGCAGAACTGGCTTTTCATCCTGATACTGCTTTCTATAGGACTTCTATAAGCCAGGAGAACACACAGATTAAAGACCAAACAAATCAACCAACCCTCTTAACAGCCAACTAATCAAAACAATCCTGTTTGTTATTACATAGCAAACAGAATCCCCTACATTGTAATTCTAGTTTATGACCAGCTTTCCATAGAAGGCCTTCTTCCTGTATTTCTAAATAAGGTCGGAAATTAATACGCCTGAAATCCCAGGAGAACTCCTTCAAGCAGGTGTTTTTGGCAATTTTTAAAGTAATTGTATTTACAAGGTTATTCGTGGTTGTAAAAGATCAGAAATGTTTTCAGAGCATTCACATCGATGCAGGATGTAAGTCCACTTGCATTAAGCACCAGTAATCTCATTGACACTGATAAAATTATTCACGCTTTCAAAATTAAGTGATTAAGCATATTCTTACCTTTTTTCCTGGGCTGGACCTCTAGGTAATAGGCTTAACACATTGCACAGGCTGTGCACAGCTTTTACATGATTATTATGTTCTAAAACAACCCAAAAAGTCAAGTATATTGTTTATCTCTGGTCTTCTTGAGCATGTTAGTCTTTCGGGGGGACAATCATGAACTGTTCTGTCTGAAACTCCCAGGCTAGCAAGAGAACTAAAGGCGGTAGAACATATGCAATTACTTCACAAAAGGACAAATCTACAAAGAATTGACGACAGGCTACACTGCGGGGAATGAGCTGAGTTAAGATTTGTATTGTGAATTAAGATTTAATGAGTCCCTGGGCAAGTTTTATCAAAGAAACTAAAGGAAAAGAAAAAGGAGACTGCTTGATTATGGATTAGCTAAATGAAAATGCTATGAATGTTAAAAATAAAATCCATCCAAGACAGAGTGACCTTGAACATTTAGCAATAGCACTAGCCATCAGGAGGTAAAACATCTTGTTACTTCAATGTAATGATGAATTGGCTGCCATGAAAAGAAAACTCCTTTGTAAGAGTATTTCAAAATCACAGTGGCATATTTGCAATATGCATTTTCTAATAATATGTGATTGCAAATACATTTCTTTCTTTCCGGAAAGGTTAGAAAAAGGGAACCGCTTTCTAAAACAACTAAAATAATCAATGAAGTGTCTGAAATTTTCAGTAGAATATCTCTATTTTTTTCTTATATCCCCCCAGGAGATAGTAATCTTTAATTAGATGGGCACCATATCACATCCAGTACACAAATAAAACCATCAAGGACAATGATGGTAAGAGTTCACTGCACAAAGTAAGTTTTTTCTTTGTAACTACACTGAGAAACTGGCTTTCAGGACAGAGAAAATATAGTTTATAGACTGATGCAGATATATCATAGGCATAAAGTGGTTATTTGGACAAAGCATTTCAACCAGTCTGTCACAGTAGTTCCATTTCCTATTTCCAATTGATGATAACTTAAAATGTAATTGATGGTAAATTATTTGTGGACCTGGGAACTACAGCTTTCAAAATCATAAATTTGAGAACATTTTTCAGCATTTTTTATTCTATATGAGACATAAACTGACACAGAGAACAGTGGGGAATGTTCTGTTCCCAACAAATTGAACTCATCTATGTAAAACATAATTTGAGGCCAGATTTCAGGTACCAAAAATGCTGATTAAGATCACATCGGATGGAGAAAAAGTGTGATCTAATGTCTTCTTAAAGAGCTCATAGAATACAGCATATCCCACAAAATAACAGCAACAAGGGCAATTCTATTCTGTTTAAGAGACTCAATGTTCCTCTGTAAAATTGCAGAACAGAAAATTCTCAATGGGAAGGCAGGGAATTTAAAAAAACTTAAACCTTGTAACTAGAGTCATAGTCAAAGGCAAAGCCAGAGGCAAAAACCTGATGAAAAGCATTACAGCTTGTCCCCAAGACTTGATGGAAGCCATAGGAGTGTATACAACCATGCTCAGGTCCCAATTAGACTGACTAGGCTCTGTCTCTTCTTCTATCCCGCAGCAAGAATCATTAAACTGCAATCTCTATGACATCCTTAGGACCAGCAAAAATCTAAGGCTGTGGAAACATTTTCAGAAACAAAGTATTTGTAGCTCTAAGAAAGGATCTTTCACAAGTTACTATGGAAAAGCAGATTTTCAAAATGTAGAAGTAACCAACACGGTCAGAATCTTTACTTTTTCCCCTCTCAAGAGTTCAGGGTTTTTTTAGAAATGAGACCTTAAGGGATTAGTTCCCTTCTGCACTGAACAAATATAATTTTTTTGCATTATTGTAGCTACTTTTCCATTGTAGAAACATAGTATTACTAGATGGTAGCGAAACTAGTTGCCGGAAGTGAGAATAGCAAAGCACTGAAAACATCTATCTACAAAGAGGATAGAAAAGAAATGGTAAAGAAAACAGAGATCTTTGCAATCACCAACCATATGAAGTTCAATAAAGACAAGAGCTGGATTCTGCACCTGGGATGGGAGAACTCCAGATGTACATACAGACTGGGGAATGAGATGCTGGAAAGCAGTGCCATGGAAAGGGACCTGGAGGTCCTAGTCAACAGCAAGTTGAATATGAGACAGCAGTGCCCTGGCAGCCAGGAGGGCCAACCCTGTCCTGGGGGGCATCAGGTAAAGCATCACCAGCTGCTCGAGGGAGGGGATTGTCCCGCTCTGCTCTGCACTGGGGCAGCCTCACCTTGGATATTGTGGGTAGTTTGGGGCACCACAATATAGGAAAGATATTAAGCTGTTAGAGAGTGTCAAAAGGAGGATAATGAAGATGGTGAAGGGCCTTGAGGGGAAGCCATATGAGGAGTGGCTGAGGGCACTTGGTGTGTTCAGCCTGGAGGAGACTGAGGGGAGACCTCATTGCAGTCTACAACTTCCTTGTGAGGGGAAGAAGAGGGGCAGGCACTGATCTCTTCTTTGTGACCAGTGACAGAATCCAAGGGAATGGCCTAAAGTTGTGTCAGGGGAGGTTTAGGTTGGATATTAGAAAGTGGTTCTTCACCCAGAGGGTGGTTGGGCACTGGAACAGGCTCCCCAGGGAAATGATCACAGCACCAAGCCTGAGAGAGTTCAAGAAGAGTTTGGACAATGCTCTCAGGCACATGATGTGACTCTTGGGGATGGTATTGTGCAGGGACAGGACTTGGACTTTGATGATCCTTCCAACTCAGCATATTCTGTGATTCTGTGATAATTTAATGTAAAACACTACTATCAAACTACATCTCTCAAATTCTCTGTTTTTTTCCCTTACCTACACTTACTTGAAATAGCTGCAAAAAAGGCTCATTTATATTTGCTATGAGAACCATAGTCAGTAAGATAAGACTTCAAAATTCTCATAAGATATGGCCTCCTAGGAATAGCAAACAAAGAGTCCAATCCTTTCTCTAACATCTCAAAAACAAGACTATATTTATGCTTCTTCTCTATTCAGGATTCATATTTACTAGTGAATAAAAAAATCTAATTCTACTCGTTCAATGTTAGAAAAATACTTTTAGATGCAGTCTTCAAAAAATCAAGAAATACTTATGCATCAATAGAGGCAGTAAATCACGACCCTGATTAAGTAATTTGGCTTTTCACTTCACCTTCTGCTTTCTCTTTCTCTTCATAATGTAGCTGCTAGCAGCTGCCCTTTGTTTCAATAAACTCTTGGGAACATGTATATCCTCTCTGTCAGTCAACAAAAAGACTGATTAGAGACAAACTGAGGAAGAAAATCCAAACAACATGAGAGAAATTCTGGTCCACTGACATCAACAGCAAAACTTCTATTTCTGCATGACCAGCACATCGCCTTCATGCAATTCTCCAGAGAGAGGTAAAGTGGTCTAATGGTTACAACTCCAGTCAGAAAACATGCAAAACTGCCAGATTTCAGGTACGACCCTGGGCAAGTCACACATCTGCTCTCAATTTTCTCATTTGTAACACACAGATAATGAATCTGGCAAATGTAGATGCCATAAAATAGCTAAGCACGATTATTGATTTTTGCCCTATAAAAGGCAACAGTGCAGAGCTCAAGTTAAGAACACTGTATCCCAGAGCTAGTAAGCAAGAGAATCTGGAAGGAAGAGAATTGTCTACTTTTATAATTATTGATTTCCATAGGGTACATATACTTTATTACTTTGACAGTCTTTAAATATGGAGCTTCATAAGGAATTAACACACCAAGTACAAGAAGAAATGGACCTTACATAAATGCCAGCAGCAGACCTGCTTTAAATAACAAAAATGAAAGATGCTATTAAGTAGGCTAAATGTCAGAGATTCCTGAGTGCTTAAACTTAATTAGAGGAAGACTTTGTTTTAATAACATATTCTGAATCTAAGAGAGTTCATAGTTAATTGTATACCTGCGAGGAACAATCACCATAGATTTCTAAATTCTATAAATGTGAAAAATTAAAAGAGGTTTTTGTGGTTTTTTGGGGAGATCTGTGAAGCACAGCTAAGCAACCTCCCATACAAACAAAACACATAAACTGCTTTTGGAGTTTCTCCTAAAAGCTAACACTGTTTGGCTGTTAGTAGTTTGCCAAAAGGACTTTAATCCTGCAGGCTCCACACAGAAGGTCCAACTGCTCTGTCTATGTAGTGCAGGGGTCTGCCTGGACAGGCAAGTCCTGTATTTGCAGCCACAAATACTATCCTTGCAAATACATCCTACAATCAGGGCTCATACTTTTAATTTTTAACCATCCTGTGGTTCTTCACTTTCATTTGCTTGTTAGCAATAATAAAGATACTTAGCCCTTACATGGCAAAAATTTGTACAGAATTCTTAAAACATCTAGCAAATCCCTCACAACATCTCTCCAGCCCACCCACTCCCACCGACAAGAAGTTGCAGATCGAAGGACTCATCTTTGTGACACTGACCAGTTGTATGGCTTGTGTAACTTCTGCAATGTCACCAGGCAAAGGGATATTCTTCAGAGAGCAAAACTGTTTATGGCATGTCACCCACTTACCCTTTACCTACATGAAGCTCACTTTTTATATGAGTAGATTGGTGATAGTGAATTGTGTTTTCCCACGGATTCCTCCAAAGAGTTACAAGAAAACACCTAGCAGCTGCAGGAACTGAACTCCTAGTCTTCTCTCTCACAGGATTGCCATTTATCAAGGACAGTACAGAATGGGGGAAATCACTGAAGATTGCCAAGGCAACTGCTGAAGTGGAAAAAGAGCAAAAATTAACTGATAAACACATATACTTTTTTTTCCTGAGGGAAACTCAGGTATAAATCCCTACAAGAATTTCTTTTGGAACAGCTTTTTTTTTTTTTTTTTCCCTTTTTTAAAGTCTGATGCATTTTGCTTCTAGCACCATGTTGTTCCAGCTCCTCACTCCTCTCTGCACTGCATCATTTAAATCACAGGCAGTAATTGCCACTGTAGCTGAGCCAGAACCTGGCAAAGGAGCAAAGGAGAAAAGCAAGGGACCATAACCTTTTCAACCAGATTTTTCAGAAGAGAAATCACGATGCTGCTAACGTACTAGCAAATATAAAACACCTTTATTGCAAAACATCAGAAAGGTTGCTGCAACTACTATGCTGACCGTAAAAAATATCAGCAACACTGTCACAGCATAACTCTTTGTGGCAAGCCAAGGATCAACAGTGTTTGCCACCTCATGGACAAACTGTAAAATACAGACTGTGTGTATTCATGACTGGTAGCAACTGCAAGCGGGATTAGAGGCTTTCAGATGAAAATTTGTTCTGTTCAGATGAACAGGACTTGTAGTGTTCCACAACATTACTGAATATTGATTACAACTAGCTGTACTTGGATCTAGCATTTTCAAATCCCTTGTAAATAGAGAAAAATTCTCTCTCCCTAAACACACTTGTTTGTTTCCAAAGAAAGGGCAGGGTTAGTAAAAAAAAAAAAGGGAGGGGGGGGGCAGAAGGAAGAAAGGAACCATTATCTAGCTTTCTGGACCAGAGATGTTTCTAACATGCAATTTATAGAGCAGGTTTGCTTGCTTAGAGCTCAACAGAAGCAAAAATCTTCTATACCAATGCAGAAACTCATTTTCAAATGCACAACACACTTTATCACAACCTACATTTTTCAGAGAAACTAACATGTATGATTATTGAATATCATGACAGAGCATGTGGTGGGAGTTCCTCTCCTTCCTCCCACACCAATGTTTAGTCACATCTTTTTTCTTTCAGTCTAATACAATTTGTGAGATGCCAATCAACTGGCTCCAAATTCCCAACCCTTGCCCTAAAAAGTTCCTGATATCCTTCTTCTCATTCCAGTCACTGAGACTGCACAGAAAACATATGTTCAATCTCTTGCTTTTCTTCTCAATCTGTGACTAGATTGAAAAATCCCTTGCTAAACTGGGAATTTATGCCATTTGTCTTAAAAGAGGCATTAACAGCAGAGCTCAACCATTTGAATGCTAGTGCTGTTAAACTACAAGATGAAACATGAAGACTGACCTGAGTCATTAAAATGTCATTATTCAGAAAAGGATTAGATTAATTTGCTTTTAAATCTCAATACAATGCAAAATAAGAACCAACAATACATTCAACAATCTACCAATAAACCACATATTTTCAGGGAGACGAACTAGACGGTTTCATTAGTCTCTGCCTTATCTAGGGTTCTCTCCTCCAAAACTGTGCAAATGTCTAATTTGGTCAAATATTCTAGTAGTATTTTGATTTGTATAAAAACTAGAGCAATAGAATTGAAGGTAAGTGAATGTAAACTGACAACTATAGTATATAACATAAATAAGAGTTACTAATTTATTCTCACTTATAAAACTTCTTAGTACAGTGTTTTTATTTCCCATAATCAATGGTTTGGTTTGCTAATGTTTATGAAGTGCAGTCTGGTTAGATACTTACCAAAGATAGAATAAAACCATCCAATTTAGACTGCAAATTACCTCTGTTTATAATGCATGTTAAAAACTTAAATGAATCTCAGATCGGTAAAACTTAACCCAAATCTTAAATCAAGACTCTGCAGATCTTTTAAACTGATATTTTGGCAGTTCACTGCACTTGATTGCACAACTCTCTTTAGCAGGTTTCAGCAGTTTGGAGATGGTTAGTGTGACAAATGGCTCACTTTTCAAGAGATTGTGGTTTCAGCTCTTCCTCAGATTCAGATATGTGGAAGCTGGCCTTTTTTTTTTCCCTTTAAAGTAGTAACTAATAAATATCAAAGCTTATCCCCTCCTGCTGAACTCATAACTCTAGATATTACATTTAGGCCTTTCCTGCAGTATTACTTCATAGAGAGCAATGTATTGCAACTCAAGAGATCTTTCCTCCAACTTAAAAGGAAAAACAAGGACAAAATCATGGCAAGAGTTGGATCTCGCCTTTTAAATAGTGTTTAATAACCCCAAAAAACACAAACAAAACACTTAACAGCAAAACTCATCAAGAAGAAAGGTGCCACAAATGTAGAAACCTCTTGACAAATTGAATAAGACACCTGCAAACAAACAAGTTTGCAGACTTATTCTAATGGAAACAGTATGTAGACAATTGCTCTTTTTCTCCTTATTTTACTCATTTAAGGCTACCTTAATGATATTGATACATTAACTCACACAGAAACTCCAGTTCTGAGCACAATCAAACTACTGGTTATTAATCTTAGTTTCCTCCCTATTTCTCCACTCTCTTTAGATATCCTGGGAACCATCTCATTAAAAGACAAAATTCAACCAGACTAGATTTATGCAAATTAGTGCAGTTTCTGAGTACTTTTTTTCCACTGAGAACAGAATCCAACAGGCTAGCTGGCTTTTGTGCCAACTGTATTTACATTATTTACATTTTCACTCTTGCTGATGTCAATTACACAGATCACTTAGTATCCATATACTAAAACACTGAAAAGTAATGAAACACACCAATGCAATTACATTGGCCAGGGGAAATATCTCAAATTCCATGCCCATATAATAACGGAAATAAAGAAGTCTCTTTACCTGAATCTAAGCTCAGGACAAGTCAAGGAAGAATAGTCCCTGTTCCCCAGAAAGTTCTTGAAAATGTTGCTGCCTTTGCCATGAGTGATGGTAGTTTGCTTCCTGCAACTGGCTAGTTTGGGACAATGAAACTTGGGGAACATCACACAGCAAACATCATATAGCTGCATCTTCCTTCAAAACTAATGTTTACAAGGTTTTTTGCCAGTCTATTAGAACTATTGATTATATTTAACTTTTTCTTTTCTTTCAACTGAATGTGACAGGCAGGAACAAAAAATCTTAATAAAAATCACCATAATCACAATGGATAAATCTGAAAAGCATTTTTTCCAAGTGAGTTGCCAGCACATTAGCAAAAACGGAAAAAAGAACATCACAGTCACAAACGACTAGCCTGTACTGGAAGCAAAAATAACTGTCCTCCAATCCCATTTTGCAAAGAAATCCACATCAAGTGCTTTCTTACGCACTGAAAGTAATACCAGGACTGGAGTATATGCTTCCTCTCTGTTTCTAAAACTCTCTGACACACTCTGCAGGTCACAAGGCGTCATGTCATCGTGTTATATTCTAAGTGGAACAGAGGAAAGTGTATCAGGGCCTAAAAGAAGGGAAAGCAGACTGTAAAGCCTCTTTGAGAGGGGAAGAGAAAATAATAATAATAGAGGAAAAAAAAGTAAAACACAAGTGTAGCAGATACTATTCAAAAGCTTTTCTTTAAAGACCAAGCATCATGCTCACACAGGAATTTAAAGAGTTTTAAAAGTTCACCCAAATACGTTACTTTACTGCTACACCAGGATAATGGCCTTCTTTTCCATGGTCCTGTCTCCTTGTCTTGGAGAGGCACTAGGACGGCAAGTGAGCCAGAGGTGAGGTGAGGCAAGGGGCATCAGTGTAGTATGGGCACAGAGGCATCAGTGGAGAACAAGAATGTTTGCTAGGGGAAAGAGGAGGGAGAAGGACATTGTCTAACTATGAAGCCTGCAGACGACGTCCCAGTAGCTCCTGCAAAAATGCCAACACCTGCCACTGCAGCCCATGACCCTTGCTGTTATACTTCCACTGATCTGCAGAAAGACCAATTCCTTCTATCCTAGAAAAGCTTCCTGGTACCTCTCCACCTCTTCAGCTGCCTGCACAGTATCAGACATTGAACAGAGAGTCTCTCATTTTGCCAAGTATGCCACTGATGCCCATTCTCCAGCTCAAACCAGCTGGAAGAGGAGGATACACAAACGTGCAGTACACACCACAAACATGATCTAAAGCTCTGCATCATGGTGGAGTGAGCAAAGATGGCGAATCAAACTCCAACACATCTTGAAGCTCACACTGGAATAAAGAGGAGCAGTGAATTGAACTAAGTGTGGAAGGAGAGGGGCAGTGAACCTTATGAAGCAGCCACAACATTCAAATTAATTTTAAACATTTCTACAAAATCCACAAAGCCTAGCATAACTTATGCATGTAATTTCTAATGCTCATTTGTGCTTAAAATTTCTAGTTCTAACTATTAAGCACATTGTAATCGCTGCCAGAGTAAATATGTACTCTCACATGTAGGTGTGAAATTTAAGACTACAGGCTATGCCTCTGAACCTGCTACAGCTTTTCTTGAGATGAGCTCTCAGCCGTGACACCTGGCTCCCTGTATATAAATGTTGTCTTCATGTAAATGACGTCTGTCCTACATCTCAACAGGAGTGACTTCCCAGAAATAGTGAACAAAGATAACAAAATATTTTCAACTTCTTTAGTACTAAGGGAAAAAATTTCCCAATGTTTTATATCACATTTTTAGCTTATGCAGCCCCTGAAAAATAAGCTCTGCTACAAGCAGCAGAGCTGCTTAAAACATAGGAGCCCTCAAACTGAACGATCAAGCTTTACAGAATGGGTGGCACTTACTGATTCACCATTGCTAATTTGCCTTTCAGAAGTACAAATTTCAAAATATACATAAGCAATTGATATACAGAATTTACAAATATTTATTTTAGCATGACATTTTCTAGACAAGAGAATTTCTTTTTATGTCAGAAATATCCTGATGATACTGCTAAACAGTGTGATTTCACTCAAGATACAAGGTAGAAAAATTTGTATTAAAAAGGCAGGTACAAGGTACCCTTACACTACAAGATTCCTTGTTAAAAACTCTTTCCATACATATTCTTCTCCCAGAAATGAAACCTTGGTCATGATGTATTACGTACAATTTCAGAGATAAGTTTATTGTGGGAGAATCTTGGATTAAAAAAAATAAATTATAAAATGGAAAGTTTGATTCAAGCTTAGATATTGGGACAGCTACTGTTGCATTATACACTAGAGATGGATGACTGGATAAAGAAGTACTGTAAAAAATGCAAAAGGGCTTTATAAGAAGCCAGCCAAACACTGATGCTGAAATAAAAAAATCTAAATCTTGCTGAATTACTTGAAGTGACAGAAAACTTATCATTATGGAAACAAGATAAATCTAAATAATAAAGATATATTGAAATACAGCAAAGTTACTTTGTTTTAATTCTTTTCCCAACACTGACAGTTTTACGAGGTATATATAACCAAATTACTCTTTTTTAAAATGTGTTCTTTAATTTGAAACAATAGATCACATTCAAATCTTGTCATAATATTTCTTCTTCCCTCCAAGTCCATCATGTCTACATTTTGTGAATATATATGTAATAAAAATGTCACTTTTTCAAAAGAAAAGAAACAAGCCTTTAGCAATTAAATTGTATAATAACTGAAACAAATACTTTCATAGAAGTTTTTCAGGATATTTATTACATATTATGCATCTAGTCCAATTAGACTAATTAGTTAAGCTGTCAATCATTTAAGTTGGGATGAGCAAAACAACTTGATGATTATATTCTTTTAAAAAGAAGCCTTGTTGTTTGGGTTCTCTTGCAGAGAAATCCTTACAAAAACAAGCAAGCAGCTGGTAGCTAAAAGCTATCTTCTACTACACAACTGTTTACATCAAACAGCTAGGAAGTACAATGTAAACAGTATTTCAAGCATGTACATTCCTACAAAGGACTACACACAGAACCATGATTATTTTTTACAAGAAAAACTATTAGCTTCTAACCACAGAGTTTTTAATCATTATTCTATGCAGCAATAATGTTGACAAGGCAGTGCAACCCCTCTTTGGAAGCATTTTCTCAATCTTTAGTCATGCTGTCCAACCTCAAATCTCATAGTTGCTGAGGAAATGTCATGCTTACCTGGCTAAGATGGGTTCACAAACACCATAGTTCCACCCTTTACTAGCCACAAAGAACTTTGAAAACTTTACTCTGTCTTTAAACACGCTGACCTCTAGGCATGGGAAAAAAAATCACAGATATGTTTCTTGACAAGTTTATTCGTGCTAAATTTTCAAATTTGGCAGGGGAAATAAGAGCAAAATTAAAGAGCAATGCCTTTTTTTTGACTATTTAATAGTCAAGCACAAATGGGTGTGAATTTAGCAGTGCCACAGTTACATAAGCATACATTTGAACACGCATCCAATTCAAAACCCCCACCCTCTGGGAAGCTGTGCCCTAGTTTCCTGGTAGCCTACAGCACATGCCAAATTTGAAATGGAAATATTTCCCTAATCAGCTAAATCTGGGTCAAAATGTCAGCTCGGCTTAGGCCCAAGTCATTGCCACTCATGATCCCTAGAATGGCCATAATGAATATTTGTGTGGCCTGAGGGACTCCAGACATTAACTGTGGGGCACAGCCTCCTAACAACTGACACAGAGTGGAAAATACATACACACTTACGCCTTCCTTTGGTTCACTTCCTCAGGAAATCAAACCTCAGGACAGAAACACTGCTCTTGTCTCCCCTGCCTTTGTGCCCTCTCAAAGGTTGCACAACAGTTCCTGTTCCACAAAAAGGCACTCTGCAATTATGACTCCTGTTGGGATGCAGCTCATTGGCACAGAAGCACTTTTGCATTGTAACTATAGCAAATTGAAGGCACTTACTTTCTAGCCACTCAAATAAGCTACCTTAACTAAGATACATGATGTGTCCAGGTAAAAGCCCACTTGCGAGGAAGGGGCAGACACACAACACTTAAGAGGAATTACTCAGGTGTGCTGAAGAGGAGGACAGTGATACCAGCTAAACTCAGGGGTAAGCAGGTGAAACTCTTGCTGGCATGTGCTAAGTCCCCTGCCATCTATAGTCGGCAGGTATTGATATTTAGCAAACTAAGACAGCAAAGACAGTATTAGTTGCTTCTGTTCACCTGTATTAAAAAAATCAGAACATTACAGAAGAAACCAAAGTTTTCATTTTGCAGACCGCTAAAATCGATGGTGATTTATTAATTACTGGGAAAAACTGCGCTCATGCAATTATTGCCTTCAGTGAGTTATACAAATCAAGAGCAAAAAACTGAAGTCTTAAAGCCAGGCTATCTTCTGACTTTACTAGGCTTGTATCAATTTACACCAGCAGCGTACCTAGGTCTTTATTATGACACTTCCATTCTTTTAAATCACTAATGCACAATCTCAGCATTAATTCTAGATATTTTTTCTAGTCTGTGAAAAACTACATAAATTTAATGTGTATGAATACACGCACATGCATGTTTTATACGGACATTTTAGAGAAACTTAAATTAAGTTGTTCAAAATCACCTTCCCTTACTTTGCAAACAGTTCCCTTTTTTATGTAATTGGACCACTTGTCAACAAAAAGCAGACCTACTACAGTAAAACTGCATTACTTGACTGTTTTGGACTGCACGATTGTATACTCTGGAATTAAGACACCTTAACCTATAGAAAGCTATGCCCTTCACCTAAACCTGATGTTTCCACACCTGACATATATTTTGTGGGACATTATCTTTTGGTGGCAGAGGGGTGGGAACATCTTTTTTTCCTGAGGCAATCCCTAATGCGGTGCTGAGAGCAGGCAAGCAGCTCTCCTTAGCTACAGAGTACTGCTTCAGGGGTTAATCACCCGGGATTGTTTGAACAGAGGGACATCTGGCACACCTCCCCATAGAGACCAAACAAGTCATTTTTAATCTCCCTCTACTGTATCAGGGTCTGGGTTTCATCCAGTGCTAATCTGCAATTTTGCTGTGCATTCATCATTTTCACAATACTGTGTAGATAAAATACACAGCTTTACATTTACTCCAGCAGAGCTTTAAACTGCCAAAAGACAAAAGAAAGTGTTTTTTCTTTCCTAAAGAACACTTACCTAGTACTGTTGTTATTCTTTTAAGAATATATCTATGCTATTTTTCAGAGCTACTGAATTGTGCAAAAGCAAGAGTGTGAAGAATAAACAGAGTAAAGTGTGGCAATACAAAATGTATGTTATTTGAGATAATAGAATGGGTGGAGTGAAAAATGATACTCTTAGAAGTACCAGTTCTATAAAAAATTTCAAACCATCAATTTTACATAGCAAAATGAACAAAGCAGCTCCACAAGCAAGGCAATTACTTATTTCTCTTTGTACTAGATGCAGAAGAAATGGAATTAAACAGAAGCATTGTTTTTGCACTGTGAACATAAAAGCTTGAAGTTTTATATGTGAAAGGACTTAAAGCCTTATCCCCCCCTTGACTTATTTTTTTTAATTATTCCACTCTCACTTTTCATCTGAACCCCACTACAGGGCCACAGATGAAGCTTTGACTAGGATAAAGTCCCTTACATTTTATCTGAAAAATGAAGAGGTACAAAGGAAAAAAAAATCCTCTGAGAAGTATCTGTGTCAAGTAGGGTAGGAAAGATGGCTGTATCACTCAGCTGGGCTATGCAAGAGTATCATAAACCAAACTGAGATTCCATCTCTTCATTTTATCTGTTAGCATATGTCCTGTGTTTCTTTGAACACATTATCACTTCAACAAAGAAATCAAGTCATTATCTATATTCAGATATATTCATGGACTCTTTCGTCATAGAGCAGTATTTCTGCTATGCATCTTGGAAGGTATATTGCATTTTAAAATCTCTCCATATATTCCAGCTTTAGGACAGTAATCTGAGCTTTATAATTATATCAAAACTATAACTTGATTTTTTTTTTTTTTTAACAGATTGACAACATTTTGGAAAATGAAAAAATGTAGGCGTATTACTGGATTTTGAGATGTTGCTGCTGTACAGTTGGACTTGGTGGTGATGGTAGAGAAGGAGGCTGAGAGGCTTTGCTGACGACGTGCTGAGCTGGGGCAATGGCATCAGTCATAAACAAAACTCCACAGCCTATCTGAAAGGCATACTTATTTTTACTCCCAAACCGAAGTAGAAAAAGCCTAGGGACTTGAAATATGGGTGATTTTTGCCATGAAACCTCTAAACTCAGTTTGTCGGCACATCTCAGAGCACATTTTGCTAGTACTAAGAAGAAATTATGTTTGTGATAAATATCATGATACTGAAAAGTTTATGTCTGGGAAAAAAAGAAAAATTACTGTAGCACATAATTCTAAGTACCTCCTAGTTAATTTCCAGGAGAAAATGTAACTGGCCTTTTTATCTTCACAGTAACAGCATAAAAGAGAACTGATCCATGCACGGCCCCACCTTCATTCACCTTGAAGGGGCCTAAATATTCAGAGTTAGTTATGGAAATGTTACTGAACACAAATCAAACTATTACTCATATTTTAAACTCAGGAGACTGAACAAAAGCTATAATAACATGATACTAAGATTCCACACTGGAAAAGATAAATGACATTTACTCAGCAACACCACAGCTTCTGTATATTTAATGATACACATTACAGAACCTACTAACATGTGCCGAGAAAGTGATCTATTAAGCAGAAAATCGGTCAAGTTAATAATACTAAGGGTCTGTAATTTAACCTTTGAAACTTCACTATTACAGAAAGGCATTTATAGATGAATAAACACATACACACAGGTATCTGAATGGGCCCATACATAACGCTAGGCCATACTTCTCAGGGTAGCTAAAATACACAGTATAATTTCTGCAAAATTGTCTACAAGAAGAAACAATTTACAACAGAACATTTACATTTCTATGCATTTAAATACAGAGCTTACTTAAAATATTATAAGCATGAGGATGTTTTCAGGCAATTCTTTCTGTCTATGCAATTATTTTTACATTATTTCACATAATTTTTGTGCATGTGTATATATAAACACACATGAGACTACAAATATATATAAGTAGCTATTAAAGAGAATAAATAAACAAAGACAGTGTGTATTTCTGATTCATGTCCAATTTTAAGTGGGCCAGATTTCAGATAGTGTAAACTATTTACTTGCATCCTGAAATCTTGGCATTCTTAAACAAGTGACAGCTTATCTTCAAATCTTTAACTGTTATTAATATGATTTCTATAAATGTGTAAGCTAATTATACACCACTATGACCTGAAAATTTCTGAGCAGAACCATTTCAGTTTCTATAACTAGTAATATCTTGGCTAATAAGCTTCAGTAATGTGGGGTCACTTAATTCCAGTTGGAGCAATTGGTGGAAGAAAAAGTCAATCTGTAGAACAGAGACATTTCATTCATCCTGCCTTGCAAATATCAAGCCTCAACCCTTTCAGCTGCACTTCAAATTGTCTTATGTATCAGATACATACATATTTAAATATTTTACACTATTGAAAGACATATTAACATTGACTATTAAGATACCTGTATAGAGTTTGGAGAAATCAATGCTAATTAACTGCATTTCTAAGACTGTCCAACCTCATCTTGAAAAACAAAGTTTCCATTTCCTGAGGTTTCCCAAGCACCTTCAAAGAATAAGAAACTGTATGTTTGTATTTCCTGTGATACAACAAGTCTACTAGCCAAGTCACAGCAGGCATGAGTTTGAACCATGTAAGAGGTGATCTTTACAGTCAATACTAGAGATGTAAAAGCCCTGGAAAAGACAGAGTTAAGTGGCATAATAATTAAAAGTACGATTTTATCTTCTAAGAAGATGCAGATTTTTATCATCTGGAGAAGATCCATACCCATAACAGTGACCTTGTTCTTGGCACCACATGCTGGTCACCAAGCTTGGCATTTCATTTGCAATAAATGCTACATGTACTGGAAAAGACCAGTTCACGATCTCTAAAAGTGGTCCATGATGTTACCCTATAGAGATATAAATAGAGCCACCGCAATTTTTTTTTAGTAGAAACCCTTTTATGTTTAGACAATTTGGATTGCGATACTGGAAATACAGTGCTATAGATGTCATAATGAAACAAATGGGCACTTGCTCTGAAACTAGAAATATTTCTTTTATTCACCATTTCCAAGGATTCACAGAAATTGAAACTTGCTGAAAACAATTCACAGTTCTGAATGGCAACTGAACAAATAACCTTGTTAACTGGATCCTTCAAGATGGGTTCAACGTCCCCTAGAGGATTTTTGAAAACTGCAAAGTACTTAGAATTTTATTCTTCTCTCCTTTTTTTTTTTTTTTTTAATATATGCTGCCTTTTGAATAGCAGTTACACCAAGGTGGAATCTTTGGTGTGTATTTCCCCAAAAGTTCCACCTCACTGCCGCTTCCTGCCATCGCTGTGTCCAGGCCTGCGTGCGGCAGTCATTATCACAGACATTGAGCACGCTGCATACTCTGCAAGCCCCCACTTAGGAAACCAGAGCCTGAAGTGTAAGTACAGGGTATGTCTTGTTGATCAATCTGCATCTCAAAGAATAACAGGTCTTACTTCCAAAAAGCAGGAAGCAGTAAAGCCCAACACTACCAATTTGAGAACAGTGAAAACAAGGGAATTTCATTCTCTTCTAAGCCTCTATGAAACCGAACTAGCAAGCTTCATTAAAACCAGATTCTGGACTGCAGAATATGGATTTTATCTAATCACTGTTTTTAATAAGCACCATGTTTACAAGTGTCATTTTAATAATGAAACTATATAAAATAATGCCTGATCAGCACCCCTTAAGTCTAAAGAGAATCAAACCACTTGAAAATGTAAACATTTCCTGCCATTGGCTGGCACATGCAAACACTGAAATAACTAAAACTGAATTTTATTTCAGTAACAGTTTGGGTTTTTTTCCTACTACCTTCAAATAAGCAGGAATACACAAAACTAAAAACGTTTTCAAGAGTCTTATTTTAAAGTGAATGCTTCATCCTTTAAAGATTGCCCACAGTTTCTAAATTAACAGATCTTTGTGAAATCTTACCACTAAAGCACAGAACTTAACAAAAGAGGTAAGGGGGGAGGGTAGGTGCATTTTTATGTAGGAGCAGATTTTCTGGATGGCAGCTACAAGAAAAGAAGTAGCAGGAATGGGAACAGAAGTCAAGTTTATACACTTAGATGAATTGCTGAGGTGCAATCCGAGCAGTCACAAAAACGTTTAGGAATAAAAATTTGTCTATGATACAGAAAATATTTTGGTAAAGAGCTGTACTTCAGTCCTGTGCAGCCAGACCTTAATCTCATAAAATGATGTAAGCTTTACTGAATGAAATGGGGTAATGTCATGTTACATTGCAGAAATATCTGCCTGCTATATTTTTAGATACCTATAAAGTTGTTTGTTGCTACAGAACAGAAGAATAATGGCACATAACCATGATACTGGTTTACAGAGCAACATTAAGATGAACTTTATATAATCACTGGGCCTTATTGTATCACACAGAGCATCTAAATATAACGTGCTTACAGCTCAAAGATTATTATTTTTAATTAAATGACCACTCAGGGCTTTATAGTTTTGGAACTGAAGCATGTCCTTCTTTACTGCCAAAAGACAGTGTGTTTAAAATATGTAATTTTTAACACCACATTAAAAAAAAATTAAGACAAAAAATTTATGACACATACAAAAAACAAGAAATGCTTGCAGCAATGCCTCGTTTTAAACTTTAACTTCAATACGTGATATACATATAGTTTTACAGCAGGATTATTTTCAGTGTTCAAAAGCAAATTGTTTTCTTTGTAAATTTTCATCTTTCATTAGATGAATGATAACATTACCTCTGTGACCCCTTCCTTCAGTCATCTTTTTGTTGCTTATATCACTAAGCAGCAGTACTGGAGGCCATAGTAACAATTTACAGAATTTATAGAATGTTCTGTATTTTTCCTTATCCTGTTCTTTTCTGAAAGAATGTGGGGGGGGATTCATTTCTATTTCAGATCCTATCCTTTTCTCCTTCATGTCTATGTTCCAAGCACAGTTATCAGAAAGAGCTAAGCCCCAATTTTCTGTGATGGGGACTGAAGGCACAGGGATCTCTTAATGAGATTCAGAATTAACACAAGAAAACAAATGCAAACAAATGCATTTTTCCTAACACTGCAAATGTCAAGCATAAACTCAATGGTAATACAAAATCTTAAATTTGATAGATAAAATGAAACAGCTCATGAAGTATTACCTTCTTTCTGGCCATTCAAATGACTGTGTAAATCATCAGAAGGTATTTGCACTATAAATATTTGAATTACAGTTTAATTTTAAGCTAAATACTTTAAAGTCCACAAAAGTGCCAGGAAGGCACTTTTATGACATTCCATTATTTCCTTTATTGCCCCTGCCATATTTTAACATGCACACTGTAACATCTTCAGCATAGCTATCTTCTTCTAGTTGTTTTCTGCACAAGTGGCTCATTTTCACGTCACAGTTAGGTCTTATTTTATACTGCTTTTTGGAAGAAAGAGTAAGAAGTACGACACTGTAAGATGCCTAAGATCAGCGTGTCATAATACTACACTTCACAGCTTTGTCGGTGCCTTTGGCCCTGTGTTAGTTACCTATTTCCCCTCACAGAGTAACAGCATGTAGTGTGCCAAGATATGATAATGGCAGGAGCTGTAAGCATCCTAACAGTAGTAGTAGGTTGTGAGAACATCAAATGCATTAATAAACTATTGAAGCCGATTCTGAGAGAGGCAGGAAGGCAATTCTCAAATCTACAAATGCCATGCAGAAACAATTTTCTCATTTCTAGGCTCTGAAAACCGCCTTCTTGAAACCATAGAGAAAGGACATCAGACAGACAGCAGATACATCACATCTGCCCATTTCTGAGAGGCTCCTGGTGAGGAGAGAGTGTGCAAAGAAGCAGCAAAGACTAACGACTTAAAGGGGATCAAACCAGTCTGAAACAGCTGAATGCTCATTCCAGAACCATACTTAGAGAGGGTGCGATTTCTGGGGAGACCTAACAGTTTTATAGTAACCTTAAGAAAACACTTCAAAGTGCATTTTCTAAGAAAAACTTAGCATTCTGGATTCTGATAAAAAGCATGTCACAAAACAAACTAGCTATTTTTTCCAGGAAGCTTATTCTGACTGAAGCTTATTCTGATACGAAGCATTCTCTGACATAATCCCACCTGCAACTACGAATTATACTTCTTGCTATAACCTAAGAAAAAAAACATTGATTATACACTTTTCCCCTCAAGCTTAATACACCTGTAAAGATTTTAAGTTTCTCTTCGTCTAAAATTCTAGTTCTAGTAAAGGGTTGAACGGCATCCATTCTAACAGACAATGTGTTTTCCAGACCGAATGCATTTAACCATTGCTTGACACGTTGTTTTTTTCTTTTATTTTCTGTGGCACATCTGTGTGCACTGAAATGGGATTTAGATTGCTTAATCAATAACAGGTTATGAAGCACATCGTTAGGAATGGAGTTTACTTGAAGGGAAGAGGTCATCAAAAGCTACTACTGCAATAGCATGGTCAGCAGCTCACCCTCTTGCTGCCCAATTAAAATATTTCAAGGGAGAGGCATAGAGAGTAAGTACAGTACCTGGATCTACCAAGAAAATGCTGGAATACTACGTATTTGTATTTCATGAATGCTGAATTATTATTAGGAAAAAAAAATAAAGCTGTATTTCACAAGTTACAGCGTGAGAGAAAACAGCAAAGACCCTAATTTCAAAAACACAACTCAAACATTAAAAGCAGAATTATTAATGTATAGAGCCTACATCTTTTACCATTTGTGGTACTGTTTTTAGCAGATTTCATGAAGAGTGAGGAATGACTATTTAAGCTGGGAAAACACTATCATTTTCCAGTTGAAATTTGGAGGGTGTTGAGCAATATTTGACACCAGCTTCTCTGGTATAAAAATACTTCCATAGAAATAAATACCACATTTTATAGGACAAATCTTGAACTAGCTCTTTAGGACACTGTAGCATTAGCAACAACGTAATGGCAGCCGTACAGAGTAAATCAACTCTCCTACAGTTTTCCATGGTGTGATTTTACAGCACTGTGACACTGCAAGCGTTCTGGAAAAGGAAAGTACGTGTGTGTGTGTGTCTGTATGGCATTGAAACATTTTATCACCATGATAATAATACCCGCAGCAAAGACTTTTGGACTCTATCCAAGCGACAAATTGAACTATCTTCTGGGATAAGAGAGGGGAAATAAATATAAGCTTTAAAAGCTTAACATTGCTTGGTTATTGACAACATTAATAGGATGTGAATTTTCCTGCTGAAAACAGTTTACAACTGCTTCAAGGATAAGTATGTAAGCTTCACCTCAGAATTCATCTGTTAGGGAAACACACGTTTGCACTCTATTATCTTTTAATTACTTTTTTACTTTTTTTTTTTTTTTTACTGTCAGAAGGCACCACATACATGATGCTCTCCTAGAGCAGGACAGATTCTTAGGCACTTGACAGCTGCAGTTGGATGTTACTGCTCCACCTTTTCCCCCCTCCTTTCCCTGTCCTAGGCTAACAGAGAATAAGGGGGGGAAAACAAAGTAATATATGACATAGTACCTCAACTGACCACTTGCAGAATACAGGACTAAACACACACAATTTTATGCAGAAGAGGGCTGGAGAATATGCATCCTCACAGGGCTTCCATTAGTGTTACAATTTGCTTCTAACTCCTTTCACAGGCCTGTTTACACCTGGTGAATTTCTAGGTGATGTCATAGTTTATAATATCTGTCTCATTTACTTATTAAGTCTTCCATCCAACTATTTTACTAATGCATAACAATACTAATCTGTAACAGGACTGCCTAAACTCATTTCTTCAGGACAAACTCCATTAGCACAAAACAGTTTTACAGGTTAAAAAAAATAGTATGACATGTTAATGACATGCAGCACACTGCTTTGATCTCCAAAAAGGCATTTCAGCACTGTGACTCCTATAACATAGAGCATGTTTCCTAAAAGTAGCATCTAAAATTTGAAAGGATCAGTTAATAAAAAGTCTTTATTGTTTAAAGTGACTGTTTCTACTCAACTTTTGGGTAGATATAAATACACATAAAAGCCTTTCTGTCTTATTCTGGACAGAATCTGAGAATTTCTTTGAATATGCATTTGCCTGCTTAACTAGGGCATCTAATAAAGTAATGAAAATATGTATTTTGTACTAGGAAAATGACAAGATTTATGTATGAAACAAAGATTTAAAAACCAACAGGAAAAGCCCTAAAAAGAACCAAAAAGTTCAGAAATGACAATTCTACTACTGTTCCCAAATTCCTAGCTCTCAGAGGCAGTCACTTGGATTTCAAGTTTTCTACACTATAAGGAGATAATTTAAATTGGCTCAGCACTGGCTTATTCTCTTAAGTAATTATAGCAAAGTGAAGTACCCTTCAGTGTTTCTCAAATTAGAAAATAGTTTGTAGACTTGGAAATTCTGTTCATCTTTAGTATAAAGTAAATGAGACTTGAACTAGAAATAATTCCTGTATATGTGATTAGTTTTATGTATATTCGATATATAAATGTTTTCTGTCATCCTTCTTCAAAGAACACAGGACTAAAAATACATTAGAAGGGTATTAAGAGGTAAGTCTGCCCTGGCCAGCCTGCATTGTGACACCAAAACAAGCACATTTATGAGCACTGTAGAATATACAAAATACTTCCTACATTTTTGGTGTACATACACATTCACTTCTTTATCAATCTTTTAGGTTGAAAAATGGTATAGAATTCTACAACCACAACATAAAGAGAATAATGAGGGTTTCAGAGGGTTCTTTTTCAATACAGCTTTATGTTTTCACTTCATATGAGGAAAAAAAATCTTAGTGGATCACGGTGTTAGACTGAAGTATTTTACTTCATCTAAGTAATTTATTAACATATTGCTGTTCCTTTTCTCCTGTCTCATGAAATACTCAATATTTGTTCAAGAAAAGTACTGGATTTTTAAGTCATCTAACTTCTGATATTTCATGATTATTTCCTTTTAAAGTAAGTAGTGAAAAATAAGCTGACCATCCTCAGGAGAAAGATCTGGGGGAAAGAGACGATATAATTGAGGTTATAAGGAAAGCTGGCTGCTACCCAAGAATTCTACCAGCTGAACCACTGAATTAATTGTTGGCTTGAATTCTCATTATATATGTTGCTGCAAAATTATACTGCCCAATTAGGTTAGTAATCTAATATTCTAACTACACCTTAGTTTTTTTTGGTAGAGTACCCAGCAGTAAATTCTAAGAACTACTTAGTCAGTCTGAATCCTTGTTCATTGTTTTAGTAACTTTTAATGCCAATTTTTGATATTTGCTGCTCTTAACACAAAATGCATTTTAATTCCTCCCTCCCCTCCTATTTGAAGAAACATGGTGGGAGGATGTCACATGAGTGATATCAAAATATTTTGACACAGGCTATGAATGATTCATTAATTCTTGGTCAATAATTCAAAACTAGGTTTCCAAGTTGGTAGTTGCAAGTTTTCAGATTTTACTGGAAAAAAATTAGACACACATTCAAGAATGCGAGGCAGGCCTGGTAATTCTTAGCTGCACAACATGCAGTCTAATACACTTTGGTGAACAATCACTGGAACTTTCTCAGATTGCATTTGTTTTTGTAACAACCCATCAGCACACCTTTCCAATCCCTCAAGTAGCTGCCTCTTAAGTAATGGTTTAGTTCGGCATTTGGGGAGAAGTTAGACTCAATGCATTAGTCTGCTAGGGCCAACACAGTTACAAATGTGTTTCCAAATGCTTGCTGACAACATGGCAAATGTCTCAAGTCTGTTATCCAGCTTTATCACAGAACACTGAGGTTCTTAACGGCAGTGGGAATATAAGGTAAATGAAAACTGTCAATTCAAAATGACTTTTCCTTATATAAATTAGACTCCATATGAACAAATGGATTGGTACTTGTTTTCTTCCACACTTGGTCAACAACTATACTTCTCCATTCTGAGCTTGAGTGTCAGGCCGAAAGGAGTAGTAGTAGGGAAGAAGGAAAAAAAAAGAAGGGTAGGAGAAAAGGAAAGAATACTTGAGATATTTTCTCCTCTTGCCTTGCTGAAACAGACCAGTACTCTAAATATACTGCAAGCAACCCTTTCGCTGCTAATGCTGTGAAATGATCCTATTAAATAGAATAAAACTTAGCCTAATACAAATTTTAGCATAAAAATCTGAAGACAACGGTGCTAGAAAATCCAGAGAGTAAAGGAAAACCACATATTGTAGATGTGAGAGTCTTGGCTGAAATCTTTCCTGCCATTGATAGTTTTACAGTCATTCTGTGCACACAGTGAACTTTCACAGAACTACTAATAATTAAACACCACACTAAGAAGAAATAAAATAACGTAACTTGTTCTCTGCTTTAAATAACAGAAGAATATACTCCACTTCCTAATAAAAGCATAAGTGTTGTACCATACGAGACCACTGACCAAATCACCGTTCTGATCAACGTATACCAAGCAAACATTATAAAATCTGAAAGAATTTAAATAGCAGGAGATACTAACCAGCACATATAAGGGTAACAGGATCTGGTTTGCAGTGTTTCCAACATAACTAAATAGATTCCAATCATGTTGTTTCCCAAGTATGAAAAGCAGTGCCCTAGATTACACACGAAAACTACTTGTTCAATAATATCTGTGCTTTTACACACACTGTACTCTTAGATGTTCACATATTTCAGTTATAAAGGCAGCTTTTCCTGGACGCTTTGATCAGCAATCCTATTGTCTACTGATGCTTAGCTATTGGGTTTTTTTTTTTTTTGGGAGGAAAAGAAAGAAAGCAGCTTCATTTCCAATCTAACACTATAAACCCACTCAGGTCAATTTGAAATGAACTAGCATGGGCACCTCAGCAGTGTCACAAGTCCTACACAGGTTACCTAAGCCCATTCCAGTGCCTGTATACTTGTACAACGCTGAGTAGATATGCCCTAAAATGTGAAATGATACCTTGCAGTCACCAGACAATGCCTCATAATTGACAGTGCAGATTTACAACATCAGATCCTGTATACTTAGTATGAATAAAAATCCAAAGATGTGTGAATCAGAAAAAAAGCAGCTCCCTGTCTCAATTCATGTGCTCTGATATCACTAATGGTAGATTGTAGACAAGATGTTCCCTGGACCCACCTGCAGCTCTGTCTTCAGCCCCGCTGCTGAAAGGGAGCCACAGTTTAATGACCCTGCTCACCTCTGCTTCTCTTACTGCACTCCTGCATCTCCCTGAGGCAGCTTGACGCAGCCCCCAGCAAGTGAGGTCAAGCCCAAGGCCATGTTCAGTTGAATGATGCTCTCCCTGGGGCTGCCTTTTGGGGCTGTTGAAGACTCTGCAGCTGGAAAATGTGACAGGATATGCAACTCGGGAGTGTGTTTGTGTGTGTGTGTATGTACTTCTGCACAAGCAACAGACAGGAATACGCATGATATTAGCTGGTCATGTGCCAGCATTGTGAGACAGCTGCACTACCACTTGTTCACCTTGTGCTTTCCAAAGAACCTCTAATAAAAATTTCTTTAAATTCACAGACTATATATGAAGCAGGTGGCAGGGCAACTGCCTCCTCTCTTCTTATTTGGAGGAGAAGAAAACACACCACAGACTACACAGTCCCTCAACGACTATGAATGTAACCAAGCACACATGAGACACACAGAGTCCTGATGTTTGGCAGAGATAGCACAGTGAAATATCTGTTGCCTTTTTGGATCATGGCTTTGGCCCTTGCACAAAAATTAATCCAGTCTCCCAGTAAGATTCTTTTCATCAATACTTTGAGAATTTGCTCTTTGACATTCTAATGAATTTATTTAGCACATAAATTTTGTGAAATTATTTTAAATTTACACTCCTCTAATCATAGTCTGAAATTGGAAGACTTCTATGTGTATCACCTCTTTTTTTTAGTCTGAAAGTAGAAAATTATTCTATGTGTATGACCTTTTTTCCCCCTGAGAATACAGAAAATAAGTGACATTTATTTGGATTAAACAAACAAGGTAAAAATAAGCTTCCTTACTTTCCCTTTAAAAGCAGTATTATACCAAATTATTCCTGACTTTTTAAGAATGTAGCTGAAATCTATCTTCCTTAAAGGCGTAACTGTCAAGTCTCACCACAATTAGGATTTTTCTGCAGTTTTGCTTTGAAAATGTACAAATATATGTACCTATATAACAAGTTGATAATAACTACTCAAAATAAATTCTGACTGTGTCCTGTTATGGAAATGCTTGTGGAAAATGTAATTAATAATAGACAAGTTGTATATTTCTTTCAGCATTTCTGTGTATTTTACCCAAGTATGATTTCCTGTCTCACCCTTATATCAGGCAATTTTGAGCACTCTGTGGGTTCTAGACTTACATATTTCAAGGTACTTACTCATTTCTTTCTGAAAAAAACCCAAAAAAACAAAACCAAAACCCAACATTGAATACTGACATAAAATGGTTACTGTGGAAAGCATATTTCCCCTTTACAAGTGAAGTGGAATTGATGTTGACTTTTCCCAGTATCACTACAATTTTGAAAGTGTGTTTCTACTGCTACACACGAACTACCTTACAGAGAAGAGAGCTATTGCCCTTTATACTAACAAAAAAAAACCCCAAACAAACAAACAAAACAAAACAAAAACCACACAAAAAAACCCCAACACCAAAACAAACCATAATCAATAAAAATATTATAACCTCATTTTTGCTATTCAAATAAAGAAATAAAAGGACCTTATGATGCAGGTATGGATACACTGCCAAAAATTCAAGACTAGTTCCTCAGTATCGTTTATCTTGAAAATTACATTCAGAAGTATCAAGGCCTGGAACTTCCATATGCTGAAAAACAACTCGCAGGTTTGAACTTGCTCAGTTCTAGTGAAGGACAGCAATTCCTGCAAAAAGGTCAGGTTTGGGGTTAAGTTCCAACTGTGGCAGTGACAAAGCTGCAAAACTCGCCAGGTCTTCCAGGTGGGTAGGGTTACCTGACAGCATGAAGTAATTTCTCTGAACTAATTAAAGTACTTTGAAGCCAAGTGGATTCTGGGGAAGAGGCAAAAACCAGCACTTTTTACTTGACTATAAAAAAAATACTTGTTATTTTCCTGATTCTCTTGAAAGATACCATTGCGAGCAGCAAGAAAAATAAGGCATATCACAGAGAATGCCAACAGTGTTTCAAGAAATAACAGGAAAATATCTTCAAGAAAAATACTTGCAAGTGTAGCTTATTCTGGCTAGTCCAGTTTGTGCTTCTCCAGGAACAAAGGAGATATAAGTCCTGGCATAGATGAGGGATGAACTTCGTGGATTGGGCAGACACTGACATGTGAAACAATCTCAAAAAAATGAGAAAACCATGCTGTCCTGGATGTTGATGTACGAGAATGGCTATCTGTTACAAACTTGTTCATCTAGAAGAAGGGCTAATTTGGTCAAAATTAGACTCAAAATTTTCAGGCTGTGCTGTTGACTGGTCTGAGTGGATTGCCTTCCAGAGCACTGGAAGGAAGCATCGATCACAGCTGGGACATACTTGGAAAGCTTGAGTCAATCACACCTCAGACATCAGCTACAAAAGACCTGAATAGCTGGCTTCTGTCTTGAAAGAGCTGCAGAAACACAATCCTGACACACACGTGTTTAGAGGGCTTTAAGACACTTTTTTGACGACTCCCAGCACCTTGCACATGTCATCTGCAGTTCTGACGGTATCACCACAAGATCAATTCCTATTTCATTGCATGGCATTTTATTCTAATCACCCTGCCCACTTCCCTACCCCAACAGTATTATCAAGGTAGAAAAATGGGGGAAAGGGGGAGAGGGAGCCTGAAAACCTGACTAATCTATATCAATAGTGAAGATATGGACAACCAGCTACCACAGAAACTCTTGGCAGGAGAAGTGTCCATGCAGATTAACATTTGTCCACTGGTTATCTCACACGCTGTGCCAGATGAAAAATTCTACCTTTTGCAAACATCTGCCTCTAAAATGTAACGGGAGGCTTCTGTCACAAAACATGTGGACAGTAAACAATTAATGAAACCAGCACAATGTCACCGGGACCATGTCTAGAGTGTAAACTGTGTTTCCATTAAAAGGAACAACAATACAATTACAATACTGTCTCCTGTCCATCACCCTCTCATCAGACATCATTTTCAACACATGCATTATTAAAGCTTCGCAACACTCTCGGAATCCAGAATATTTAAATTTGAGTTTGTATTGCCACCGATTTGACTATCCCACAACTTGTTTCTCAAGAGAATCTCATTGCAAATTTGGTTACAAATTTGATTTTTTTTACTGTTTAAGATCAGTGTAAATGAATGAAGAATGCTCTCTCATATGCGAGAGGTGTCCATAAGATTCAAAAGAAAAAAATACTAAAAACTAATAGTTTTATACTGAGAGAGAATATTCTGGATTGAGAAGCATCTCTATGTAAAGAGATAAACAAATTAAAAGGTACTGATATGGGTATTAATGATTCCTCTACATTCAACTATTGGGACCAATATATGAGTGTCAAGGCAAATATATTTATTTTAGAATCGGTAGTTTCAATCTTTGTCGTTCCTAGACAAATTGATGTACTAGATTGAGAAAGCAGCTGCGCTTTTTTTCCCCACTAAATTCTAGTATCTACGTGAAGAATGCATTATTAAAAGGATGAGTACTAGCTTCACTCTAAAAAAGTCAAAGTATTGACTGTTTTACAAGGCTTCAAAGACAAAGAAATTAATTAAACTACATTCTCAGGCTTTCATCTGGTGGTTTCCACAGTCAACTAGAGGTATTCCCTACTGTGAGACAACTATTGTGTGCAGAATTAAGTTCATATCAATTAGATGGGAACGTTTTTTAAAATCACAACAGCCACAGCACAGAGAAAAACAATCACGTTCTGGGAGAAATTCTACTCCTTCCAGAGAAACTATTGCTTTCCCTAACATTAAACAGGCATTTGCTTTCATAGTAGCAGGAAGAAGCAAACCAACCATGAGCACAAAACAACACGTAAGTTAAAAGTGAACTTCACGAAATCTGAAACTTGAATACTTTCATTGCTGTTGGCATAGGGATATCTAACAGGGGTAGGGGGAGCATTTTAACACCTAAGCAGGAGTGATGGGAGTAATTCTCACAGCATAACATAGTCGTAGGCAGAATGGGTTAAAACTGCTCCCCACATATGCCATTCTCTCATGCCTCCAGTAGGATTTTTAATCACCAAATAAACCAACCAGATACAAGGATTAAGAGACTAATCTGTATTCACAAATATGGAATATTATCTCTTATATTGATGCTGCAGAGTATAACCAGGGCAGCTCGGAATGAACCTTACAAATATACATGTTGGTCTGGTTATGGAGGAAGAGAGACAGAGTAACATTACACAACTTCAAGAATGATTATAACAATATCATGATCAACATAAAGACTATGCTTGCTTTTATCAGCACTGGGATCTGATGCGACAAAGAACAAAAGATTCTAAGAAGAAACACAAGATATTATCATAATAACCCATGAGTTCTTATGATAATAATTCACTATCCATTGTGATGGTGCATCCTTTGCTGGTGATTCTTCAAGTGACATGAAACCACTCATTCACAACAGCCATGGAAAGACAAAACAAAAACTTGCTAAAAAAATGGTAGAAGATATAAAGGAAAAAATATGGTATGAAGGCCTCAGAATTTGTGAAGAGGTTGCTATGACATTTATAGAATTTTTCAAGGAGAAGAGAAAGTTTGAAGTAATCTCTTAAGTCTGTAGGATACAATAGTACGACTGTGGCAAAGAAATTCCTCTGCTATTCCCAATTTCTTGCTTGTCTGAAGAAAACAATTAGAACATTCAGTATCCTTAGCAAGACTGGAGGGAAAGAAACAACACTGGTTTCAGGGCACAGGTTAAAAGCCTTAACATTTTTAGGAAGCACACTTTAGGGCACAGGTTAAAAGCCTTAACATTTCTAGGAAGCACACTTTACTCAACCAGCACACCATGATGATATGAAAACACAAGAATAATTATGCTATTTTTTTATTAAAAAGCTTAAGAACACATTGCCTAGTACTGTAATCCAGCATGGTTCTCAAAATGACATTACATGCAGGTATATGGAATCATACATATATGTATATATTTTCTAGACCAGGACAATACACTAGAATGAAAAATTGAGTCAGTGAAGAGCCCAAAATCATACAATTCACTTTTGGTAGTCAGTTTTGCATTTTTTATATAACAAAAAATGGTAAGAAAACATTTTTATTTGCTGAGAAACAAACCAAACAAAAAGAAACAGGTGTAAAACAATACAGCCTACTAATTCACTGCTAAGGGAGAAGTCTTAGCCAAGAGGGAGAAAAAACTGGCCAAAGAACCCAACAAGAGACATGAGACTGTAAATCAACCATTTAAAAACAGCTCTGAGTGACACTGTTGGCTAGATTTTCCATATTGCCATGCAATGCCTTCCCCTATAATGCTATTGACACAATCATCACTGGGAAAGTTGGCTAATGACTAATGAAAGGGATCGCTTGTCAAAGACGGCATGATGACAGTCTGCCCTACCTCCCCCATTTTTATACTTTCCCCAACACATTGCTGTTTTTCTGATTTGTGTAATACCCTTATATCATTTAAATATAATCATATGTGAGAGAAAGCAATCTTTCCATAGCATGCATAAAGAAAACATGAATATTAAAACAAAAGCAGATGATTGCAAATTACTTGAAAGAGCAAGTGATTAAGCTTAAATGCTTGTAATTTAAAAGGCACAGGCAAAGCACATTCGCCTACACACTTCCAGAGCTCTCTTGAGTAAATACAAGCCAACACAGCTCAGTAGATATTTTTAGTGTTATTTATCCTATGCAGAGTACTACAGAAGAAACATGCCCAACAAAAAAATCCTTGTTTTCTATCGTGGTCAAATTTTGATGGCATGTGTTCCTGAGTACAATGTGAATGCTACAAAGATCAACAAAAAAATAACTTGGAACAGAGTATATGATGCGTATTTCTTTCAGGTTAGGCTGCTATTTGAATATATTTAAGCACTGAACTCCGCATGCTGTTGTTATGCAGTAAAATATATTTAAAGCCGCACATACCCCTGAGAATAAGAACAACAGTCTTTTCTTTCATTTTAGTGCAGAATATAATTTCACACATCACTATGCATATTCAGTATTGGATATAGCTTTCTGTCTACATTTTTGTTTTTCTTTATATTTCTATTTTTCTTTCTTGCAATATCCAGATGTATTACAGGAATGTGGTTTACATACAGTATGGGAATACATATACTGCTTGCTAACTTGCTTTGCCCTAATTATTGACTGCAGCTGGATCACATCTCTCACTTGGTCCCAGCAGAATACTGCGGCAAAAGTGCTGGAAGTCACAGTAATTAGTCACAGTCTGACAAAAGCAAAAGACGCATTTGTTTGAAACAATTTTTTTTTTTTTCTTAAGGGAACACAAACTTCCGAACACAAATTGCAACAAAATTCTCTTCATAAGGGAATTAGTTGATTATCTCTGTGGAGACACGGAATATAATATTCACAGAGCACACTTCTGGGAAGAAGCTCAGAGTTGGCTACAAAAAAGGAACAGGAGAATTTCAGTGGCATGCAGGGGCATGGATCTGAAAATGACATTCACTACTTCACCACCACAGCTTGTCAATTCTCTTTGAAATAAGAAGTGATAATTCAGACTATACACAGATTACTCAGTAATCAACATACCGAGAATTCAGCCTAAGTAAACACATGTGTTTAACCGACCATTTAGACTTGAAGAAAAAAAAAATTCCTCTGAATGAGCTCTATGAACTCTGTCTGTAAAGGCTTTGAATCAGAGTAAGTTTCTCTTTAGTGATTATACTTCAGGTTTAGACACATGTGAAAGTCAGGAGGTTTCATTCAAAGTGCTTTGATTCAGATTTTACATCTTCATCACTAGATTAATAATGAGCTGTTTTCTTTACTACTGATCTAACTCTAGGTGTCTGGGTGGAGGAACTGAAGCATCCTAATTAGTAGGACAATAAATCCAGACAGCATTCCTCAGAATTACAAACTACATACACATTTGAAATTAGCAGAAGTAGTTGCATATTCTTTTTCCTTTTAACACTCAGTTCATGACTGATAACTCTCAGTGAAGGCGCATGCTATTATGGACCTTTCTGACTTGCACTGGAGAGGTTCTTGACCGTGCTTGGCCAAGTGGATCTACTGCTCTCCTGGAGAAAGATTCATTTTTTTTTTTTTTTTTTTTTTTTTTTGGGTGATGGTTTCAAGACTCTTATTGCATATGTGAAAAAAAAAGTCATGCCTCCCTACTCAACCTCCACTGGCTGGCTTTTATAAGATCTCTCTCATAGGATCTCCCTCTCATGGTTGGTATTTTCCTTTTACTGAGTACTTGAGAGTACTGCTGACATCCAGTTTAAGGAAGGGTCAAAGAAAGTGGTTAAACTGCCATAAACATTGTCACTGATATCGACATGCCCAGAGAGATGTCACATACCAAACCCAAATAACCTTCAGGCTTAAAGAATTGATTTTTTCTTTCTTTTTTTTTTTTTTTCCTTAAATAATCCCTGCTTTTCTTAGTTATCATTATCTTTTTGAAATGTATGTCGACTGAGGATATCCATGCACAGTAACACCATTATGGAAGTGTGAAATATTGAAGTACCCTTCCATACAGACTGACATCAATTGTGGTCAGATTTGGGGGCATTGTGAGAACACCTAACTTCCACTGAGTGCACTAGAGTTTTACAAAGCAGAATGTGCATCAGAACAAAGGGACAGATTCACATTTCAAAGGGTTTCACAACAATTCCTGTGATCTCAAATCACTCTCTACCTGTCACCGAAATATAGGAAGAACAACACCTCTGAGATCACATATGTTCCTTTGAAAGAATTTGAGATAGATAAGACCCCAGCTCTAATCAAAAGCAAAATATCGGTCGGTGAAAAAGATTAGTAGCTTAAGCCATTTATCTTGCAAAGGAATATCCTAAAGACCTTGATAGTATTAGGAAAGAAACAGAAGTATTTTTTTTTTTTTTATCATTCTCCTTCTGGAATTACTGCAACTATACAGTTATTTGTATTCAATATAGGCTTTTTATTTTTATTTTCTAATATTTGGAAATCCTTTCTGTTAACGTATGCTAATGCACAGGATGAAACAGGCTTACAGATTACAGGCTGAGTTGATAGTTCAGTTCTATGTATTGTTCTGGTTGCTGAATTCTTTCCTAGATAAAAGTTTCTTAAAGTGCTTATCATTTACTAAATTTTAAAGAGTCTGGGCTAGTTATTCCCATCATTCAAACTGACTCTTTAAAAATCTGAAGTTGAAATAAGTTGCATAATTTTGAGAAGGGTGTCAAAGCAAAACACTCTAAGACAGAGTTCCCAAATCAACATTATCCAATTCACAATTTTAGTTCCTCAGAGTTATGAGGTTAGAGAATCCTTTTCTTGGTTTCTTTTATATACCCTCTATCTTTCATATGGAAAAGAACATGAAATAACAAACCACTGAAAAACCTTCTTCACACAGCTTCATGGAACACGTACTGGTATTCGGCCTCTACATTTCCGTTGTTTTGTTTTGTTTTCTTTTACAATGTGCAAAACAAACCCTACTCCTTCTTATGTCCCAAATGTGCTTAGAATGTTGCAGGCAGCTGGCACGCTTCACTGGCATTCTCTCCTTCCACCACATGTCCAGGTTTTCTTCTGCAGTTCCTAATATCCTTTCCATCCCTTCCCTAACCCCAAATTATGCACTCACTTGGCAGATGCTCAAGCTGTGTGGAAAACGAAAAAGCACTTGTTTTAAAGACAAACTTAGCTGAAGTCAGAAAAGAGCCTATAGGATCCAGAGTTGAAAAGAAAAAAAGAGACAGAGCAGGAAGGCAAGAATAAAAATGAAGGAATATGCATGCGGGCACAGCAGATAAGAACATTAAGAAATCAGATGCAGGCTGAAGCTGCAAATTTTAAGAGAAAATGGAAAGAAAAGCTTGTAACTTGTAGACTTCCTGTTCTGGGACAAACCCAACTTTCTTTAGTCTCAGCAGCCACCTGCAAAATTTCTTTAATCCAAGCAAATCTCTTATCTTGTTTCTTGATGGAAAAAAAAAGGTTTCATCAGAAATCCCTGAAGCTACAAATTAAAACATTGTCAAGAGAGGAGACACTGAATTTTAGGTACTTGGTTATAGCCCAAAAGGAGTGAATCATAATGCAGAACCTGATAACCAGACATTTTTACCTCTACTGCCTCTTTGATTCAGTGCCCAAGGAAGGTACTGCACAGTGAATGATCACATCTGTGGAATGGGTGAACCTGCTAGCTCTACATATCTTTGGTAAGTAGAACCTGGAGGATGTGAAATGGCTGAGACAATGAAGTTATGGAGTAATACCAAGGAAACAGATCCTTGCTTGCACCATCAAGTTTCTAAATGCAGTGAAGCCAACACCCCCCCAAGTTTTCAGAGCTATCAATGGGCCTGTATATTTTATGTTTGCAGGGTTATGTGAGGCATTTAGGATTTGATTTGATAAAGTAAGAGAACGGCCAAGATTGTGAACTAACTCATCTGAAATCACGCTTTGAAAACCACAAAACCAAAGAACAGTAATAAAGCAATCCAGATTTAAAAAATCCCCAAAACTAAGCACTTTTGACAAGTTGAAGTGTTAGCACCCCTTTGCCTCAGTTTTCTACATGTGAAATAGGCATACAACACTGTTGTGATAAAGCCATTATATGTGGGTGCATTTACTACAGCGTACCATTATGAGACTCAGTTAAGGTTGCAAGAACTGTAATTCCACTAGCTTTAACCAAATTTCAAGCCGTAATAATCTTTCAGTATAGCTGTTGAAATGCAGTTTCTGAATACATTAGCATACTGAACTTAATAATGTGCCATTAAACTTTGCAATCCAGGCATATGAGACATACATGCATATTGTAATAATATGCTCTGATAGGATCATCATTGCATCATTACCGATATCTGCAGACAAGAATTTGAGCTAATACCTCACAACGACACCCCCAGCCTGTCCACTCCCAACATTTTACCATCATGAACCAACAGAACTTCGTTCTTTTTGCAACAGATTTCTAAATATATATGGCATATCTTTACTAAGATTTTCAAAATGTGGATTGCTTCTGATGGCTCAGAATGGAAGTGATTGTTCATCTTTTGAAAAACCGTGAGTTTCATACAAACCAACATGCTTTCAGGACTGCTAAAAAGAGGAAAAAAAAGCTGTTGTAATCTGATTAGAAAATTAATGAGATTACATATGCACAAATGCATATGATTTCTATTTAACTGAGAAAAAAAGAGAAAATATCCATCTTGCCAGTAATACCTATAAATGAAAAAGAATAAAAGTTTTTTTCATGTGCTTTTCCAAAAACTGATAAGCAATGAGATCATATATCTATCTGCAACTTCTGCTGAAGTACAAAATTACCACAGAATTAATAGCTCCTCCAAGTGTCATAAAGTGATTATACAAATTGCCTTTGTAGTAGCACCATCAAATATTGTCTATATTCTACAAGAGCTGTGTGGAAGGACAAATAATTCAAGAACTCTAAAACTCAGAGCTGCATTAATGACAAAATGTCAGAGGTTCCAAGCAAAAATTTCTTACCCTGCCTTGACAGAGTATCACCTGTCTATGAACAGGAAATGAATGAATTTTCTCACTGTCCTAACGAGGGAAGATGAAGATGGAATATCCCTTTCCTTTGTTAATCTTTTAGCCAGGGAGCACTGTTTCAAACGACAAAGGAAAAAGAGAGAGAGTCCCAGAAAAAAACTAGTTTTCTCTTAGAGCAATAATCAGCACAAAACTATGATAAAAAAAACTAGAGCTGAGGGGAGAAAAAGAAACACTAGCACACATCTTTAAGTTACTTTATAGTTTTAGCTAATGATAAAATATAAAGACAAAAAGTTGAGCTTGATAGGTAGTAGCTCAATTTTCATTCAAAAGCAAGACAAACAAATGGGGATCTAAACAATCCAAATTCAAGACTTGAAATAAACACCAAAATAAAACATGAACTTCCTCCACATCCAACTTCTTCAACATCCAACTCATTTTGCATTAATGCCATTACCAAAATATTTCATTTTTCAGTGGTGGTCCTGACCACACAATTCATCTCTGGATTTATTTTTCCTTCAAAGTTTCATTTTGTTTGCTCTTTAGATGAAATTTGACTTCAACCCTTTATAAAAATAAGGGTTAGTCATTCACCTGAGATTGCATAAAGACTAGTAACAGAGGGGTTTTTGTTTGGTTGATTTTTTTTTTTTTTTTTAAAATATGTTCATTCTGCTACAAAACTAGATAATGGCCCCTTTAAAGGACACAGCTTCAAGTCCAAAAAGTGCTCTGATAATCCCCAAAAATCCCACCTTTGAAAAACACACTTTACTGTTTTCATTGCAGATGGGCAAGGGAAGTTAAAAAAGACAAGAAACAACAACTAATGAAGCAACACAGAAGCCAGTCCAGCTCTAAAGTTTAGGCCACATGAGTGATTGCTTGAACCACTGCTTCCCTTTGGATTCTATCGGAAAACAGCCAGTTAAGAACACAGTGCTCAATGAAGATAAATGGATTGGGTTTTTTCCTTCTTAGAAGCACATCAAACTGCAAATTACAGTCAGAGAAATCCAAACACTTTAAAATGGATATTTAAAATAAAATTTTTTAAATGAATTTGCAAATTCGATTAGAGCATCAAGTATACTCTAGGTGGTGGGAAAGAAAACTGGAATCACACACAGAACATTAATCAAACTAGTATGGCAACAAAATGTCACAGTATAGCTATAAAGTTTATTATTATGTAGTTATAAAGTTAATGTTACAACCTCAGGCCACCAAAAGAACACAATGTTTTCAAATTTGAAGTGAGAGAGCAACCCACTTCTCTAGAATGACTTGCCTTGAAGACCAAACTGAATGACCCAGCAGACTCTTTCAAGGCTGAGGATAGACATCTGCTTTAGATGATCAGAGCTTGTCAAAGTTTATGTTTCCTACAACAGAAAGTAATTTTTGAGCGGAAAAGACAGGTGACAGTCTTTGAAATTTTCCTTACACAATTCCCCAAGGACTGGCAGCTAAGGAGGTTACTCAGTTATGGAAACCACCTATTTCCACCATACTGCCAAAAAGAGCTGTTCAGTACAGCTCAAGCCTTGGAACCTTCCTGGCTGGTAAATGAAGATATTTTCTACCTCTCACTAGAACTCCAGGGAAGATTGCAATTCATGCTTTGTTAACTGAAAAACTTAGAGCGTATTAATTAAAATACAAAGGGGCTGTTTGAATGCACTATTTCTCATTACCAGAAAAAAATTTAAAAAATTATAAAACCTAATAAAAACACCAGTGGGACCACTATAACCACAATCTTGGCATTTATGTGAAGTAATATATGCCACGAAAGTCTGCAGCTTTTACATATGAAGATTGTTCACATAATCCCCCTTACTAAATATCCACATAACCATCTCATACAGCTGCTACCAAAAACTGCTGACACTTTTGCTGACTGTGGCTATAATGTTATTACCTTTTAAACTATCTTTGTGATGGCATATCAGTTAGAATGTAATTATGTATTGAAATCCTGAACCAGATAAATACGTGATTAGTAAAGACAAGCAAAGACAGATGGCCAGGAAAAGTACCAGTTGTGCCACAAAATTTTATTACCTATTCAATATTTTGATCTTTCAGAAATCTGCCAAACTTTTGAAATCCCTACAGGACTTTAAACACAACAGACATGGCATTACGTAAAGAAGGATGCAAGCAAACAGCTTGCACTTTTACTACTGCTGTAGTTTTATTAAATGAGAAATATAAACATCCCACCTTTCATTCAGTTTGAAGTATAATACAGTTCAAAGTTGTTCTAGTTGAATTTTTATTTTCAAATTATTTCCTTTTACATTTATGGTGTAGAAAGTCAGCTATTTCAAACTTAAAGTAGTTATTTTCGATCAGTTTTATTTTGAAAATAGTTTTTAGTTTGAGTCGATACAGAAAAAAATAAATCGTTTAACCAAAGGATAGTCCCAAACAAGAATATATTTTAAGTCTGGTTCCTCTCGGTGGAAGGGGATTAGATGCTCTGCGAATAGTCCAAATCAGTATTTTATACAGAGAAACATCTCTTTAAAGCACAAGTACCAGCCAACAGTTCTGATTTTTCACCAGTGGGAAGGAATACAAAGAATTTCTTTTTTTTTTTTTTTTTTTTTTCAATTAGCTCCCAGGACCACGCCAGGAGGCCCACTGATACTCGCCTACAGCCTTTGCTGAATGGGGACGGCTGCTGGTCTTAGCTTTGAACTCTTCATTCCTAGGGCTGGGCTGATTTATGCAATTACAGTGCAAATCACTGGTAATGTTCAAATCAGGCCACAATCTACAGGCTTCCAAGGAAGCTTTCAACTTAATCCATCTGAAAGCAACATCACAACATTCCAGGGAGCAAAAGTCTCTGTCCTGCTAAATCTCTAAGGATCATCTGTCTGCAGCCTCTAGAAACTATACAAGGAAACATTTTCTCTTTCAACCTACAAATTGTCAAAGAAATATATGAGTTTTAAAGAAAGCATGTCCAGTTAAATGTAGGTTTTATTATTTTATTTTATTATTTTGAGCAGGAGAATCTAAAATTTATGTACATTTATCAGTTTTCCTGGAAACCCCAAATACCCCCCAAAAGCTACCACAACAGTGTAAAACCATAAAGCCCTCCAATTTCTGTTTTCTGACAACTTTTAAAAGCTCTACATAAAGTTGCACTTTTACTTGACCACAATTACTGAATCTGTATTTTCAGCTTAAAAAACTGCCTCTATTAAAATTCCCTCTAGTTTGTTTCGCTTCTTCTGATTCTCTGCTTTTGTCTTCTCCTCTCATTTCTGAAGTATTAATCAAAATATATGTGCTTTCCTAAATGACGTGAGCTCTGAATATCTTCTGAGATTTATCACAACAGCTGATACTTGAACTTAAAACGTTAATGGCACACTTACAGTCTTATAATTCAGAGATAATTTTACTGAGGGTAATTCACTAAGATCAATCAGATCTAAAAAAAGGGTGGGGAAAGGAAAAAATGAAACTAGCAAGTAATGTACCAGAGGCACTCTTTAAGAGAACACCTTTCATTAATCCAAATGTCTAATTAACTACTGAACATTTGAAAATCATGGACAATGAACATCTACAAATCAAATAAAAAGCAAAAAGTCACTAAGCTTGCCAAGGAGACCACCATTAGGCTGTGTAATGTGACTTCCTCTACTATAGGCAGATATTTCTGTGTATGTAGGAACTTAAACTTGAATATCAAGTACAACAAAAGCTTTGGATTCTCATTTATCATTTTTCATGCCTGCATTAATTTTCATCTCTAAATTATCCCTCTGTGTTAACTGTAAGTTATGCAGAATGCCTTCCCAGCTGAAGCAAGCCTAGCAGTATCCCCACTGGTTTTGCCAGAGGCAAGCTTTGTTCTGGCTCCCCTGGCAGAGCTGTACTGATGCCTGTGCCTCAGGACAACCACAGGTCTCAGCCTTGCCTCTGGTAATGTGATAATGGTACACTCTGTGGAGTTTGTGAAGGATACTGTAACCCAAATTATTACATGGTCAATCACTCCCCACTAATCATCAAAAAAAGTGCTTAGCATATAATTTTCCTATTATTACTTTGTTTTTACAATCGTAATTTACATTTTACTTCTTTTCCCTTTTGCACTGCCTAAAACCAAAACCACTAGCATCTAGTCCTGACTTACTTAAAATTCAAAATACGAAGGGCAAAATACTCGAACACCCAAAGTGGCCTAAGGGGAGAGTAAAGGTGCATTACCTGAGTATGAAAACACATCCAAAGCCACTACAAAGGCAACACATCTCATTGCACACAACAACCACATACAGCACAGGCTCCTCTTGCTACATCCACTTGGGAATAAAAACTGAGAATAATATTCCTTTTTACCTCTTAGAGAATCCCCTGCATAGATGCATTTTTCCTTCTTTTCTGAATGGACTTCAGAAAAAAGGCACTGCAGCTGGCCTTAGGACCTAAAACTACAAGTATCTATGTAGTTTCACAGTATGCCCATTTATTTCTGATACCACTGAGCAGAAACAGGCGCACAGAATCATCCTGAGACTTTCCCGCTGAGAAGGCTTTTTTGCATGCTTGCATAATGGCATAGGGTTACTTGTAAATAGCGATTTTCTCATATAATAACTAATGTTTTATTTAGAGAACTGAAATGATATACTCTTAGGAACTACAAACTCTGCATGATAAGAAGTAAACAGCTGTATTTTTCCCAAGGGAACAGAAAGTTGATGTGTCTTATAACGAATAAAGTGTCCAGCTGTTAAGACTATGGATGATTCAATCCTATCTTATTTTTTTTTTTAAACCTTAGGAGAGAATGGGTGGCAGACTGATTTGCAACGAGGTTAACTTCACAAACCTGAGCAAGCCCTTCTCTCTGTAACTCTGCTGGAAGCATCTTACATGCACGAACACCCCCCCATGCACACTGCCAGGGGCTTTGCTGCCTGTGTAACAAGGACTCTGGCTCTGCTATCACCTCTGGATGTGACTGTCCAAACACTTTCTTAGCCATCTAACAGTCCACCCATTTAATCCACCTCTCTCCAATTTAGAGAAGGATGTCCTGAGGGAAAACGTGTAGAGATATGAATGATGACATTACAGCCAGAGGGCAGGTTTACTGAGATGAGGTTGCTGTCACATTTGTGATTCAAGAGGACAAACAATAGTGTGGAAGTGCTAGGTCTGGCTGGGAGGGAGGCAGTCCTCGGCCATAGCAGCCTGAATGGTGCTGTGCCCTGCATTTGTGGTAAAACTGTATTATAACAGACCCGTGTTTTGGCTGTTTCTGAACAGTGACAGAGCTTTGTCTCTCATCCTAGAAAGTGGGCATGGCTTTTGCTTTCCCTATTAAACTGTCATCTTGATCCAAAGTTCTCACCTTCCAGTGAGAAAGGAAGCGGGTGTTGGCTGGGGTCAACCTGGAACAAAACATATCCTAAAGACTAAAATACAATCCTATTTGTCTCTATTAATGGAACTGGTGAGATACAGCAGTGACATTCAGCTGTGGAAGCTGAACCTTCCCTGCCTGCCTGATGCCTTCCTGGCCAGTAAGGACTGTTTGAGTGTCTTATAAGCAGTGGTAAGTTTAAGAGCTTAGAAAATCCTTGTTACCTTATTTGTATGTCAATAAATAATTTCTTTAGGTTCTAAGCTGTATATATTCTGGTTGCAGGAGACTCTGCATCTGCCAAAGATGCCTGAATAAACTGACACATGCTGGTCTATAAATCTCAGCTACTTTGTCAAGCTGCATGCAAAGAGTTCACACATACATGTACAGATGCTACACAGAAAAGTTCACGTGTTCTGTGCAGACAGTAGCTACTGGCAACTCCAACATCTGAGAAAACTGTATCCTAGATGGCCAAGCTATGGTCTTTCAAACTAACCAGCTTATAAAGCATAATGACACAGTAGGCTGCAAGTCTGCTGTGAATGAAGTAATGTACTAGCTAGACAAGAATATATCTGGAGAAAGTCTGCTGTCAATATTCCACAACTCACTATCACACCAACACTTTCCACCAAGGGGCTAAGTAGGAGATTTTTCCATTATGTCCATAATGTTTGTTTTACGCCAGCTATGAATCTCTTAGTAAAACAAAAAACAAAAAACCCAACCAGTTCAATCTGGAAGGACAAGAGGTGAGCATCCAACATTTCCATGGAAAATAAGAGCACAGTTTCAGATCTACTGCCTTGAGACAGACCCTGGCTTTTCTGCCACCCATATTACAGAGGAGCCCCTTGGGATGCAGCTATAGGATACTCCAAGGCAAGTGCTAGTTTGTCCTGAGATCTCACTGAATATGTAAGTGAGTATCCATTATAAGAGATAACTGAATCTTGATCTCCCACTTCCTAAGTGGCTACTGGAAGAAGCAGAAGAGAATCATGTCCCTCTCCACTAGTCTAGCTACTCCTTTTTATATAAATAGTTCGTAATTTTACAAAGCTTTATCAGAATGTTGCTATCAGTTTCAAGTCATTGGCTGCTCTCTCCCCCACAAAAGTGGGGTTCATAACTGTTACTGTCTCTCTGGTTTACTCACTTTTAACAGATCCATCTAGTCAAATGAGCCCATGCAAAGTTTTTGAGGTAAATTGAGGGGGAAGAAAAAAGTCTGACGAAGGTAAAAGTAGAAGAAAACTATCTTGTTGAAAAGCTTCCTATGGACACTCAAATCACTGTTAATTTTTACAGCATCCTAAGAAAAATATTAATGTAAACCCTTTGCAAAAGCATAATTTATTTCTCTAGATATGCAGTTTGCACCACTTAATGAAGCTCATATGAGAAACAGTGCTGAGATGAAAACAGAAATGAACTAGAAGTTACTTCCTGATTTATCCATATGTTTTCTGTGCAAGCTATTTGCATTTACGTTTGAACATAAATTTACATTCCCCCTTTTTACACGTGGCAAATTTAAGCACAGGATATATTAAGCCATTTTTTTCAGACTATATATAGGCCTGCAAAAGAACAAAACCAGTATCTCTTAGGGATGAGAAAAATGATGGCATCCAGCAGTATAATATCACACAGTTTTATGGTGATGAAATGGGAAGTTATCCCACAATATAAATGATGCCATTTTAACAAATTACATTTGAAGGTACAATAATGGATGAACAACAGAATTCCTCTCAGATCCTTAGGATGTTACTGGTAATAGCTATCTCTAAAAGGCATTGGTAATATATGGTTACATCTTCATACTTAAGAGTTTAATGCAAGTGACATGGAAAGCACCATTTAACATTACTAAGATCAATACCCTTACAAAGCAATGGACTATTCTCCACTTTTAAAACAAATTAAATGACATTTTAGTATTTTCTTCTTAAGTTACATTTACACTTACCAGATGTGTCTGATATGCTGTCTAGTAATTGGTTCTCTAGGAGTCTTTACTGTTGAGCTAATAAGAAACTACAGCCTACTTTTATTTCCCAAGCATACCTCAACTGTTGTCCTTTCCTCCAATAAGCGAGCAGAACTCCTTGCATTGACACAGCCAGCACTCACCTTAAGATCATCTGGCAATAGATGATTTGTAATACACCCAATACTACTCCACAGGAAACAGCTGCAGGTTGAACTAAAGGAAATTAGTGCACCGTGACAGGCAATTATTGCTGCAAATATCTGAATTTAACACATACAGCTCTACAGTGTGAGAGCTGGCCCAAGTGGCAGGCCAGAGTTGCACACTGTTCAGCTCAAGATGCCTCTGGCAGGCTTGTGTCTGGGGCACATCCAGATGGCAAGATACAAACCAACTCACTCTACAAATTAGTCAGTGTCCTGAAAGGAAATCCTCAGACGAACTTTGCTTTGGGCAGCCACGGGGACCAAAAGCTTCTCCTGGAAAGACTTGGATCAGTCTTTTGAATGTCACACTCAGGATGCCACTCACAGTACGAGCCACAGTCAGCTGCCAAAATCACAAATCGTGGCTGGTTTATGTGATCAGTAAGGTATATCTGATTAATGCTATTCCTTGATGAGGTTCAGAACTGACAGGAATTCTTAGGATCATGCTTGCTCAGCAACAGAGTAATCTGCTTTTCTGACTCCTTTCAGCAATATCTACTCAGTCACCATGCAATTTCTTCACGTTACATATCAGAGTAATCATTACTAATTTCCCATAATGGAGTCCCATATCTTCTTCAGAGTTGGTGTTACATTAATGTCTTTTCCCAATCAAATTCAAAAATCAATCTATGAAATAATTACCAGTCATGAGGATGTTACAGTTAATACAAAAGGAAATTTTAATCAAAATGAAAACACACTCTTGTAGTATCTTTTGAAATACAGTTTTAAGCTGAAACATCATATCCCTACTATAAAAAGACTTTTATATGCCACCAAAAACCAATCAAAACATTTATTTTTCTTCTTATCCTGTGTCTCAACCTAATTATGGCCTTTCTTGCCATAAAGTTTCAGCAGCTTGTATGGCTACTCATAATCTAGTTACCAAGATACGTACCACAGGCATTTGTACCCTTTACCACAGGTACGTAGAAGATGGTCAGACCAGGGAGAACAAGAATCTGCAGGACTCTACCATGTCTACACTGGGCTTTTAACTAATGCATTTAACTAACGCAAAGTGTTGCATTACTGAAACAAAATGTCAAAAGCCTGAATACATTTGAATCTATCTCCTTATGACTCCATCAACATTATCACATCTTAATTCTCCTGTACATGGATTCCAAATGTCAATTGAACCATCTTCTATGCAAGTGACATGAGAAACTAGGCCTTACCTAAATACTGAAGTTATTTCATCAGAAATAACCTCAAATCAAGACACTTGGGTAAACCTACCAGGAAAAAAAAAATCAAGACGAGAACCATGTGCATAGCTTAACAACAACACTCCCATTAAAATAATGTCAGTTCCTGCGTTCTCCCTGCTCCAAATCTATCCATCAGAAATATCTGGCCCATTGCATAAACTGGAACAGAATTCAATTAGTCTGTGTTTATGAAACACAGACTATAGCATTGCCTATAGTCTTTCCTTTTTACAAAAAAAAATTTGAAAATCTGAAGACTGTCTTCTGAAACTTCTGTTACAACACCAAGAAACAAAAAGATAAAGGGAACATAGAATTTCTCACAGCACATTTTAAGGTGAACATGAACAACCTTAGGAAATCTAAGTTCAGAAATCACCAATTGAAAAAAAAAGTATTTGTGTGGCCATTTGAGGGGGGAGAAATTCTACTAGGGGTAACTTAAGAAAGGTTCACATTACATTGCATGTTAAGATACAGTGTCTCAATACTACATAAGCGATAGTGCCCAAGTAATTTGAAAACTAGAGTATTTTGTTGATTAAACAAAAACCTTAATGTCCAACAATTAAATAACTGTTTCACTGTTCCATGACTGTTCTAATTCCATGCAATTTCAGATTGCAGTGTAATTTATTGTTACTTCATTGCACTCAGCCCACAGAAAAAAAAATACCATGTTTCAGCAACGTAGATTAATGAAAAAAAAACAAGACACCCAATGAATAGAAGAAAAAATCATTAACATACCATTTTCATAAACAGAGTTAGATAATGGGGTCCAAAAGTACTAAATTACATGACCACATCACAGAGGAAGTCTATGGCAAACCTAAGATGTTAACACAGATATGCAAAATCCCAGTTTGGTACCCTACAATGTAATACTTTCCTATCTCTATGAGTATACCTGTGCAGACCTTGGTAGAAGTAGTTTAACATTAAGAGAAAATGCAAAAAAAACATATATTGTTGTTCAGCCTGGACAGTATGTTAGATATAGCTTACCCTGCTTTGCTTGAATACTTTGTTTATTTTGTTTTAAAACACCTCTTCCAGAAACACACTATTTTCACTGTACCCATCAGTTCAGGAAAGGGTTTTATTAAATAACTCTAAGTGAGAGGAAAAAAAAAAAAATCATACATTACTCAGCCTGTCTGGACTGATAGTGCTAGCTCCTTGTTTAAACAGGCAGGCAGAAAGAACTGCTCATACTTGGTATTCAGTGGGAAAAAGAGAAGAATGCTAACTTGTGCCAAATCTTTTTAAGCGTTATGAATTTACATCAGCTCAGAAGGATGTGCTTCTGAACACTGAATTTTAAAGCGGCTTGGATTTTTCTTCTGATCCTTAAAATGCTTTTGCCTCACTATAAAAATACATCACAGTGGGAAAAGGAAAATACGACAGACTGACTTCTGTAATCCAGTATGCACGACACTTGTATCTCCATGATGAAAGCGGCAAACTGGTGGTTTTTTATGCTTAAATTTTTCATTAATAGACAATTACTTATAGATCTTGTTTGTGAACAACATCAATTCTGATAATTCTGAGACAGAAACATTACCTAGATGAAATGACAGATATTGAGATGTTCCTTGTGTCTCTTCTCATTTTATCTCCAAAATAAAGTCCTGTTTATCTTGCTCCATCACAAAAAATTTGTCTATTATTTACTCTACAATTCCTTCTGTAATCAACATTAAAAAATTCAGTCTGTCAGTCATACATAGGGATCCAGCAATTTTGAAAATGGTAGTGTTTAAAACCCCATGTACATACATAAAACTAACCTGTTTTTTAATTGGTATATTTGCTGTCAACATCAGAAAGGCAAACACCAGTGTGGATAATGGATGATCTAAAAAAAAGCAAATAATGGATGCCAAAAACATCAACAGAGCCAAAAGTGGGAACTCAAAACAAAGAAATAATTAAAATATGCAATCAAAAATGCCAATTGAACAAGGAATGCAACATGTGACTGGGTTAAAATAAGTTTTCACTCCAGAGAAACATATTAACACCGCAATGATTTGGGTTTTTTTCCCCACTGGTATATGAAGTATTTCTATATGGAAAAGATTACTTTCTATGTAAGTATGGAGAACACAGCTCCCAAAGAAAAGCACTATTGTGTAGCCAAGATTCTCTGTACTTAGTTTCAGTATTTTAGTTTCACCTATTACAAATGCATTTTATAAAGAAAATCAAAATGTAGTTACGCATAATAGAAATCCTCAATGTATTTAATAGCATCAATAATCCCAAGCTTGAACTCACTTTCTTGGGAAAAAGACGATAGCAGGCAGCAATCCCTTCTGCACATTTCTTGCATTATGGAAGATGGGAACTGCATTACACCAGCTATTTTGCTCAGGAATGAATCAATATTGGCAGAAGGGTCAGAACAATATATTGCAATGATATTTATTCTCCTATCTGTCATTCTCCTCTCTATCCCCATGCAGCCAAGCCGTAATAAAACTGGTGAATCATAGCGAACCTATCTGTGAGGCTGTTGTCACCAGACAACTCAAAGCCAAGGCAGGTGCTAAAGTAGCATCTCTCACTCTGGGAGGTGCCTTCGGCTGTGTCACTCTCCCTTTCATTCCCACACCTACCCAGTCTAAAGGAGCTTCCATCTGTTTTATTTTCAGATGATCTAGTTTCTGAGATCATAAATTAGAGCAAATGAGACTGACAGGTGAAATAAAAGCATAGAAACCTTTTTTCTTAAATTGCCTCTTTTTTTTTTTTTTTTTTTAATTAATATGGTGCAGGGTTACATGTTTTGTTGATGCATTACATTTCTATTTAGAATATTTTTATGTAATTATTTAATAGCCTGAGGCCAACAAAAGATAAGATTGCATGAAAACATAACACCCAAATCCAAAAGTATGCAACCTGCATTGTGATTTTACATTCTTAAAGCCCAACAAAAACTAAGTAACCATTCAGCATAATTTTCATGTCAGGGGAATATATATTTTCTGCCCATTTTATAAAATATGATAGCACCCTGATCCTGCAGGGTGACAGAGACAGCAACCCCAGACGCTTGCTGACTAACAATGTTAAAGGGTTCTCTTTCCACAGCTCCACAGTAAACATGAATGGTGCTGTTTACCAGATAATCTCCCTGCTGAAGATTGTTGCTGTGGCAACCTGTTGGAACACCTAGCATTCCAAAGTGACCACAGTGTATGTGCACACAACACAATAGTTCATAGAATTGTTAACATTGGAAAAGGCCCCTTAGATCATCGAGTCCAACCATTCTCCAGTTCCTGGAGAGTCAAATTGAAACAACAGGAAAGTCCATCTGCAGCACTGAAGTTATAAATCCACCAAGAATGAGCCTCTTTGTACCAACGAGACCATTGGAAGACCTTTCATAGATGGGAATTGGCATAAGAGCAGTCTTCATTTCTGGTGAGCTTTTTCCCCCCACTACAAAATGCAGTCCTGAACCCATCAGAGACTACCTAAACATGGGCTTATTATTCTGATGGCTCATTTTCAAGTCAGCTGGCACCTAGATGCTCTTTGCAAACAGGTTTTAAAGTGACCTTGACTATGTCACAGTTATGGTATACTTCCAATGATAAGTTTGAATTTTGCGGTATTTAGTAGAAATAATTTCTTTTAATAATAAAGTGCCAGGTTAATTCATACATTAATAAATTAAACACAGCAAAAGGATAGTTAAGTACTTATACCTAGGATAGTGCAATTCATGTGTCAAGTGAAATCCATATTCTTTATGTATTAGCCAGTGTAATTACAAATTCATATATATGCATTTCTCAGATTTAGTAAACTCAGATACAAAAGGATGACTAAAACAGTGACTCCTTACCACTTCCGGCAGCAGTTTTGGGTTTGGAAACTGCACAGCACCACTTCCCTGTCTCTCTTCTTCAACTCACACACACAGGAGTTTTTCAGGTATTTTTGTTATTTGGATTATCTCAGTCTCTCCCACTGGTTGGACAATTTCCAGTATATCCATGTTTCTCTTGCACAGGAGAGCCTAGGACTAGTCCCAGCACTACAGGTGTGGCCTCACCAGTGCAGAGCATATTAGAAGGATCCCCCACTATTGACTTAGTCAATACTTTGCCTAAACCTTCATTACGATATTCTTCTTCATGGCTAGTGCACATTGTACACCAGGACTCCCAGGTCTTTTTTGGCCAAGCTGCCTTCTGGATGGCACCTCTCCCAATTGCCACAGTCATTCAGAGATCACTGGGAGTGGCCTCACAGTGACACCACTATCTCACTGAGCCATCGTGGGTGCATTGCATCAAGGCCCATGGGTTTATGTATCTTCACTCTGCTGAAGTATTCTCTAACCTGATACTCTTCTACCAAGGGTAGCAGTTGCAGTAAATTAGTTACATAATTAGTGGATGTATATATAATATGTACCTTTGTACAGATCAGAAACCAAATCACAGACTAATGGAGAGACCTAAATTTAAAACAAAACAAAACCAGAAGTGGTGTTTTGACCCAAAAAATTAGTCCCAACCTACTGCTGCTATTCTGTTTTTTAAGGCACTTCCTTTCAGGCGGCAGAACAGACTTTAATCTATTCTGCCTGGAATTCAGCAGCAAGGGTCCTTTCTTTCTTACAACATTTTTTTCCGCAATTTGTTTAATCAATGGATTCATTTTATGTAACAAAACACAATCTGGACTTTTAATCAATCTGACTTAAGTCTCCGCTTTTAATTATACGCAGATAAACAATCATAACCAGTGGAAGTTAGAGGAGGTATTAAAGCCTAATTTGACTAATTTTCTTCCTAAAACGAAAATGTTATCTTTTCTAGCTTATCTTGCATTGTGCAAGCATCAACATCTGTAAATCCAGGAAATATTTTCATGTCAATATTTTAATAACATTAAAATCATGCCTCATTTTAAAAGCATAGATCAGTTTTCCCCTGAATTGTGTTACAAAAAATGTTTCTCAAACATCATGCCAAATGACTTATTCAAATCTCTACAGAAAGGGCACTGCTCATTGAGAAACAGTGTCTCAGATCTTTGCTGTCAGAATTATCCACAGGGGACACTTTTGCCATCTCATAATGTTTCTAAACCTTTCGAATCACTTGTGTGGTCTCATAAAGATTTCCCTTGATACCCTGTAAACAAAAGGTCAGATCTGCATTTATCCAGGTTCCACATTTATGTGAGATTTATCACTGCATTATCTGCAGATACAGCATGGGCAAAGAAGCTGGAGCACTGTATTTCATTTCAAGCAGCCGAGGCATCCAGCTCTCATTTTGCCTTTTTTGGTGTTCTTTTTTTTTCCCCTCTCCTCTTAGCAGAGCTGAAAACAAGGGTCAACAGATCATTTTGCCTTGTCTTCTGCTTCATCTAAACCATTCAATTAAAAAAAAAAAAAAAACAATAAAATCAGCTTTTCATGTGAAGAACAACAGAAAGAGCTTTTGAATATTTTGATGGGTTTGGCTTATGAGTAGTCTCAAACTAAACTAGCTATCTGGAGGTGCATTTTTGGCATAGAAATTAGTCCTGATTATCACGCACCAAAGGAGCAGTAACAGTTTAAAACATCGTAAGTGAGCCTGGAGAAGCTTTACATAATGTAGTACAGTTATTCTAAATCAAATACCAAAGAAACAATATTTGTCTCCCGTTTGTTTACTTTGGGCATTTGACAGAACTTTCTGTGAAGATTGTTTTCTCTGCAGTGTCAATTCTCTCTGCTGTCTCTGCAGTCAGACAGCATCAGGCACAAGGAAAAGACCAGAAGCTATTTTAAAGTTTTTGCTTCCAGCCCTCGCTTTGCTACCTTTAATTAGCTAGGTTCATGTCCACGTTTTCCATTTAAGCTAGAAATTGCTTGAGCTCTTAGTGTGAGGTTTTAGCAACAGATGGTACACTTTCCTCTGAGTTAATTCTGAACCAGTATCTCAGGGCTGAGATTGCTAGAGGTGCTAGCTTTCAGCAGAGATCCTGATTTATAAAATCATTACCAATCCAAACCCTGCTTTAAAGTAAAAGTTGTTAAGCTCTGCTGTGGCATTATTCTGTGTCAAACAGCTGCTTCAATACATCAGGAGAAATATGCTACCAGAATGCTGAAGACACAACAGTGAAAAAGGGTATTAAATGAAGAGTTGCTCACTATTTGCTAATGACCAAAATACCCTCTCTCTCAAGCTCTCACACAAACACCCAAATTTCTGCAAGTTCTTGCCAATACCCATGGAACAGCTTCCCTCAACCCAGGGTGATGGCTAAACTAATAAAATACAATGAGAACAAAGCTGGCAAGAAGGCTAAGACAATTTTGATAAACTTAAAAGAGGAACAGGAGACAGTTCTTGACCAATAAAATTGGGAGAGCAGTGTAATGAAACCATGGAAGCCTGAGAGGGTAAGTGGAACTGTGAAAGAGAGCAGAAATAGGAAGGTCACAGAAAACAAAATCACCCAGTCAGGAGAACGCCACTACACCAAGCTGTGAAATTGAGATCTGATGACAGGAAATTCAATAACTCTAGAAAGATGTTCGGAATTTAGCAGATAGACACAATAAATACATGTTTTTAATTTAATATGTTCTTACAATAACTCCAGTCTTAGCATCATGGGTCATGAATCTATTAAAAATATGGAAATAAAGGCAAAATGAAAGGAAATTAGCTTAGCTTTCAGTACTCTCGATTCCTTGCATGAAGAGCAAAATTCAATTGAAATGTTTCCTGAGGCAGAGAAAGATTAAAAGAAAATTAATGGTACTCTATGGGCACAAATAACATTTCATAGAGTTTGTCTGTGGTTATCATAGCTGAAGGCTAAATACAATATTAAGTCTGAGCAAAAGTTCGAACCATATGATATGCAGTTGCTTTTACTTCTTGTTGCCTAAATAAATTCCATTGCACCAATGAGTAAAGAGCTCAAACTGTAAAGAGTTTTACTACTTTGGCCACTGACCAAAGTCTCTACACTGAGGCATTAAAAGGATGGATAACCTGTTTGGTTAGGGTTTATTCCCCACGCCCCCCAAAAGATACTGAGGACACTTAATTTACACACATCTTTTACACAGCAGCTTCTGAATGTTCCCAAAGGAAATCTCATTCACCCTTCAGCTACTGTCTTTTGAGCATATTGACCTTTATCCTTATTTATGCCCAATACTTTCAAACTAGCATAATGTGCACTATTTCTTTTGTAAGGGATCTTTAAATTTGTCTGCAGGTAGCACATTTGTCTACAGTAACTTAAAATCAAAATTCAACTGCTTATTCATACTAATTAGATTTGTGGAACAACTGGGTACTATTAAAACATGTATGGCATGATGAATAACCTTTGTGCTAAACATTATTCTCTGGTCTTCTCTACTCCTTTCAACTCAAAATTCACCATGTCATCACTACTCTGATCAGCAGTTCTCCTTCTCTTCATGCCTCTCTCTCCCCTGATCTTAAATCCTGTAATTCATCTACTATCTAAAATTCAGCCTGTATTCTGCATGATGCATTCAGAAGCAATTCCCAATAAAATACACAGGAGAAAATATATATATTGTTGGTTGTAATTAGCATGGACTCGACTGTCAGCTTACTCCCTCTCTTGCAGGGCCTGATAGTTTTCTAATAGTAACAAATCTCTGTATTCATTGATATTTTGTGATACAAATTGTTAAAATAACTATATTCATATTCTTGGTATAAAAGTGTACAAAAGTGAACAATCCAACCACTGCTAAAAACACAGACTACAAAAAACATTACAATTACTGTACAAAACCAGGAGGGATTCACATATGCTTCTTTTGCTCAGCTCTTGTGCCCCTTCTCTCTCGACAATATGGAAAGCAGGGAGGTTTTTTTTGGCCCTGAAGTACGCAGAAGCTCCTGGCCTAGGACAGGATGAGGAACACACCATCTGTCTGACTGCTCGTTCCCATGGGAGGAGAGCAGGGCACACAGGCTGGAAGAGAGCTACAAATCACTGTAAGAAGTTCTGCACTCAGGCAAAGCAGAACAGGGGTTGCATGGCAGCACACATCTGTCCTGCAAGCTACACACAGCCTCCAAAGCACTGAATTATCTGCTCGTGTTGAACAGTGATGTTTTATCATAAGCAATTTGGTCCAGAATGAGTTCATTAAGTTTCCTCCAAAGATGTTTACAAGATGAATAGGCCAATGGTTTCTTAAATCAGCACTTATAGTTTATATACTTATACTTGCTTTTAAATTCTCTACCATAGCCTGGGCTCCAGTATGACCATTTTTCATTTAAAATGCAAACCCTCTGGGGAACAGATAAATAAATAAAAAAGAAAAAAATCAGAGAAAGTGTGGCACAAAATACTTATGAATATTTTCCCCAAATCAAGTTCAGCCTTGATCTCCCTGTTTATGCCTCTATTTTATTTCCTAGCTATGTACAAATTGCTCGATGATATACTTCAAACACAGAACTGCATTTGTGGAGCACCAGACAACACCCCAGTCACATTCCCCAGAAGTACTTAAGGGCCATCACAGTATGAAATCTTAAAATTAACGGGTTTTCATTCCTTTTCTGCATACTGTATCATACACTGCTGAACAAGGCTGTGATCCTCTTCAGAAGATCTCCCTAGAAACCAGATGTTTGTTGAGGTTTTAAATTGGTACTTATTGTATCATACTAAAGATACCATGCTGTGAGAAATGTATAATGCACTTGATGTGTGTGCTTGTCCCCTGGCATCTGCTGACTGAATCAGGATCCCTAAGTGCCTTCTAAATAGCATTTCCTTTGAAAATATAATCAAGAAATAAAAAAATACATACCTTAACTCATCATTTGGGATTAAATAGATTAAGGAATATTTTTGTTTAGCTCTGATTTCCTTTAAAGACAATAGGATCAACTCCTGTTGCCCTCACTAGAGCTAGAAGACAATCAGGAGGATGAGAATTTTTCACTCAATAAGATACTTATTCTGGACAGGAATTTATTTCATTCAAGAAACCTTTCAACTGGCAAGTTTTGACTTCTCTTCCATACTGAGGGTTTAGGTTAGCATTGACAGTGTCCAGCCTATGGTCAGTACAATACAATATACTCGACAGAATTGAGAAGCTGCCTGGAATTAAGGGCAACTTATATTGTCCAATGAACTGTGTGTGACGCAGTAAGAGTTAGACTTCAAATCACTTCTTTCAAAGGTAACAGGGTGTGCACCAATAGTGCCTACAACGGATAGCAACAGCCTGTTTTAAAATAGTTTCTTTTTCTGAAGCGGAGATAGAGCAATAGAGTAATGCAGGTGCACAAACAAACATCAGCCAAGATTACTTCAGCCAGGCAGAAAAGATCTCTCAAAGTTATAGAGTTTAAAACTCTTATTGGCGGAAGTGGATAGTATTTGTTCACCTTAAAATAAGGTCTACTTATTTTAATAACAGATAATCACAGCACTCTGGAAACATATTAGTGTAGAATATCTTACATAGTTTTTTCCTTGCATATGGAAAACTACTGAAGAATGAGCATAGCTTCACACCCCTCTCTACCAAAATCTTAAAAGTAGATGTCTCACTTTGAACACTGGGCTGCTTACCAGCCAGCTTTTGCCAGGAAAACCTTTCCAGTTCCTTGTGGCAGCTCTCTCAAGACAATTTTGGCCTCAGTAGGATGCGCAACAAACTTATTTACTGTGCATACAGTGCTGGCCCAATCCTAAATGTCTCCAACCCTGAAATGGACATCTCGTTCAACTGGTGTTTCCAGAACTTAAATAGAAATACATAAGAAAATGCATTAGATTAAGCCATAAAAACTTTTTCTTAAACCTCATATGCTTTGAATACAACCTTGACTTAAATTTAATTATACTCCCAAAAAATTATTTTGCCCTTTCCTAGACTGACAAACAACATGAGAGATGAGAGTGTTAGCAAGCAGAGAAAAGCAAAGAGGAATGACACATCCTAAATCAAGGAGAACATGTTGGAGAATGTCTCCAGATATTTGGATACTGCACACGTCACATTTAGGTTACACAGGACAGTCAAGCTCAGCTCTTAGAAATCAATCTCACCTTTCATGTGACAAGGCCTCACTTCTGAAGACGTTTAAGTACTTTGCTCCCACCAAAATCACTAACTGCAGTAGTGCTCAAAAAGCCTTTAAGGATGTTTGTGGTTGCCAGCAATCTAAAAGGGTAAGCATATTGACTTCTTGTTGAGGGTGCGAAATAGGACAACCATCAAGATGGAATCCACAAAAGGCAGGTTTCTAAATACAAGGTTACTTCCAGGAAAAACAGGGAGGCATTAGCCTGAGCCCTAAGAACTCGTAACCAAAAGTTGTTAGAACATGCACCCAGAATGGGAGAAAAAGCTGTGATTTCCCCGTTCAGAATCAGGAGACTTCATTCTCCTGACAGGGTGCTCTAATTAGCAAGCTGTCCCCTATTATGGAGTGGGAAGCTTTAATCTTTCCCACTGAAGCTGTTTGAGTTTTTGGAGAACGGGAACACTGCAGCTGCACTGTGCAGAGAGACAACAGCTCCTGACCCTGCTCCAACGGCTGCTCATTACACCTGAAACACATTAAAGCACAGACCACACATCTCATTTCCTCTCCAGGCATGTGTCTCAATAGCCATAGTCAAGGAGTCACAGAATCAGAGTAGTTTGGGTTGGAAGGGACCTTTTACAGTCATCTCATCTGACCCTCCTACAGCAAAAGCAAAGAAATCTTGAAGTAGATTAGGCTGTTGAGAGCCCCGACTGACAGGACTTTGAGTGTTTCCAGGGACGAGGCACCTACTGTATCTTGGGGAAACATGTTCCAGTGTTTCAAAACCCTTACTGCAAAATTTTTTTCCTTATAGCTAGCCTGAAAATCCACAAATTCTCTGTAGTGGTCAAGTAAGTCTAAAATGCTACGAAAAATCCAACTGTTTCAACAAAGGGACTGGTTGGGAGCATCAGAAACACCTAATATGCTGGGGGGCAGATCACCTTCCAGAAGGTAGTGATGGGCAGTCTCACCTCCTCAAACAGAAAGGTGCACAAATATTTGGTTTCCTGAATCCTGAGTGATAGCTCTATTTCCTGGAAGAAATAGCAGAAGAATGTGAAAAAAGGAGTTATGACCCAATGCATGTGCTGCAAGAAAACCACTGTAGTAGGTGTTGCAAGAGAAACTGAGAAACAATGCCAAATCCATGGAGCATGAAAAAGAGGAAGAATGAGATTAGCATCAGGCACCTCAACTGCATCCATCCCACAATATTCAAAACGTACATCACCAGCCAGAAAATATCAACATCTCAAGAAATTTTTCAGGATAAACCCTGCATTCAGATGCCCAAAGCTTTTAAACATATTGTGCCTTTTGTGGATCTTTCTTATGGTCTCCTAGATCTCACATATGATTTTACCTTAAGTGTATGTCTACCGGCTACTGTACAGAGTCAAAGCTGTTAAGTCCTTGGTAACTAATGATATGAATCTGTGAATTTTTCAGGTAAGGACTGATTAGCCAAGGATATAAGAATAGTTTGACTTCTTTCAATTGAAGATAAAAGGAGACACTTGCCAATGATCTTTTGTATTTAATAAGACAACATATATACTACATACATGTCTACAAAAGCAAAAGAAGATTTTCATTTTGGAGCCCTTCTGACAAGTAAGAAGTTATACAGGCACATATGATTGTATGATCATGGTCCTGGGAAAACTATAACAAACAAGTATAACAACTAACATGTCTCTTAAACATCTCGTATGTAGTGATGAAAACTTTCAAACATCACCTCATGTCCTAATGTTTTGCTCTGCTTTTCCTTTTTTGCATTATTTGCTTTCTTTTTCCCTGCCAAGGTACAGCACTTCAATACTGAAACTTGTTTTGTAGTTTGACATCTCAAGAGTCACTTTCAAACTTGAACTCCTTTAATTGTTATTCGACGCTGTGGGAACCAACCTGGCTCGCAAAGGAGGCCAGGTGAATCCCCAAGGTTCAGTGTTCTGTTTCATTTCTATACCCAGTCACTAACTGTGAGACCATTTGTCAGCAGGAGTCTTTTAAACCTTCCAATAATTAGTTCTCGCAAAGATAGGCAGAGACTGTAGAAAGAATACGATATGGAAGATTATCACAAAAAAAAAAAAAAAAGAAAAGCCTAACCCAACAACCCACACTTCTCCAATGTGCCCTACTTGGAAACAGTTGAAGAAAACTTTGTCAGCTAAGTTTGTACCTTTATACACTCTTATATTCCAATTAAAAGCACTGCAAGAGAAAGAAAAAAAACCTTCAGAACTGAGTTGGGATGGGAACCAAGGAAAAAAACAATTAAATTCAGCAATTAAAATTGGCTGTAAACAAAAGAGAATCATATGTCTGTGTAATTTTCTAATTACATATTCTGTACAGGTCCACAATAGTATTTTCACAGATCACTTTGAAGAAATGGTAACATAAAGAGACATATTTAAAAGCATCTTTAAAAAGCTTCTACTTGTTTAAAAAATAAGAGTGGCAAAATTCTCCCATTCTCTCCATCTGTGGTGTATTTGTTCATTTCTTTCTGGTTCCTGATCAATATTCTCAGTACTCATTTATGGCCAAGAAGAAACACAGCTTTTCCAAAATCATAGTACTGCTGGAACTGAGATCCCATACCTCTATCTTAGTCTCCTGCTTCTGAAGAAAGAGGTCTTTAATGACACTGGCCACTGAACTGATTATATCTCAAAGGAAAGCAAAAAAATAGTAGGACTAGGGATAACAAGAACAAACAATTCACTAGATGACTTCTACATCTTAGAAATTACCTGTGGGACTTGGGAGCTGTGGCTGCATTTTATCATCCACTAAGAGACTGCAAATGGGAAAAAGGGCCTACAAATGCTGTCAGAAGCTGGAGGGTGTTCTTCAGAACCGACTCTTCACTTGTTTGCCTGCTAACACTTATTTCAGATGTAAACCTGGGCCCAGCATCTTTTGATTTTAAGAGACTAGTGGAAGATAATCCTCTCCCATACAACTGACACTCAGCATGCTGACAGGTTCCTTCCACCCTGAATGTCTCCAGTGAAGTACATTTTTTTTTAAATGAAAAATAAAATATTTTCTTGCTCTTGACAGTATTTTTATTCTCCTTTTCAACTCCAGAAAGTATCATAATATCTATAAGGTTTGATACTAGTTACTCCTTTTTTCTCTCCCCCCCCCCCCCTTTTTTTAGTGCTAATATCTGGGTTTTTTTAAATATTCTTAAAACATTTGGATGTGAAAAATCAGAGATAGTGAAATAGAATTGCTTTGATGTGTCACCAAGCTGGAAACTGATAACTGGAGATTCTCACAGCAACCAGCTCTCCCAGTTTTTTCTGTTTCACATGGAAGATACTGGAAAAGGTGAAAGGACAAATGGTCAAAAGAGATATTTTTCCTGCTGCTTCTCAAGTGTGTAGCAGTGCTTCGATGCCTCAGCTTCTGAGTTGCCCAGTATATCGAAATTCAGTACCACAGCTCTCACATGAAAGTGGACTTAGTGGTTCCTGCTGGTGCTGTTTACTGTTTAGATAAACTGTTTCTGCAGAGAAGAGCACGGCCCATTGCCTTTCAGCTTTCCTGCTTGTACATCAAAATTCACCAAATACACAAAATGTCAGACCAATTCAATGATATACTCAATTCAGCACACCAGAACCGAAAGCTTAAGTTTTCTCAGTGACCTTTACTAGAATAGGGAGAACAATATTTTTATATTTTCTAAACTAAGTGACTGTTACATATTCCACTAACTTCTTACTCCAGCTAGGGTACAAGGTTTCAATTTTGCCAATGTAAACAATACTCCCAAATACCTATACTTTCACTATAATGATTTAATATTATTGATACGTTTGGGATGTAAAAACCAACCACACGCACAAAGAAACCTCTCCAAATCCCTTCTCTGTTTTGACCACTGAGGTAACAGGAATGAACTCTGGAAATAAGGATATGATCCCGACACTATTAAGATACTGATATGATCATATTATAATCTTCCTCTTATGCTTAATACAACAGATTTTAAGTCTTTTGATAAAAAACAATGTCCCTGTAAAAGAAAACCCTAGCACTCCTGCTTTCATGTCATCCTTCTGGACCTAAAATTAATACTGGTAAATTGAACTTCTTTTAAATTACACATGTAATAAAAAGCAACCTAGCCTGTGCCCAGGGGAGAGGGAAAGAGAGTGAGAAATCCACAAAAAATAATCATGCTGTGATAGAAAAGTTCTGCATTACAAACTGTTGACTGTTGCATTATCAACAGATGGCAATCAACCTATGACAAGCTCATCCTGCTTAAGTTCATTTCCTATACCTACTTATGCTCCCAATTATAAATGTGTTTTTTACAAGTGCAGAAATGACAGTTTAGGCATTAAGAATGTGAATTTTAATTTATGTTTGGGTAAGTTTAGGAAATTAAAATATTCCACTTTGATGACTGAAGCCGGGAAGTAGTGAAAGGCTCACTATTTCTTATGATGTAGGAAGTCAGACAATAGATTAAAAATGATGATTTAGGGATGTTCAACCCAGGACACCATTTTATTTTCAATATTTCGTAAAACCAACTATAAGCAAAGGATTTTAAACTGTATCTGGGAAATCACCAACACCCTATATCAGTCTCCAATTCTGTTTATATATCTGCATGGCTAAAAAGTGTTACTTTGGAATTTTGATATTTGTATAAAATGAGGAGGATGTTAGTGGTTCAAGAACAGACTTGGCCACAGGAGAGAAGAAAAAAAATAATTGCTCTGGAAATTGTTCTTTTTAAAAGACATGAATATGTTTTTGCTTTAATAACCACTTCAATCTCAAAAGAGTGGTCAGAAATACCTAAAATCACATTACATATACTTCCCACTGCGTGCATCTCAGTTCAGTGTGTGCAATGTGCTTAAACACAAATACCCCCATATGCCTGTGCATATATGAAACCATTCAGTGTTTTTCATAGCTTTGGTACACTTTAAACAGAAGTTTTAAAAGCAAGACAGTTTTTAACAACAAAATATTTACTACAGCCAAAGTGACTATCATCAACAAAGTAATTAGCTTTCCAACTTAATTTTAGGAGACGCTCTCGTGATATACTTTTAATATAGGTCAAGTATAGCGGAGGAGGATTTTGTGTGTTTGAGAGAGTTGGTCAAAGTCTTTCCCATAAAATGCCTGAATTATAATAATATAACTTAATCTTTCCCATTTATTTCATAGCAGCTAAAAGCCAAACATACTATTAAACATCCTATGGGTGATATAATAAAAATTAATGCATGTTATTCAATTACTAACTAATTAGAAGCATTTACTGTGTTTAACTACCATACTGTGTGATACCAGAGCAGTGATTTCAATGAATGCATTAACATTTTATTAATCACATGGCAATTATTGCATTACATTTAAATAAAAGTGGTATTAGGGGACCAAAATTCTAATCACCATCCTTTATTAAAATTCTTGTTAGAGCCAGACAATTAACAACAATCAAGAGGAGATACTCTCACAATTGCTCATGGTGGGAACAGTACAATTCCACAAAAATCAGCACACAGGGATGACTGGGGGAGCATCACCTGCCTTTCTTCAGAGGCTTCCAAGGAGGAGGCAGCTGCTGGTAGTGACAGTGGCTGTGAAATAGCTGGTTTCTGCTCTTCGGCCCTTTCAAGGACAGGGAGCTCATCTGAGCAGGGATGAGTCTCCTAATAATTACACATTGCCATTGCCACTGTACCAGGCCCACAAGACTGTGATCTGCAGCACAGCTCTGTACAATGCCTTTATTTGCTTCATGCCCCTTTATATCAGCACTACTATAAAGGACAACAAAAAAGGTCCTAGAAGGGCTAGGCCAGCAACTCTTTGGGCCCATGTCAGCAGAATACCCTGTAACAACCAAAAATCACGACTTAAAGGAACTCTTATTTTGATAGCAAACTGCTCATGTGTCATCCCCCTGCTTTCAGTTGAACAAAACAATAGATCTGGCCAGAGAGTTGTGATTTTTATGTTGTTTTAGAGATGACAGGCTCCAACAGAAAAACTGCAGTTCTTTTAACCATGATCAGCATGATCAGGTTGTGCTACAGCTCCACACAAAGCTTTCATAGAAATAAATGCAAACAATCATTAACTATGCAGCCATTCCCACGGTCCTAAAATGAAGTTGTTTGCAAAAACCAATAGTTCACTGCTAAAGAGTCTGATGGGACAGGGTCAAATTCATCCAGGAGGGAGCTAAATATAAAAGAGTTATTTGAAGGGACATTAACAGAGCCCAGCAGGTGTGTACCATGTTCTTCCAGACATCAGTAATAAGTACATACAGGTACAACTTAAACATGTATTTGTTATCAGCGTGTTTAGTCTCCCAGGTGTCCCAGTCTCATAACATAGCAAGTAACTAAAATTTGCAAGATTTCTGCATCAAATTATTAGAATACCATACCACATTGAAAACCTTAAAAACCTCACAGTAGTCTGATACCTCATGGTCTAACAACTATGGCCTGGTAGGTCTCCACCAAAGTTACTGAAGTTGCAACAGCATGGGACTGGTGTAAGCTACAGGAGAGTGATGCTACCTTTTAAAATGCAGTAGTCCAAGAACTTGAAGCACTCAGGAAAATGACTTTAGAAGGTGGAACAACACAGAAAATTAATTTTAAGCACTGGCCTACAGGTGGAGGGAGGCTGAAGCAACCTACTTTAGTGTTTCAGAATTACTCCAGTAGAAACAAACAGCCTACTTTGCTAAAGTCAAAGTCCAGGATAGCAAACAACTCACAGTTTACGTAGCTGAAAGTCAAATGGCAATAAGCCTTGATGAAGTTCTACCATCACAATCTTATCAACTAAGAAACACGGTGTTATGGGAAATATCTGTGTAGTTGCACATGGTTACCAGAAGAGGACATAATGCACACCATTAAATAGATTCCAGAAGAACTATACTACTCAGTTTGCATAAAGCAGGGAATTTTAAATCAAGACATTAATATAGCAAATTTAGTTTCAGATAAGGTTATCCAATATTTCTGCTCCAACATCCATGAAAAATAAAATATTGCTGGGAATATGCATACCAGACTGATGTTGCACTATAATGATACATTCATATTTGAGTATTAATTCTGTGGTAAGCATTAAAAAACAACTTTCAGTATATGACACGGCTTGTCTCTGTATAAAGCTTACTGAAAGAGAGTAAAATCTTTGCCTGTAGGTTCACAGCAAAATTAGGTTACAAAAGAAATATTATTTACTTGTCCTAAGAAACAAAGGTTGACTCAGAGAGTTAATTTACATCTTACATACTTAAAATATTGTATTAAACATCTTTTTCAAGAAGATATTGATATTTACCTAAAGTACACTCTAAGTTTCGTATTTTTAAATTAACTGAATCTGTTCACACTCTCAAATGTAGATTACTTTCTCCAGTGTTAGTGAGCAGATGCAATATACTTTTAATAAAAAAAAACCCAAACCATTTTCAACCTGTGTTCTGTTTCCTCTGTACTGAAGCAAATCAACTAACCCTTAGCTACACAGCAGCTGGGATTTACTTTTCTGAACAGAAATTTTATGTTGGTACCATCAGTTCTGCTTCATTTGTGATAGACCCTCAGATTTTATTTTTCTCCTATGAAAACAAATGGAAATGGAACACCCCGTAGCTGTCATGTCAAAACAATGCATTGCAGCCCATGGCACTCTCCATACCTAGGGACTTCTTGCATAATGACGAGAATTCTTCAGTTCTAGCCTCCTCCTCCTTATCTTGCAAGAGCTTTGCAATAGTCTCCTGCTCATAACTTTAAATAAATACTGGGTCATTATTGCCCCACTTTCACCCATTAACAAACAAAACAGAAAAATTATTCCATTTGGTCAGATGCTTGCAACTCTTGGGAAAAGTCTGTCTCTTACACCCCTCAATTTCTGTGTTTACAAAGTTTGCAAAAACTACTTCAGAACATATTCCTACATATAACTTCAAGCTTCCCTTGTCACAGAATACAAGATGAATTCTCCCAAACTTAGGCTACTGCTATTAAGTGATAGTCATGTGTTTGACAGTACACTGTACGCTGGTTTTTTTACTTTCTTTGAGTCTTCACTTTGGAATTTTTTCCTTTCTCTCTCTTTTTATTCCCCCCTCTGCCCTTTTTTACAAGAGTTCATCACTGGAATCAACAGCAGCAACGTGTGGGTTTTTTTAACAACTGGACTAGATCAGGTCTGTTGCTGGCTAGTAACAGAAAGCTGCCATCCTTTAAGTTCTCTAGGTCTGAGCAAAACATCAGATAACACACTCGGAAGGTTTTACTGGTTATTAAAAAAAAATTAAATCACTCATAAGGAGGTATCATTAAATCATTTAACTCAATCTGACTAAGCAAGAAAGAGTAAGTACTGTGGATTCTGACTCTGGTTGTAAAAAATTCCAAAAATCAGATATAAATGTACATGGTTTTCTTTTTGAGAGGATCTCAATCTTCACTTTAAGTACTTTCATGTTGTGTGTCCTAGGAATTTATAGCACAAAAGCATTTTCACCGTACCCTCTCCAAGCTTTGCACAAAACAAAACAATCTTGCACATTAAAAAAAAACCACAACCCCCCCCATGTTTGTTTGCATGAAATACCATGAAGAAAATAAAAGTATCAATGTAACAGCCAGAAAAAAAGAAATGCTTACAGTGAGATCTATAATAGCTATATCCATTTGTTCTACTTCTTTCCTAAAGCTAAACTTTGGACCAGTTAAACGCCAATACCAGCAACAGTTTGATCATTTACTATGAGAACTACAGAGAGACATATCTTCAAAGGTATTGTAGAAACACAGCTAGCTTGGTTTACATCAGAGAGCTCTTCTGCATTTCCCCATTATTCTTGGACTATATCCCTTTCTGCTCAGGCAAACCAACATGAATACACAATGCTTGCAAATACCCATACAGATTACAAAATCATAGACACATTTGCTCAAGTCACACAATATAAAATCAGGACTCAAAAGCCGGGAAAGTTCGGAACAAGATATTTATGAGAACCGAAAAGCGTAAGGTTTTTTTCCTGTTTTCTCTAGTCGTGTCTAGCTTGGTACAATGGAAAAACACACAACAGATTAAAAGTTCTCTTTAATAGAACTATTATGATTATTGAAGCAGAGTATTTAAATGTTTTAGTAAGTTACAGCTAACTAAATTAAAATACGTTGAACAACATAAGGATTCATCCTAACCTGAGAGAATAGCACAGCTGACATGTGCAGAGAAGCTCCACATAAGAAACAAGAAAGCTAAATTTACAGCAACCGAAAAGCAACATGCCTGTGCAGAGCATTAGGAATCAGCTTTCCAGTCCCACTCAGATCTTTAGGTCACCAAGAGCTAGGTGACCTTCACTGGTTCCTTGCCAAGCTAATTTTACAGTGATGCTAGGGAGCTCTCCACCCAGAAGCCTCGAGAACATCAAGAAAAAAAGAATGGATGGAGAGTGCATGGACCTTAACAATGAAAAAAGTTGAAATGAACTACATAGTGGTCAAATTCCTTCACCAGGCTTTTTAGGCATAACTGCAAACACATCTGGAAGGCACTCTCCTGTGATCTTTTGAAAGAAATCAGCAGCTCTAATTGTTAAATGCAATTTAAAAGTAATAAATTTATATTCCTTTGTTCAGTACTAGTACAATACAATCTGTCATTAATTTCAAGTCTGCAATGAAATCCTGAGTCACATTAATGGATCTTTCAGCATTCATTTGAATTCCTAGTCCTCATTGTTTTATACATTCTCTCACTGGTATTTCTCCCACGTGGAAAGAGATAATATCTTAAAATGTGTTTGCATAGCGCAAAGAACATATCACAGTACAGAAAATAACCAGACCTCAAAAATCAGAATCATCATCTAAATTCATTCTTACACTGAGAGGCATCAGCAATGCATCTTCACTCCAGTGTGACACCATTCTAATGTTCCCTCCAATGCTCTTTTCTCGCTCTGATGCTAATGCAATTAGCATCTAACACAATAAATGTTTCATCCATCACTGGATTTCAAACTCCTGTCTCCTCTGCCTTTGGTACGTATGATTTTCTTAGTCTAAAACACAATAGGCAAAATAGGGGAAATACTGTTTCTCCTAACTCACTGCTCTGTTCCTTGATGAAGTACCTGGATCAACTCTCTTGAGAACAACTCTCTCAGACACAGAAGCAGCATTCATTTACCTCATTCTCTG
>JAWWEW010000131.1:19533922-19578688 GCA_035583185.1 Anabacerthia variegaticeps | reverse complement strand
AATTGTGCCAAAAAAAAAAAAAAAAAAAAAGTAATTAAATTTAACCTACTTTATTACCCTAGGATTTTGCCAAAACTGATAAATGAAGTTCTCAATCCATCTGTAAGTGAACTACCCTACCTAATTTTGCTGTATAAACCCTTAAACAAAATACCTTCTGCTCAGAAGATTAAAATGTTGAGGAATATTCCTGACTCACTGTGTGCATTTGTAACATAGGTGTGCTTTAGCCTCATGATCTTACTGGGGCCAATTACCCTAACAAAAAGCCTCTGTAAAATGCAATACCATCAGCAATTTCATAAGAGAACACATTGCAGATAGAAACAAGAGCTGGAATGATATCAGACCTCATGATGGTGCCATGGCTATGAACCTCCAGCACTTCTTTTTCTAGAGCAGATATCTACTGATACACAAAATATTTAAAGAATTATTATGAGATACATTCATTAACTTTTTTCTCCCCAGGAACTGAAGACAAGGTCAAAAATATCTATGTAAAACAATTCCTATGCCCAACAAGTAAAACTTCATTTAGCTGAGAGGAGAAAGGAAATTTCCTAAAATTGATGTATGCACATGCACATCAAAAAGGAAGCTTAATAACATTCTCTAACAAATACATCCATCTTTCTTTAGCAGGCTGCTTTGATTAACATTTTAATGTTAATCTAGTGTTTCATTTATTTCACACCACTACTCTTTTTAAGTGGCAAAGTTTCCTATGGGACAGTGGTACGAGTGATGGTGTTTGGTTATTTTATGGCAGCATTTTAAGGTCAAATAAAGAGAGAGGGTAGAAAATACATAAAGAGGACTACACTACAAATTCAACACTAAAGATATCTATCATGCATGAACAGAAACATGGTCTGGTGTGAGATTTATCAGCACCTATGAAGACTGAATAACACAGCTGGGATTACCGTCCTCTGCACAGTTTACACTTTGGAAAAAAAGAAAGACAAACAAATATTTTATTTTTTATTTCAAATTACCTCTGTCTTGTGCCTCAATCATTATGTAACTTGGCACACTATAACTTGTACTTCTGAAGAGAGAAAAAAAAAAGATAATTTGGAAAATATTTAGTCACACTATATACCATCATTCGTAAAAAATTTAAGTGGAGTTATCAAAACAGCCCAAAGCAAGCATTAAAATTACTCAAATTATAGTAACCTAGCCTTTGTTTCACATATAGTTAAGTATCTCTTTTTCATGATCTTTTGTAGTATGGATTTTATTCTTGAAGTAGTAATCTGATTCACTGCCAACCTCATTAGTAATTTATTATAGATGTTCCTTTTCTTATTTCTCCATCAGATTAAATGAAATGTATATAACCTTGATTAAGCTTTCATTACATGCTTATGAATGACTATTTTGATTACAGGATGAGAATCAGAGAATATCACACGATCTGTAGGGCAGAGATGAGAATTTATTAGAAATTAGGAACTCTTTTCATCTGTTATTGATTAGAATAAGTAATTGACTTTATCTCTACCACTGTTTATCCATCTGTAACAATGTTTGTTTCATATTCACAAAGTTCTTTCATCTAACCCTTAGTTTTGAAAATCCCTTCTATGTTTTGCTTTACATAATTTGGAAACACTTCTTTCAAGTGATTTCCTCCCTCAGGCCTATAAACTATTAGAATTAACAAAATGTCTTTAAAATACTGGGGGGAAAAAAATTCATCATGTACTTGAATGGAAAATGTAAAAATTCAAATCAATGTATCAAATAATTTCCCAAGTTAAACACACCCTCAGACTTGCCTTGTTTAAGAATAGGATTAAGAGAGGATTCATCAAGTCACTCAAACTAATACTTTAATGCTTCTCTGAACTGTAGCACCTTGGCTACAAATCTCTGAGAGCAGACACCTCTGTTTTTCACATCTTCCTTTACTTAGATGTGTCAAGTGTCAATTCAATCCAATGACATGCATGGAATCTATTATGCTTATAAACCTGTATTTAATAACAATACTCAGTTAATGGGATCACACCTATTGTGTATAGACTTAAGGCTTCAGTTCTCAAATGGGGATAAATAAAATGCAGAAGTACAATGCAGTTTGCAAAATGATGTTTACACAGCAGTTTACAATGCCATCCTCAAGCAGAACAAGGCTGACAGGCACCAGCCTGTGAAGCGCTCCCTTTTTGAGACTGACATTTATTTTTCCTTCCATGTTGTAATAGACCTTGAAAAATAAAAATGTTTGCTAAGCTCACATCTAGTAAGTGCCGATCTATTTTGAAACGGATCTGAAAGGAAATAATTGCCCAGTTTGCCTTTTAAAGCATAATTTTCACCTTTGGGTGATGCAGTCCTTTACAAATACACAGTGTTTGTGATACAGGGAATATTTATGTGCAGACATATGCATATACATCCACACCCCTCCCTTCAAAGACATTAGCTAGCACTAGGGGACAGGCAGACCAAATCTGTGTGACAGGATATAAAAACCTTATATTGGAAAGTCTCATGTAATTCGAAAACCTAGAAAATTCCTTTCCATCCCTTCAAGTGAAGGACAGTTTTATGGTTTATCATACTTCCCTGTCCTTGTCCTTCCCTTGCAGCCAGGAAGGGAGCGTCACCTGTCAGAGGCTGGCACTGCACTGCTGTCTCCAGCAGAGCCACACAGATTTACATCCGACCTCCTGCTCTTCAGATCTTTTGCCTGTGCAGGATTTTAATTATCACTCCCATGCTCACAACTGGAAAATTTGGTCCTTCTCCACTGCCACTGCTTGTACATTATTTCTCCATGTTTACAGCTCAAGCATAAATTTTATAAACATCCTGCCCCCTAACAACCACATTAAGTTATAAGAACACTGCAGTATGTATAGTGAGGTCAAAAGGAGCACTGGATAGAGTTTTTATCTGCTAGCATTATCTGACCTAGAAAAGAAAAAAAATCTGCAGAAACCAAATTAAAAAAAATAGTTATTTTAATTCCATGCATCAATAAATGCAAAATTAAACCAAGTTATGCAAAAAAAAAAAAAAAATTGATTTTTTTGTTTTTGTCCTGCAAAACACAGTAATCATCTGAGCATTCCTTCAGCTGCATGGCCTACTATTCAAGTAATTAAGTCTCCCTGCTTTTAAAAATAGTACAATTAATTTTTTTCTGTTCTAAAATAACTGTAAAGAAAGCCTTGCCCCTAGTTACTAAGTGTCTGGATCTTTGTCTTCAGCCTATTGCTTAAGCTACTAATTGTTTCTAACATATTAATAATATGTATTAGACTCCTAGATGCTTAAATGATTGTCAGTGCTACTTTAAAAGCATTCCTCCTAGGCTAAACTATCTTTCCAAAGCTGATAACTTCAATATCAGACCTTCTGGGAGACAATCTACATTACAGGTACCAGAATTGGTGCTTTCTGCTCTCATATAAATAACCAGAGAACTCTTACATGCATGAAGAATAAAAAACAAAAACCAAACAACTCCAAAAAAGATTTTACACTATTGCACTTCCAAATGTGGTTTGTGCAGTGTAATTAATACAAATAAGTAATATCTATAAGACTTGTTTGTGTGTAGCAATTTTTTTTCCAAACTATCTGGTAGTTTCTAAAGAATTTATAGCTCAAAAGGAAATAATAAAAACACCACTCTTCTTCCTGCCAACAAAGCAAAAACTTCTGTATTCATTTCAAAACCTTCTCTAGAGGTTACCTTGTATTCTATTTTGTCTTTTTCTTTGAAATCTATTTATGAAAAGGAAAGACATCTAATGAAATAAAGTCCCCTTTCTGAAACCATGCTGAAGGAATGCCACTTTCCTGAGTTCTTATGCTTTAGACACTACTGCCAGCACATTTCATAATAGATTAAAAAGCCATGTGTGAAAATGTAAATATAGGGCGTTTTTAAATAAAAGTGAGTGTTGTTTGGATGCAATATGCACCATATACTAAAAGACTGCAGTGCAGCTCGGTACCACTGGATGTTTTACTAGCTCACTAGAAGGCAATGTCAAGAATGGCACTAAGTCCTACATCTGTATGGGGTTTTATAGGATATATTGTGGTGACAAATCCAGGCCTCCCCTCCCCAAGGAAAACGTGTGACAAGGAAACTGTAGAGACATCAACATGGGGAAGGGACCCTGATCAGTGATTAAGTTCATATGAGTTGGGCTCTGGCTGCAAGCCAAACCCATGCTTTGAACACGTTCTCTAGGAAACTAAAATAAGTATCTTCAACTTCCATCATTATTGCCCAATAAACTATTCCTTTTATTACACATATCCTCCAGCTAATGGTGTGCAAAAACATGGCTTTGCACTTCAAATAGGAGAGCTTAAATCTGTTTAATAGCCTTTAGAACTTTATGACAGGTATTAACTCAGAAATTACTTATAAAGTTTTAAATTCTTATGAAGTTGGGTACAACTGAGGCAAAATTAAAACTTTTGCCCAGTCAGTATATTTGTTGCTCATTGCCTTTTTTGTTTGTTTCTTTTTTAATAATGCCTTGAATTTTTTAAAAGCCACCTATAGAATTTGCAGCCCTGTAATCCCCAGGCTATCACACTAGCAATGCTTTATACTTATGGACTGTAAGGCCAGGAGAACACAGTGGGTTTACAAGGGTGTTTAAGCAACTACTACCATTTCAATATATTGAAGAGAATAAGTACATTATCAAAAGTATATATAAATCATTAAGTTTCTTTACTGGCAAATCCCAAATAAACTGCTATCGCTGCAGAACCATAAGCATGGTATAGTCAAAGCTACATGATACAGAATCAAACTATGTTTTGGAGAGAGAAGGTCACAGCATGCAAATGGAATGTAAAAAGACATTGTGCCTGAAAGAAAATTAAAAAGTAGATCTTTTATCTTCTTTGGACAGTACATCTTGGTTAATCATCAAATAAAGTAAATGGGCTGGATGATGATTATCTCTTAAGAGCTAAGATAACATCCTAAAGTATTATGACTCCATTTCTATCTCTGCTATAATTCTCTGTTCCTGCCTTAGGATGGACAGTTTTGTGCTTCTATTGCAACTCAACAAAAATCCAAAGAGTGTCCACACTTCTATCTAGCTTAAGTTCTTACAAAGTGAGTACAGGTTATAAATATATTGAATATGTTACTGAACTACAGACCCTGTTTCTCAAAGTCCTCTCTTACCTCTCTGGGCCTCTAAATGGTTTACCTTAATGAGCAAGGATACATGAAAACCCTCAACCCACCTAAATTTTCTAACATATGTAACACTGAATAACAACTTTGTTAGAGAAAAACAAACATTCAGTGCATATCTATGAGACAGAGAAATACTGCTGTTATAAATTTAGAACCTCCAGCTGTTAAAAAAAAAGAGAAAAAATATTTTATTAACATCTAAATAGAGGTTCTAGACATAAATGTGGGATCATTGGTACGTATTTATTTTAATAATTCAGATTTCTTTCATTGAGAGGAGAAAAAAAGCCCTGCAAATTCCGGGAACTTGCTTAGGCTGCAGCAAAGCACAATACTTACAAAAGAAAATAAGCACTTGAGTAAGGTTTTCCATTTTCCTATATTTTCTTAGGTAAATACTTGGATTATGAGTGTTAAGAAAGCAATAACATGCTGAAAAATTTTGCAGAGTTCCAGTGATCAAACAAAAGTCCATTTGTGTATTACATTAACTCATTGAATGTAACATCTTTAATCATCAAATAAAAAAAATAAAAAAATTAGGCCATTATGTTTTCTCATTACATGAAACTTTTGAGTTAATGACTACATAAAGACCTTGAAAAGCATACAAATATAAATATAACATATAAACCCTTCATAGACACAGTCAAGGAAATTATGTGCTCATCTTTTTGCAGTAGTCCTTTTTCCATTTAATACAGAGAACAACACTGCTTTTATTCATGGTACATTTACACTGGATAAGCTGTGATACACACTTTGAATACTCTGAATACTTCTAAGACAGTGTTCAGGGTCACTGGACCTCAGACTTTGTTGAAGGACCTCTGCCTACAAAACCAGATTTTTCTATTTGCTTTCTATTAAAATGGATGCTTGTAAAATGTTTAATTTTCAGAAGTCACTTAAAAAGATGTAAAAAAACTCTGGAACTACTCGTGTTCTTCATCTGAGACATTTTATTACAATTATTAAGCAACACAATGTGACTAGTAAATCATGTCAGGAAGTTTAACAACAAAATTAAAGTAACTCTGCTTGAAAGTATCACTAGATGAATCACAACTGGTGACAAACAATAAGTTAGCTGAACAGAACACAATTTCTCCTAGTGTAGATGGAACATACTCCACTTGTAGCTGGATGAGTGTTAAAGTTTCATCACACTTCTTCAAGTAGTCATTAAGTGAAAAAGCCATTAATTAAATCTGCAAATGATGCATTATGTGGGAAGATAGTTAAGTGCTAGCCAGATGAAAAGAAAAAGTGGGCCTACATTAATAAGAATTACCAAATCGGGAATAAAAAAGTGCTACTTAGCACCTCTAGGCACCATAAAGCTAAACTTCATGTATATAAAAGGCATTAGATTTATGTTTCTATACAAATGCAAAACAGCACTAACAATGCACTGAAAGACCTAAAATTGAAAATAGAACCAATAACTAACCACCCCCTTCCTAAATATTAAAACCTGCAAAATCTGCAAAAGCAATTCCAAAACCAGAAAACTAGAGTGAAGCTTTATAGCAGACTGCTCTTTTGATTGTAGCAGGGAATATTTCGATAAGTTTCCTTACAAAATTTGGTTGTCTTCCACAAGTTGCTTGAAGGACAAAAGTTTAGAAAAACTTCAGCTGCTCTCCTCTAACTTCACCTCTAACTGGTTTGGACAGACTGACTTGTGATTTGAAGTCTCTGAGGGTATCTCAGGACACAAAGAGCACAGTCAAACAAAAATAGCCAGCGTAGACCAGTAGTTTGGCCCTCAAATTCCTGTCTTCACCACAAATTCATATTGTTGTCATCAGCTAACAGAGCTTCAATAAAACCTTGCTGCTGATTATGCTGCCCGACTGAGTAGGATTCCAGTGCTACTTCTTTCTGAGAATAAAGTGACCTATTCTGATATATGGACAGGCTCCCTATATATCTCCATACAATCTACAAATCTAATATCAATAAGCATGAATCAAAATTGCTGTCTTTCCCTATGGGAAATCAGTTAAGTGTTTGGTTTTGTTCTTTACAGAATGCAAAACACTGCATCTAAGTAAACAAATTATTGTAGCGCAGAAAATAATTTTAAGTTGTCTTTTTAGAGTGAGGTTTTCATTGCAGCTTTTTTTTTGTTTTGTTTTAAAGCAGAAGTAAAGATTTCTTTACTTTTATGCTAATATTGCTGTCTCTTTTATGGTGTAACTCTGGTTTTATAGTGTTTTTATACATAAACATTACTATGCTGTTACTCGGGAATAGCATCCAGATCTTCACCAACCCCCCACCGTGCCTTACATAAAGTTGCATATTTTATCCAATCTTACTTGCCATTCATGCCTACCCACATGAGACACATTACTCAGATCTAAAGATTATAGCATTGTTATGCTGATGATACCTAGATCTATTTCTCTATTAAACATTAATGACGCGGTATCCTGGCATAAATTTAGAGTGCATTTTTAAATGTACCAACTTGAAGACAGCCATGAGATATAGCAGTTTTTCTGTAAAATAAATTCTATACTATTAGTTAAATGCTACAATTTTACCTTGTCTCTTCCAAATAATTAACCAAAAATCCACATTTGTGACTATATTTTGAGCTGGTTACACTGTAAATCAGTTGAGAAAAATAACTGAAAATACTTTTTAGAGAATGAATACTTCCGTAAAGATGATACAGAAATGACTTATATACCTCTTACAGTTGAAGCCTGCAGTCCTGTTGGCACATTTGCTCATATCCTTTCACAACAGAATGAGACTTTTAGAAGACACTGACACATTAGCAGTGCTTATTTTAAAAAAACAAAAAAAAGCCAACCGACCAACCAAAAAAAAAAACCACAACCAAAACAAAACAAAAAATCCCCGCAAAAACAAAAGTCCTCTTTTGTTTTTTTTCTAAGCAATTTTCACAATTTCTTTAAAACTGAAACCCCCAACTTTATGAGACACTCCAAGGACAAACCAGTATAGTACTTACCAATCCTCCACTACTGAGTTCAGCAAGACACAGGAGACATGCAAAAGAGGCAAGCTGGTTTTGGATATTACCAGCACTGTCAATAGGGTCACTCAGTAAGAGAATCCATGTTATCTATCATTCAGCACACCTCTCACAATTTAAACAATCTGCTGGCTTAGCAAAACGGTTTGCTTGCAGGCTCACTTTCACAAAGCAGCTCATGTTCTCCACCATGGGATTTGTATCACACTGAAAAATCAGAGAGCCTTAAAAAACAAACAGAAAACTATGAGGGCAAGTGAAGAGATAGAAATAGGAGACTGCTGCCTACCATAGCATTTCACGTTTTCTTTTTATCCAACAATTTTGTTGCAAAGGTCAATTCTGGAGTCACCTCTTGTTCTAATGAAACATGACACTTGTTGATGGATAATATTTCAAGCAAATGCTACAACACCTCACTAAATGGACTGCTACATTAAGATATGTACAACAACAAAATACTTTTTAAATACACAGAAATAATTTTCTTTCTCATAACAGAACATACTTTCCTTGGGACCAAATCCTCTACAGTTCTCTATGTAATGTTGTTGAAAGCCAGTGGGCAACAAGACCTCAGTGCTGGCATTAGGTTTCACAGTGCTTGCATTTTACTGAAATAATAGTATCACAGACTAGTCAAGGCAGGTGAAGTCTGAGTTGAGCATTTGGAGACAACGAATCCTTCTATACCTCAAGAGGAAAAAAGAAACCCAAAATAGCACCACAGAATGGCTTGCAAAATTGCACTTAGCGACATGAAATCTTTAAAAAATAACCCAAAGGCCATCAGAAAGTACTAAATTCACATGCAGGTTTATTTTGCTGATAAGTTACCAAAAGAAAACAGCACATCCTTGCAATAAATCCATCAGAAGAGCAGAATAAAAAGTGCAGGCCAACTGATCTATCATCCATAACAGAAGACAGTAGGACTCACTGATTACAAGCAAATTCTGAACTTTTGAGTTGTATTTCACTCTTTCATTAAAGTCTGATTATTTAGAATCTTAATCTTGCTAAGAAATAGTAGGCTATGGCAGCCCCCAGGGAAAATGAGACATATTATATACCAAGAATGATGAATTTGGGAATATCACATGGCTCATGGGGGAGGTTGCTCTCCAGCTGGTCCATATTTTGTGATGTATTACTCAAAATAGAATCGACTACAGGAGAACTTAATCCTCTCATAACAAGGTAAAGCAGAACAAGCTGCATTATGGTTCCATGTCATGCTCCCCTACACTTTCAGTGAAATAACACCACACACAAAAAATGCAACTCTTCTATACAACATTATAGAATCCTCTCCACTTGTAACTGTGATTCATGCTAAATCAAGGTGGGGGGTGTCACAGATGTAAAGAAGCTTTTGGGGGAATAATGCAAAAGTTCTTACAGGAGAAAAATGTGAAGACTTTTCTTTTGTTTTGCTATGAAATAACTTATTCAGTAATCAAAAGTTAACATTAAGCATCAAAATCCACATATGTAACAATCTTAGAATAAGTTCTATTTTTAGAAACCTTATCTCATTTTTTCTGTAATAGCAGATGAATTCTGTCTTAGAAATTTGTGTTAGGTTCATCTAATCTCAGCACTACAAAAGGCACTTTGCAATTATAATCCTCCAGATTTATTAGAAAATAAGTATTTTATCTATGAGGTAGAACATAACAAACCATATTGCAAAGTATTTAAAATATGGCCTATCCCACCACAAAAAATAATGAAAAAGCAGAAAAATCACCCACCAAAAACCTACTAGGTTAAAGCACGTCAATCTCTGAGAAAAATTCCAGTTTGTTCCAGATGGAACAAGAAGAATAATCTTAATCCTTCCATTCCTTGTTGAAAATTCTTTTTCTAAACTCAAAACCTTATTTGGTTTTGTTTGGAAGAAAGTTCCAATTTGTTCAAACAATCTGGCAGAGGAATAGCTATATTAATTCATTTAGAAAAGTAAGTAATCCTCTCTTCTCACAGTATAGGCATTTAGAGACCATCTTAGCAGACAATGGTGGAAGTGTCAGATACAGTCCTGTGCCATACACTGAAGAGCAGACCAGTTTCTGAGACCATGCATTTCACACTTTAATCATAGTAGCAGCATACAAAATGAAGACCACTTAAACTATGCCAATTTATGATCCACTACGAATCCCACTGTATTACTTTTCAAGCTAGGTAAAGATAGATAAGAGGTTTAAAATTGCCTACTTAAACTGTTCATAACAAGCTGATTAGCTAAAGGCTTTTGCATTGTGAACACTCATTTTTACTCTGAAATATTGACACAAAGCCATCACATTTGTTACCTCTACTAAACTGGTAGTGTGGCAGTATGGCAAATTCAAATATTCTATGCAAATATTAAAAAACTCACTTTTCCTAATACAGAATATTTCTTGACATTTAGAGAATTCAAAGCACTTTAAAAAAAATAAAAATCAAAAACAAATAAGGAAATTAAGGTAGAGAAAGGAAAAATTACCAAAATGAAATCATACAGAACATCAGTGGAAACATAAGGTCAGAAAATAGGTTTTCTGATAATTAAATTCAGAAGCCTAACTGCTAAATCATATTGTGGTGGAAAAAAAACCAAACTCAAACCAGGTATAGAAAGGTAAAGCAGAAATTCCAGACCAATCCTTAGAACACTGAGTGACATTACAGAAGCAGAAGATAGCAATGACAATAGAAAAGCAGAAACACCAACACAAATATATACTCCGTTCATCACTCCTTTCAGAGATACAAAATATATTACAGCATTTTATCTTCAACAAGTACCCAGTTAACAAGTAGAACTACCATGGCATTTTTTAAAAAATTCTATAAATTGATTTGAGTGATAAATCTGCACAAATGGTAAAATAAAAATGTTCATGGACATCGTGTTTTGATAATAGCACATACAATGCAGGCATCGGGTATTTCTGTTCACATATGCTATTCAGACTTGCGCATCATTTTGAGATGAGGAGAAATGCTCTTGATACACCCGACCTTCAACTGCAGCATCCTATGAAAGTTTTCCCTCATTCTGATTCTCTATCTCCTTTATTTATTCTCCCTTATCATAAATAATACTGTGCAGGCTTTTTTTTCTTTGCCTGGTGGTGTGTAAAAGTCGGCTTTTCAAGCACCACACTTTTCAGTCACTATCCCGTACCATGTCACTATCCCATACCTTCAACAGCTGCCCATAATACAAAAGGACTTACTCTCTAAGGTATATACGTAATAGATCACACCATGAAGCTGTCAACAGCTACTGTGTCACTAGTTGCAGCCCTCAGTGATACCCAATACTTGCAGCATGGCCCTCTAGAACCATGCTTGCAGCATTCCCTCTCTCAAGGAAGGTCTGTACTTGTATATGAGACATCTCGAAGCACCCAGGTATACCAGTGTGTTTCTCCACTGCTGCAGGAAAAGCCTATCATCTGATTCTCCCCATGTCAGCTGACACAATGGCTCTATGATCACTGTACTCAATCCTACACAGAAAGCAGAACCCACTTCAAACATCTTGGTGTTGGACTATAAGTAGTGTAGAACTACATCATTACTAGTTACTGCTTCTCTTCCTTTCCGTCCTTCAGCCTAAAAGTAAAATATTCAATTCGTCCCACAAGATCTAATAACAGTTGACTTAATAGCTGTCAAAAAAAAATAATCAAAATTTGGAGCTAATACACTATGTAAACATCTTATTCCTGTACTCTGGGGGTTGCAGGATGCTAAATTAAGGATAGAGCAGAAAGACACTTCAGTTGAGTTTGGGGAACATATTTAAGGATGGGTGCTTCTGAAAACATCATGATAAATTTGTCTAAATAAAATATTGATGAACAGATATTTATCTCTCGCCAGCCTTACATTAAAAGCATTTTTTCCTAGCAAACATTAAACTACATCTTTAAGGCTTCCTCTGAATAGCTTCAGGGTTTCAGAACTATGGTACATATGGTAACTGAACTACTTTTAATGACCCAATTGAAAACACAGTTAACAAAATTAGTACTTTCACTTCCATTTATTCAAAATAGCAAGGCTATCAACTTACAGACCTATGCGGAAGTTTGAGATTGACTACTTAGGAGTTAAAACATTTGGAAGGCTGGCAAAAATCTATACCCACCCAGGCGCAAACCTGAGCGTGCAGATACTCTTCATATGGTTTGAACTCCAGCTATTTCCATCACATTTAAAATTTAAACTGGTTTCCGCTTATCCCAGTGAATTCTCAAGCCCAAGTCATGACTTTTCTGATCCCACATTTAAAAACCCATTCCATCAAGAGTATCAGGTTATGTTTCAGTTCAGTTCTTTACACCAGTGAGATATTACTTTTCCAAAGCACAAAAAGTCAAAGTCTGGACTCCATAGTCTTGTCCTGCAGCCTTACACACTCCAGCGTAAGCAATGGTGATTGCAACATACATTACTCTTGTGGTGAGCTCTCCAAGACAAAGGACTACCCAAACACCTGAAAATCACTATCTACTGCGGGGAAAAGGAAGTCATCCTATGTTGTCTCTGGGCCCTCTGCTTTCAAGGAGACCTGAAGTGGTACAGCCTACAGCATGGGGACTGCTGGGCCTCCTGCTCCTTCTTTCTTAGAAACATTGGCATGTCTCACAGCCTGGACCATCCAGGTCAGAAGCTTACTCAGCAGCACCTAACCTGAAAGAGAAGAGAGAGGCACTGCACATTCAGTGGCAAACAGCCACTAAGAGGTGCAGCTCGAGTGAATCACACCTTCAGGGAAGAGATAGGCTTCCCTGTAATAACCTACTCTTCCCCATTTTATGATATTGCCCTTTAATGCCAGCCCTGGCATTAAAGAGCTCTTAAACTCAGACAGCCAGCAGAAAATTTTTCACTCTTTGCAGAGTCAAGAGGTAGGTTCATCATATGAGTGAGCAGCTCAGCATGACTGAAAGGGGTAGCAGGAAGACACAAGTCTGGGATCAAACTGCATCCCAGGCTGATCCTTCTCAGGTGACCTCAGATCTGCATCACTGAAGGCTGCTTTGTTAAAAAGTATTTTTTGCTTTGCAGGTTCCTGTTAATAAAGAATTATTGACATTTTTCTGTTTCCCAGTTAGCTTTAATCAACTGTCTCAACTTTACCACTGTTTATTTTCAGCACTAAAGCTGCACAATGACTAATGCACAGAGTTTTTGCCAAAATTCTAAGCTTAGAGATCCATGTCGACCAGTCTCTAATTTGGTTTTCCTTAAGCTATTGAGATATCAGAAAATTCTCTGACCAAGATGTGGTTTCTCGTCTTTTGCTCATCTCCTTCTACTTCCTCTGGACTTTCACAAATTATTAATTTTGGATCTTGAAATGCAGTCCCCAAAAACCAGCAGCAATCTCAGAAGGCCATGCCAGCAACAAACTGACAAGAAGGATTATTTTGGCTGTGTTACCAATAAATTTCTGATTCACTTGAGTGTATATACATATATACAAACTGCAGCAATCCTGGTTCTGGTGGTAATTCAGAATCCCTCACTGTATCACAGTAATCACTCTCCTTTCTTAAGGCATCGGAAAAGATGAAACATTTAAATGTGACATTTAGGTAATTATGACATCATAAGTGAATACGTCAAATGAGGATACATGTGGAGACTCAAATTTCCTCAGCAGTGATTACTCCCAGCTCTTGCAAGTCCCTGGCAAACATTATTGCCTAAATTACTATTGGATCACAACTTGTGGACAGCCCTTGAAATTCAATAGCGACATTATTTTAAGAACAACAATGCATAAATTGCACAGTTTAAGGTTTAAAAATAATTGAGAAACAAGGACCTACTGAATAACTGTAAACTAACTAAATTGAATCCCAGTGGAGGGAAGGTTGTTTGATCTATAACACCTGTTTTGATTTTTGAAGATTTTTGTCCAAAAAATCTTTAAACAGACAAAACCACACAAATTTTAGAGGAACACTTGTCAGCATTTTAAAATCAAATTGACAGTTGTGAAAAAGATCCACCTCTTTTAAAGCTAACACTTTGAAGAAATGATACACGTTATGTCAGGTACGCAACTGTACAGAAAACTGCAGAAATTTCAGTAACATGGCACTGTCACAACCTGCAAATTTGGATTAACATGCATTTTGTGGATCTGCAAAACTAATATGAGGTTAAGAGCAAAGAGCTTGATTTCAGAACTTAAAATGAGGGAAGAAACAATCTAGAGAAGATTAAACAGATGCAACTAACAACGAAAACTTGCAAGAAGAGGATTGGGTTCAAGTCTTCTGAAATAAATGAAAACTGAAAACAATAATTTGATTAAAACATTTGAGAGTGCCTTGTCTTCCTACTTCAGTAATAAGAATGCTTTATTGTTGCATGCAGAACCTTTTGTCTTTTTCAGGCCTACCAAAAATGTATTAGATCACACTTTTTTTAAAAAATAAGGTGTGCACAAAAACGTGACAGTGTCTCAGAAATCAGTGACTGGTTAAGCATTACGAAAAAACCAGACTTTGAAATACCAGCTAAGACTCAGTAAGTAAAACCGTGTTCTCCATTCTTTTTTTTTTCATTAACCCAAATAATTATTATATTTGTTTAACATGTAAAGACTCACTCTCCAATGAATGCATCTTAAAAGATTTCCCTGGAGACCTTTTCCAAATAATAAATAAACCAAAAGTATATACATGAGAATAATTAGTGGTTATGAAAAACCTGCAAACCTGTTCGTTAAAACTGATGTCCACTTTTGATTCAGGAGAAATACACTATAATCTAAAAAATGGCTTTTTGAAAAATACTATCAAGTGTAATTAAAAGTCCTAAAGGTCAACTTCACAGACTGACAGACAGAAAAATGGACCAAGGAAAAACAACACTGGACAGTCTAACTGAATTTACCACTAGCTCATCTAATAACCTCTAAATTAGGCTCACTGAGCTATTTCAGTGAATTTTTATAAATGCAACTCTTCACCAGCCTGGACTGCATCTTTCCAGATACTGAATACAGACAATTTACCCATCACCACACCATGGAATTACATGACCAGAGGAAAACAAAGGCTTATATCACTGACCTGCATTATATCCACCTTATGTACCTCAGTGTTAACACCAGCAGCAATGTGACGATCTCTGCTCTGGAATCCTCCATTTATTTAAATTAGAAACTCACAGTAGTAGTGTAGAAAATATATTATATTTATAATAATAATATAACGTAACAGTAATTTTTAAAATGTCTGAGGTCAAATGCATTTGCGAGTCTTCATCCATCACTATTAGTTCAGGGTTTTTTATTTATTTATAGAATAGTAGGCACATCCAACAAACAAAACAACAAATATTTCACTAAGTAGCACATAAACACCAATTACTGTCAATGTTTACAATTTTATGAGATGGCTGAAGAGTATGTATTTCTTGCCTACCATTAGTAAATGTTTATAAATAACATTTTTTGACTCATGGTAGGTAACTAAAAAAAGTTGAAATTACTTGAAAGCAGTGAAGGGATTTAAATGCAAATAATGATTGGCTTTCAGCTAGGGGTTTTACTTTAATTTAGAAAGAGGTAGTTTGTAATAGACCAGCTGTAAAAATAAGAGCTACTAAATTTTATTTTTAGCTTATCGTGGTTGAAAATTAATACTTTGCTTAAACTACCACATTGCAAAAATTACCCATTTCATCACAATGTGCTTATGTACTTTACAATCCTCCTCTGGAAACAGAACCAAAAATTAAGGCCTCCAAGAATTTTTCTTCTCTTTCAGAATTTTAGATTGCCCAGATCTCAAAATCTTATATGTAGGAATGAACAAAAAGTGCATATATTAAAAAAAACCCTAAGATATTTATTATTACTGTTAGTAGAAGAAATTAGTTATATTGCATGTGGTGGATTCAGGCATTTTTAGTATGCCGTGATCAAGTTTATTACTACATAAGGGTTTAGATTTCTAAGAATAAAAACAAGGTATTCAAAATAGTAAAAGGAAAAAATAATTTCAGAAGTATCTCCTTTTCACGTGCAGGCAAATTAATTTAAATCAATAGCAATTGTTAAACCAAAATGCCACTAGCTAGTTGCATTAAGTTAAGTAATGAGAAAAAAAAGCTGTTTGCAAATGTAAATACAATGAAGCACTCGTTAATTAGCACATGTAAATGTAAGTTCAGAAAACAGCGTATTATCTACAATGTTAAAAACGTTAACTTCTATTTATACAAATTTAGAGATTATATTCTGTGTAATTAGGTGTAAATTTTAAGGATATGCATTAATCATAATTTGTCTTTGCAAATAGGATTAATTAGTGTTTGTAATAGTATATACAAGTGAACATTAACCATGAATCATACTTGCTCAAGTAACAGACTAAATTAAGTCAGCATCACTTTTTAAAAAAATATTCTTTAAACAAAGGAAACTACATACTTCAGTATAATTTCAGAAACTCTCACAGTAAAAGAAAATATACTAAAGAACTGATCATGGCCGCACAAAAGGCACCACAACTCACGGCGCTTATGATGAACCAGAATTCCCTCGGTGGAGCACTCTCGATTTGCACAGATCACGATCCCAGGGTTCAATGTGCTGAGACAGGTGACAGTTGAGAAAAGGTGACACAATATCCACTTCTCTCTGCCTCCAAAGTGATAAATAGCTGAATATTCGTACTGTGTCCCTCCACATAACACACAGTTTCATTACAAAATGAGATCTGACCAGAAGCTAATTGAATAAGCTAAAAAAGTCATACAAAGGCAAACAGGGGCAAAACCATAGCTTTCTCATAAAATAGCATCACACAGGGCTTTATGTATCCATGCTGTACTATACTTAAAATTTTACCATTTTCATCAAGTAGTTTTCAGGTAGAAAAATTCAGATTCATTTTGCAAAGATGAAAAGAAATTCTAAATTTCAAATGAGCCTGCTCTCTCCAGCCTGCAAGGAATAATGGTAAGACTGAAAAGAAGCACTACCTGTCTACCTCATCCCAAATTTTTTAGATAGAGACTGACAGAGAATCCAGCTTTTAAACTCCATGGAAGAGGAGCAAGGCATAACTTTTAAGTAATTTTTCAATTTGGAGAGCAAAACAAAGGAAACAACAAGCAATTTCTATCCTCCCTGTTCCTTAGAATGTGTAAATAGTTTTTACTTTAATCTTGACATAATTTTTAATCTCTGTGTTCACAGGAACTGTACAAAAAAATTTATATTTGTGTTATGCAAATAAATGAACAAGATATTCAATTTTAGATCTCATTACAATAATAATAATAATAAAAAAATGGTTCTCATCTCTGACACTCTTCACTGCAGCTTTTTTTTTAAAGGCAAAGCACATTAACAGATTTCTACTATAGCAATGGTGAAAAGTCTTTACTTCTAGGACACAAATAATAATCATTAGTAAAAGATGAAGTTTTTGGCACCTTTCACGTACAAAAGGTTCACACAGAAAGACCTCCAGTATGCTAACTGAGAATAGAATGATGAAAAAAGGAGATGCACTAATGAAAAAGAGCTCTATTAAAAAACCCAAAAAAACCCACCTCTCCTCTGAACTTAATTATTATTTCTTCTACAAAACCTGCCAGCTCCTTATATTTGCATAAAAACTTGTGCCTGGGTCATTTACATTACAAAGATATCTGAAATTCCAACAGTTACCTTCATCCAAATCCACAAACTAGATTTAGGTTTTAGGAGGATGTTGACTGCAGCTGGTACTTGAAAACAGCTTTGTATTTGGACTGATGTGCTACAAAATTCAGCATACTAAGGCAGCTCCTAATAAGTTCCATGTGTCTGCAAAATCTTCCATGAAGACGAGGCTCTGTGTGCTGATCTGACCTTGTTCACCAGCAAAGACACTGTTCAAGATGGTAGTTTATATTTTGCTAAATGAAGGTCCTGGATCTTAAATATTCATCAGTGCAACCTTAGAGACTTCTGGCATATTACAGTGCTAAAACTCACTGCTTTTCTGCACCAGAACTACAGTAAGATGATGAGTTACTGAATATTTATTGCAACAAGTAAGTTAGCTCTTCAGAAAAGGTAGTTACTAAAAGAAATAATAATAATAATAAAAAAGCCCTTTGCATATTTTACATTAGATTTCCTTTTAGAGATCCTTTGACACCGTACGCTGTGATTTGGATTTTGTTTGCATATATGGCTAGTGATGAAACTGTAGTCCCTGTGCCGGTAGTATAATCTGGTACACTCATAAACTGGTTCGCCAACTTTGGCTACACTAAGGCCTCATAAATAATTCAGACAATATAAAGGTTGTGAAGCACGGTAATAAGTCAACCAGAAAAAGCCAGAACTGTCACTGGCTAATTCCTACCCCAGCAAATGTAACTTCCTTCAAATTCAGGGTGTGTCAATACCAGCACATTTCTTCTTATAATCATGGTGATCAATTACTTTGGAAAGGCTGCACGGAATTCAAAGCAGCTACAATGGGAAGGTTTTGTATGTCATGGTATTTATGATGCCTATGTGCCACCTTTTACATGGAAAAATAGCAGTTATCTAATTGGTGACTAAATAAAGCACACTAGAGACAGATTCTAGCTCCCTTGTGGCTTTTTTCTAACCAATCCAGGAAACAGTTTGCACCTGAGAATGAGAATCTGACCTACTCTGTAGGTTAAATATTCTCTCTTCCAAAACTGGTTACATCCCTACAGAGTTCTGCAAAATAATTTTAAAGGAACATTTTAAAAGAAACGTCAAGTGTAGGTTTTCTTGGTTATTTTAATTCTAAGTTATGCAAAATAATAGAAATTAGTGGGAAAAGAAAGTGGTATAAGTAGGCAAAAACCTCCTGCAATTCCCAGGGTTGCTACAATTCTGCGACAGCTACGTGCAGTTATCAAATCAGTGTTAACTGGCAAAGGTTTTCCCCATAGTGCAAGGACCAAAGCAGCACTGACTTAGATACAGAAACATCTCTTGCAAAGACTATGATTAAAGGGCAGGGTCTGGCGTGTGGGGTCCTCTAGTTGCCATCTACAGCTGAAACTATTGCCATAGACATTGACCCTGTAGTCAGCTACTGGCTTCGAAAGACAAAGTAGGTGGAAATGACAGAAGAAAGTGTAAGAATATTTAAATATCATCATCATTATTTCTGAAGCACCCGTGCAGTAGTCGAAATTTACTTGCATCAATAACACTAATGTGCTAATTCAATATGCATTCAAGAAATCCATAGCTGATGCAGTAACTCAACAATAACCAAGAGCCTGGAGAACACACTTTCAAGGGAAAAGAAAAAAAAACTTAGGGATTTTGTGACAATCCTTGATGTAATTTATTTTCTTAAGGCGGGCATACAACCTATTTTGCAGTAACTGACGGAGATGCTGACTAAGGCAAAAAATGTTAGTAAAAAATAAGCAGTAACTTTTTTCCAATTGGAAATTTTATTCTGCACTCAAAAGATTTCCCTCTTAACCTCACTGGTACCTCCACATAAACTTGCACTTCAAGTTATTGGTTCTGCACTATCAATACGACTACAAAGTGAATAGAAAAACCATATTTGAAGTAAAGATTTCAGGCAGGAATGAAAACTGCAGATGGGGAAGATGACTTCACAAATGAGCGCAGAAGTAGTGTGGAAACTGAAGTACTGACAAAGGAAAAATCCGGAAACTAAAGAAAAATGGGGGGGAGGGAGGGGGAAAGGAAGAACTATAGGAAGGAATAGAGACTAGGGAATTACAGAATGGTAATAGGTCAGTGAGGCAAGTTTAAAAGAATATGAAGTGAAAGCATTGACAGTTTCCTGAGAACATTTCAAAGACAGAATAATAATATTAAAAAAAAAAATTGAACACTTCATTATCTAAATTCTAGGGTCTTCAGCTCCGATCCCCTCCCCCTAGTCTCCCTTGCTTGCAACTTCCAAAAAAAAAAAAAAAAATAGTTTTCTGCAGGCAGCAGACCTTTTTGAGAAATAATGCATTTCTTAACCTGTGAGAACTGATCTAGACTTCAGTCTTGAGAGAAGTGAAAGAGTGGAAAAATGTCATGCACTGTGGGAGGTTTCCCTGCGATTTATTTGAAACATCAACTCTTACTCGCGCGCACACAGACAGCAGAACAAATTTAGTCAACTAGGGGTTACAGAATAACATTTCACATTACCGTTGGGGTTATATTTAATGAGTTTTGGCAATGCTTTTAGCAAAAAAGGAAAAAAAAAGTATTATGTGCAAAAGAAAACCCAAAAAGCTAAGAAAATGTGCAGAAGAGATTTTGAATGACTCACCCTCATGCCTCAGGATAGTTCAATATAATGTTCTGGCATCCCAAATTGAACATGGAAGTTGAGTCAGGCTGTTCACATTTCTTTGCCCTTCAATCAAAATAGAGCTTCCTCTGGCTATAGATACTGAGCTGTACACTGTAAATACTTCTGTAGAAGTTTTCTTAATCTGATGGGTAAGAAATTCTGGAGCAGCATCAGGCTTCCCCTGGGCAAGAATTATCTAGACAACAGATTAATGATAAATTTAATTAATCTGTGATTAGGCCCAGTATTTCTGCATAAGCATAAAAACATAAAAAGTTCTTTAACATGGCCTCTAAAAGGCCTCTTCTGAAAAGGAGGTGACATATCACCATGCAAAATCTTGAGTGGGTATGCTTTGCCAGGTGCATTTAATAAGATTTGTATTTGGTCTTGCAATAATCTACTCAAATTAATAAAAGAACAAGATGAATATTTTATGAACACATGGCCTTAAGTCTTTGAACATGTTTTTATGCTTATGCAGAAATACTGGGCCTAATCACAGATTAATTAAATTTATCAGAAGTAAAGCAGCATGTTACATTCACTATTTACAACCAAATGGCAAGAGGAGCAATAGCTGGAAAAATTCAGGATAGAAACAAAGTTGAAATGAGTGTCTTCACTAGAAGGAAAGCTGCCCAATGTCGTCAAAATATTAAATTTGTTTTCTTTACTATAACATTACGTAACCAGAGTTTTAAAAAGCTTCAAAACTGTTACAGATATTGTGCAACAACAAGAACGATGAGATCTGTTCTGAAGTACAGCCTAGCAACATGAAAGGGGAATATCACATTGGTGCTCTCTTTGCATCCTCCAATTTACTGTCCTAGGATCTTTCACAAAGGCGTGGCACAATAAACATACAGAAATTATTCTGTGTTTAGCCAGAACTGTAGCATGATTTACTGAAAATTCAAAACATTATGAGTACTAATGAAAAATAAGCCTTCTGGCAGCCTGAAAAGTTTTCTGTAGATGCCAAAAAGAATTTAAAATTACTTTGATTAAATAGTACATCTGCATGGTCAGCTGAAAATAGTTGTACTCTACGCAGTCCAAGTTGATGGTATGCAGTACAGCTTTCTTAATATACCTTCCAGAATATGCTACAAATAGTTCAAGAAAACCAAATGATGGGCAAACTAGTTTTACAGGAATTTCTTTCTTGATACAAGATACCAATACAATTTTCCAGACATTTAAAAAGATAACTGAAATTACTTTAACATCCACAGAATTGAAAATGGCAATATTTTTTTATGGATTTTGAATATAGCAGTTAGCAATCAGAACTACAGGAAAAATAACACTTCCTAGTGCTTGAGAATTATTCTGTATGGGTAGTTTTGCCTGAAACGTATGTTTTTTCCTCTTTCCTTCTGCCTAAAATTAAGAAAAAGACTAAGGGAAAACAGAAGTTAAAAGACGAAGTATGACTTTATGGTTTTTGGTATTGTTGAAGTTTTAGAAGCATGTTTTACGTGTGATAAAAATTATGTTTTATAGAAAAGACAGAAAGGAGAGGATGAGCTAAATAACACTATAATGTGGAGAGAGAATAAGAACAATACAGTAAGATAAAAGGAAATGAGCAAAGTAGCAACAGCAGGAGAAAATAATGAGCCAGAACAAAAGCCCCACCACTAACCGAGTTTGCAAATATATCCAACAGCAAGAGAAATTTGCAGACGTGGAAACAAGAGAAAGGAAAACAGAAAAATACGGTTTTTAGGAATGGAGTCAGCCAACTAATTTCTTCCCTTACTGCTTAAGGAAGTATAAAACTCTCTTAGATTCAACCATTTGTTACCTTCTCGCAATATATACCCCATATAAATATATAATATCCATCTTATCTGCTTCTCAACATAAACATCCTGAATAAAGACAGAACTCTAGTGATAGTGAACTAAATAGATACATTTTTTCAGTGAAATATTGAAAATCACCTATTAAAAATCACGAACCTTGAACACTGACTTTATGACCACTATAGATGATGAACAGCACATAAACTAATATCGTAAAGAATGATCAGACTAAATCTAAATGAGAACATATTCCTTCAAGGATATTATCAAGACAAGAGAATCACAAAGGTAATATACATATAAAAAATAGAACTATCAGCAAATATCAGTCTTCAGGTTTATGAAAATCCCTCATCTCATTTGGTAAACTGGTCAGTTTACTATTAATGTCCCTCTATACTTTTTTTGTTCAGTTGGTTTGGTTTTGTTTTCTTCTTCAGAAGACAGACCTATTGGTCTCCATGGATATTTGTTGCAAGGGGAAATATTAAAAAATAGGAAAACACAGGATGAACGTTTGGATTCGTAACAGGTTTTGTTATCCTTCTTGTCTTCACTACTTTTGCTCCTGTTTTCTCTTCTACACTACTTGTCCATGTTATTTCATACTCTGACCACTCAATTTGCATCTAGAAATTCCAGAAAAAGGAATTTTTGAAAGGTTTTCCTGTTTAAGTTACTGTTGAGTTCATATATGGCCTGTTTTAAAAAGATTGGAAAACTTACTTCTGTAGCAACACAAAGCCAGGTATAATCAAAGTATGTACACACATTTTATTCACCTTCCTTTAAGAGACTATTACTAAGTTGCTAAGTAGATTATCCCCACTTACTAAACTACCAGTGTTTGATAGATGCTTGTAAAATGGCTACCACAGAATCTGTGGCTCAGATTTGGGAGGCAAACTCTACCCTGCTCTTCAACTGCTACTTGACTGACATCAACCTTGCTCACCCTCAAGTGCTGTGCAGATGTAACAAAAAATGTGATAAAGAATCGCAACATACACAGGACCCCTAACAAAAATGCGGCACATCATTAGGTCAAAGAAATTTCCAAAATGATGATATAAAGTACTAACCCACCACCAATACAAGGACAATATTGTCTTCTTTAAAAAATACTATCCTTAATTTGGCCTTATTGACATAAAATTCGATTGCTAGATTATTTTGAATAAAAACATGGGTAGACTGCATCCCAAGAGAACATGGAACAAGTACTGATTTCTGCATTTTTTATTTTTATTTAATTAAGGTTGTCACTGATATCAAAGTCCATCTTCTCCCAAATAAAGTGAATGCAGTCCCAGCTACACTCAAATGACCTCTAATTCAAACATTTGTTCTAGTGCCATACCACCAAAAATAATTCCAATATTAATGCAATTTCACACAGTATCCCAATCAATGTGTTGATTTTTTTTCCCCCAGGCCAGTCTTGCAAGCAAAACTCCATATTTCTGTGTAATTAATGAAGACTAATTGTTCTAAGAACATAATTAAACCGGAATGATGCTATTTGCGGGTTTGTGGGTTTTTTTGGTATTTTTTTTATTTTTCCCCCTGAGGCTTGGAACACCTACATGACACAATTCCTATAGCAAAAAATAAGTCTCTTGGCCTGGGGCACCAATGGAAGTGGATGCATGAATTCACAACAGTCCTCACCAACACCATCAATCTCAGTGTATCCAGGTATTTTGGAACAGAACTTACGCTGTTTCACTATTTTCTGAGTGTTTTATGGACCTGAACTCACATATTAAATCAATCATTTTATAACATTCATCTCTCATGTATTAAGAGTTCTGTAACTCCATGGAAGCATTTTCCCAACATAAAGAAACAATTATAAGATTATTAATGTTCATCCCATTCAGGTCAGCTGAGGGGGTTATGCTTTGCTTTGCTTTTGCAATGAGTTTATGTAGCAAGGTGTTGGCAGCAGGAGGGCTGCAGGGTGGCCTCTGTGAGAAGAGATCATGGGCTGCCCCGTGCCAGACACAAATGCTTCCAGGCAGCTCTGCAAGCGTCCCACGCAAATGGCACAGTGAGCATCAGTAAAGCTGGTGGCAACCCCTGTGAAAACATTTAAGACAGGGCAAAACACCAGGGAGCAGAGGAGTAAGGGAAAAAAAGGTGAGGAAAAGCTCTGTGAACATCAAAGTCAATGGAGAGTGGAGAGGAGGTGCACCAGGCACTAGAGAAGCCAATCACACCGTGGGCCTTTGGAGAGCACTGCACTGGAGCAGATGGATATGCCTTGAAGAAACCGCAGCCCATGCAGAACCCACACTGGAGCATCTCCTGAAGGACAGTAAGACCCTCAGTTCCAGATACGAATCAAAAACCAGGAAAGAACAAGTGACACAACCTCTTAGCCCTGCCTTGAGTTCATTGGGATGCTCTCATAATTTCCAGAGTCCCAAGAGTATCATTACCTGTGGCTTCAGCTCATGTTATATTTAGATTTGCAACTCAGAGCTTCTCACATAGGAAAAATGGGTTCACTTCTGTCCAGTTATCACAGTAAATCAAGTTTCCTGGATTTATCTTGAGATATATATATATGTATGTATGTACAAACCAGCTTTAGGCAAGCACTAGCATGCTAGTTGTTGTTCTCTAATGAGCAACTTCCAGTGTCAGGGGACAGTTACACCAGCCTTCAAAAAAAAAAAAAAAAATCTGTGACAGTGGGAGGGTAAGTAGACACAGAAAAATGTCTGAAAAGCCAACTGCTCATCATTAGTCTCAGGATTTTTAATCATGTTCCACTATTGCTTGAGTTTTTTCAGGGTATCTGGATGCTTGCAAAACATATAGAATCTCACAAACTGACTTCACTGGAGCCAGACAGAACCACTGAACTGGTCCATTTGCAAAGTTTCACTCAAACCAGTCAAACTTCTCTTTCTTCATGTTGGCTTTCTTTCTGTGAGAGTTGAAATTTGGCAATACCTTAGGGGGTCCTCTTTGCAGAATTTATTCATAACCTGACAGGACTTCAGTAGTAGATCTATCTCCACATTAATTCTTTTTCCTGAATCATTTAACAGACTGGAAGATGAAATATAGCTATACCCACAAACACAAAAATATTCACATGGACACTTTTTAATACTTGCACATTGGAAAGCCTGTGTCGTTGATGCGTGTGCTTAAAATTGTTTCATGTATTTAAGACCTGATGATCTTACTGCCTCTATCATCTCTTCCTCTCATGCAGTTGTGCTTTCCTGATTCTTTGCTTAAAAAATATTGCATAAGTGCAGGTGTTGGCATTTCTCTCCAAATATTCTACAGTGGATGCACCATTACGCAATATAGATCAAGCCCTTCTACTTTAGTATCAAATACAAAGCTATCACTAAATTTTATCATTAAAGTTATCATTAACAGTACCAGCAAGCTTTTCCTGGGTGTTTTAGATGAATAAAAATCCCCCTGAAAGTAATGAAGCTGGTACTGAATATAAAGTTGCAATATGATATCTAATTCATGCACTTTCATCTTCAGCATGATTTAATATGTGCACACACAAAAATATATCTTTGCAAGTTTTTTTACAAGGCAATTGCTAGTAACTAAATAGAACTTTTCCTTTTATTGCTGATATCCAGTAGACTCTGTTTAAATTTAATGCCTTTTTGTACACTACAAAAGAAACATTACTATTCCCCAAATCTCATTTATAAACCTTTCCCTTCATGGTCCTTCTTGCTGTTTTATCATTAATGTTAATATTCTGTTGACTCTTTAAAAGTACAAGCTTCCATTACTAAAAATGAATACGTGAATACTAAAAGAGCACTGTATTGAAATGAAGGACGAGTACACAGCCTGTATATAGTTCTCACTGCACTTCTATTGAGAAAGTACTAGTAACTAGGTCATGGATAGAAATGGCACTTTCTGTTTCTATTGTTAGTAAAACACAGACCACATACTACACGCTAACTTTGTTCTCTTAACACCTACATAAAAGTCTAAAGCATACTGAACAGTTTGAACTTTTAGCTAAGCTACTGAATACTGTAAATATACCTAAAAACCACTGGTTAACACTGGGTACACTCAGCTCCACGAGATAAACACTGATCTCCCATCTACTTCAGAACAAAAAAATTTCCAGCCCTTTCACCACTCACACAGTACCTATGCCCACAGCCTCCATGATTATGTTACAAATTATTTTTAACACCTTTTGCAAACATTGTAAGCCATAGGAATTCTTTACTGGCCGAAAGCATATTGAGGTACAGCAGAATACTTTCTATGCCAGTATTCATACTTTTGTGTGTTCCCATATTGAAACTGCTTCGGAAGATTAATAAAAAAGCAACAAAACAAACCCCAACAAAACATGAACTGAAGGGAGATTTTTTTCTTTCAGATGCAGGATGTAGCCTTTCTGCCTCTCTATCCTAACACTGGCTTTTTTGAGATTTGTCTCTTTTCTGACTGCTCGCTCTTGTTCCTCCTCAGTTTCTCAACATTCACTATAGAGTATTTTCTCTAGGTGTAAGGCTTTTGCATCTTTGTTTCTTTTAAGTCCAGTGACTCAGTTCCTACTTTCCTCCTCTCCCTCACTGTGTTAAACAGCCTTGTAGTCACACATTCACAAGTCCCTGGAGGAAAGCACTGAAAGCAAACTCAGGTTATCTGGTACTACTTGAAAAGCATCAAATGGAGAAAAACGTGTGCTAGTTAAAATAACAAACTTCTGCTCTTTGAAATGCCAGTGCTGAGAACGAGAACAAAGTATTTTGCCAATACTGTTGTAGCATTGTATCTCTGGTAACATGCTGTTGCCATTGCTTGGAACAAGACATGGGCTCTGGATTAAACTAGTGACATAGGCATCAAGACTTGGTTTTGCCTGGCCTGCCTGGATATTTACAGGATAATTTACTTATGGTCTAGAGGGCAGTTATTTAATGACCAGGTTACTATCATTTTTTTTTGCACCAGATGTTCAGCTTTTTTAGTCGTGTGGTGTAACACCTTGTATAGGGCTTACGTGGCAAGGTTTTGGTAGCGAGCACTGTGGCATGGGTGGCTTTGTCAGATAAACGTTCGCATCTTACAAATACCAGTAACAAGCACTAACTCTGTGAATGATCTTCCATTAACAAGTACTCCAACTAATTACAGTCATTGGATGACACCAGAGGATCACCATCAAAGCAAAGAAATCTTTGGAGCATAGTAAAACCACTTGTAGGAGTAACATAGATAAAGACAAATGATAGAGAGCAATGTGTACAGCATGTTAACAAACATTTGGATTCCAGAATGAGGAGAAAGAAATCAACATTATGATCAGACGCTCCGTGGAGTTGTGATAGCAGATTTACTGTAACACCCCCACAGCTGACCAGAAGCCCCCGGACTCCAGATCACAAGAGTCTGTGCAAGAGTGAGCAATACATCAAAGAAACAGACAGGTACTAGGAACATTATGTACATTTCATTTTTGATTGTTTCAACTGGATGTGCTAGTACCACTCTCTACTGCAATACTATTTTTAAAAAAATCTTTCACCAGACTGTGAAGAATTTAAATAAACTATCATTAAGCTCTTGCTTATTCTTGTAAAGTGTTGATTGTTTCCTTGAAGTCTGAATAGTTCCTGTTAATCATGTTGTTTTTCCAGATCATTCAAATGGTACGTGAGCAAAACACCAAACCTGAGTAATTTTGTATTGGTTCATATTATTTTGTAAAGTTAGAGAAAAATGAAAGATATTACAAAAAAAATACTGGAAATCATGGGTAATTTCATGGGGCAGTTAAAATCCCAGCTCTTGTCCTCTTTACCCCAAAGTCAAAGGGCTGTATTCAGTTTTGCACCAAAATGATGGCTGCTTGCAATGTTACTATAATATTTTAAAGTATTTTTTCACAGACTCAGGAGGAACAAGTAAAACGCTTGTTTAAGAAGTGAAACTGGTTTTCTTCTCATTGGAATCCTGAAAACGATTTTTTTCTTCTACTTTTCTTCTTTCACTGACTTACACATTTTTCCACAGCCCTCTCCATTATGAATATATATTTCTTTAAGTAAAATACATATCTCTGTACCAAAGCATCACAATGAAAAATGTTCTTTTTACCCTCTTTCAGAGAGCAGTATCTGCCAAAGACTGAAAATATTACCATAATAAAGACAGCGATGAAAAAAAGGAAGCTTGACAGCAGCAAAAGGTAGACATTTCTATGCTTATCAATGATTACACAAAGCATTTTCTAGACCAAGGAAGAGAAAGAACCATGGTAACAGGTGAAGTTCATGCTCATTTTTGTTGTTTCTTTAAGTTATGTATCTGCTACTTAATTGGTTTTACAAGATACTTCCAAAAAATATAGTAAGAACTATGCAACCATACCCACTAAGAACTTTCAGGCAGCCTGACCAAAAGGGCAAGAAAGGATGAAGATGACTGATATGATAAAAAAGACGGTTTAAGACTGATAAACAGTAACATCATGTTAAGTGGTAGAGAACCTGCCAGCATAATGAAACATTACCTGTGAAGAAGGTTCATTCATTTTAAAGACCTGCATGAATATTTAGCTGAATGCTTTTATTTTTAGTACAGCTCCATTTAAGAATAACTGGTGAAATGTTATTTTTAAATAAGTGCAGTATGTCCTTTGTTTGGAATTAAAGGTACAGGTGCTAAACAGTTTCTCCATTTGAGTAACTGTTCTTACTACATACTATGAGGCTGGACTGAAATGGCATAGTAGTAAGATTCAAGTATTGTCTCTTTTTAGTAAGAAAAAGTACAAGCAGGAAAGATTAAAGAATACTGCTGGCGAAAGCACTTTCTTATCTTACCTGATAAAGGTGAGTATAGGGCACATCCTCAGGTGAAGAAGTCATTCCTGGGTAAGGTCACACTGAAGCAACTAACAGTAGTGAAAGGGTTTGTGGTGAACTTCATTGTTTGCTCCTGGTTTCTTGCTTGATAAAGCCATAAACTAGAAACTACCCTTCCTCACCCCACTCCCTACGGAAAACAACTACTATCCATCCACTCAAGCATTCACTCACAGCCATGTCCAGCACACACAGTATTTACTGGGCTCATATCGATGCTGTCTTAGCAATGTCTCTTAGAAGTTGCAGAAAAATTAGATAGAAAGTAAAGCTATGATTCTAGTGGATTAAAAAAAAATCAGAGTGAATGTTCTTAGGATCAAGTCTCCTGTTTCCTGGGATAAAGCTGGGTAAATTCTGGCCTTGTAAAACCTTACCTAATATCCTAGGAAATAACTCTAGAGTCCCACATAAGAATTGCATACATCATTACGAACATTCACCAGACAGACCACAAACTGAAAGGTCTTGACCCTACATTCACACTTGGTACAAAAGTATTATTACTGGGAGAGAAAAAAAAAAAAATAGACATTTTAAAAAATAATGTTTTCCTTAGGTTTCCAGATGTTGGAGATGTATTTTTTCAGTCTCTGAGACAAGCATCACTGAAGGATTTTCTTATTTGCAGTGAATCACCAATGGATGACTAAGTGCACAAAATGGTAAGAATAATTTTTACTTCAGATAATAACTTTGCAATAGCTTACTAATAATTTATTCATAGATATCTTTAATAATGAAGATATTGCCAAAAAAGTTATGTTTGAGTGTTCATAACACAAATGTTACAATAAATAGTAGAATTTTGCCAGCAATGGTGACTTGCAGATCATTTCATACAGCAGTGTCTAATTAAATCCATAAGTGCAGAGTGTCCAGATGTTCTTTTTTAATTTAATAACGATGGAACCAATGAGATGCTGATAGGTTTGTAAACTAAGCCTTCAGAACATGAAGAGTTCAACAGGGCCTTTAAAAACAAAACAAACAAACAAAAACAAAAGAAAGAAAAGAAAAAAATGAAATGAAATCTTAGTGATGCATGGTTTGATGGCAGCACAAAGTTAAATGAAAAGTGATTGTTTCTGCTTTATGCAGTCATGCAGGCAGCATGTAATAATAAAGCTTCTTTCACACTAATGATCAATATAACAATGAATTAAGTGACAAGGCAGACAAAACCAGAAACATGACTCCTCAGCTTGTGCATGACAAAGTTCGAGTTAGAAATCAGTTGTGAATAATAAATGCCACATTTCAACTGGAAAAAGGTCACCAGAGTGAGCTAGTCTATGCTAATAGAGGAAATCTACATGCAACATGCACACAAGATAAAACATTTCCACATTACGATAAAACTGCAAGTAGATCATTCTGTATTATAAACACCCACTCTAAATGTGCTAATATAAAAAAACCCCATACATGTTGCTTATAACAGAGTAGTTATCCATACCTAATTTCTCAATTTTATTTGTTGATCTTTTCTTCAAGGTGAAACCAAATTTGTCTCATTTTTAAGAAAATATACTCAAAGGCTATTGCAAAATGTTGCTGTATTTTAGAATTTTTGATTGTTATTGAGTGCATTTTACTAAATTTCCAGTTCACTCTTTTGAACGATATTCAAAAAACTTCAGTGCTGTTATTTTTTGGCCTTACAAATTGGACACTGCTAGTACTGAGCATAATTCATGAGTCAGGCAAGGTATAATCTGGTGGAACAAGGATGGCTTTTTAACCTCAGTCAAATAAAAACTATTGAAAGATGGTATTTGTCATTGTCCTACTTCTTTCTATCCTTAATGTAACAGGTCAAAGTGGATGTAGTAAGAGCATGATATTAATTCTAGGTATAACTCTAGAAACAATGTAACTATAACATACTGAAAATATACTACTGCAATAAAATTTTGATAACCCATACTCCTAAGTACAGCACAGAAATTAAAGTAAAATAAGAAATGTGACAAAATGTGCAGATGGACATACTTCAGTGAAAAAGTAAACTTCTGGTAAACTCTGAGGGGGAGACAGTGATGGAGCTAAAGCAGAAAAAAAATAAGCCTTAAAAAATTAAGCCAACAAAGCTTCTAGGATGAATAAGCAGTAATAACTAAAAACTCTTCTTTGTTTCTTCCCCCTCTTCTCTCCCCCACTACAAGACATCTAAGCAAAAATTACTGACATTAAGTTTGGTCAATATTTCAAAATACCTCCCATTTTACTGCCCTTTAAAATCAAGATAGCAGCAAAACTGCAGATAAAGAAAGGCTTATGACAGAAAAATGTAGAATAAGTAGAAAGATGAAAAACTTCATGGGCAAGAAAAACACTGCACCATCATTGAAGAGTATATTACAGGAAAATAGTGTTTTCAAGATACAGAGACTACAGTATTATATCAGGTTTGAGTCTATGAAGAAACTCAGTCATTACATCATCAAATCCCACATTACCACAAGTATTCAACAACACACAGTTTATTTATGCAAGCAGCAACTTGCATGCCACAAATCAAAATTATCATTCATACCAACTATGCACCACACAGAAAGCAAATTTTATTGTGCTTTACTTGCAGAGACGGCAAAATTAAATGCATAACACTCTGTTCATAATCATACATAGAATTAAAGTCGTTAGTACAAACCTGTCTTTTCCATATGGCAAGCCTCAGTATCCGTCCCAGAACACAGTTACTTTCAATGTTTATGTGAAAACCTCTATCACTTTCTGTATAGCACCACGGGCACCAAACCCTCAGCACACACATCCTCTGGCAGGTCGGCACCAGTAACTCGAACTGTTTATCCCCACCATGAGCAGGTCTAACAATTCCTTCATCTTCATGACTTCACGGTTAAGTGGAATTTAAACACTAAGTGCGTAGGGCTGTGATGGTGAAGCAGTGTGTTTGCCCAGGGTTGGTCGAAGGCAGTCATAAAAACCCAAAAAAGTTTCAGCATAATATTTCACTATTAATGGATGAAAAGTTTGGGCAATTGGCACAAGCAGGACACCCTAAAACACATGTAGATGTGAAATGGTATTTTGAAATTGTGCACTAAAAAAAGAAACCTGGACATGAGAAAAGGTCTGCTAGAAGTTGCAGGAAAGGATGTAGCATGTCAAGAACAACTTGGATATCCAGATATGAATAGGTACACAGACTTAGAAACCAAAGCAAATACTGAAATGGTTAATGGCTTGTTTGATTTCTAAAAGAACATGTTTTAAAAAATCATTTTGCATTAAAGAAAGGCATATTATGCACAAGTTGGCATTATTGTATTATTTCACTGTATACATTAGAAAACCAAGTCAGAAAATAAGAAATAAATGGAGAAAAATAATGTAATGGTAAGATAAAACAGCAGATGGATATCAGTCTCCCAGGCAAGGAGGAGAGGCAGAAGCAGGATATATCTTCTGGTTTAGGTGGCAACATACAACTCACTTCACACCAAATACTGGGGGTAGGAATGTATTTAATTAAACTGGAAAGTTCAAGAAGTTCAAGTACTTCAGTATTCTGTTCCCCTGCCTTCCTAAAGTAAAAGACACAAGGCAATACAGTCCCTTCAGAGCATCCCTGAGATATGCTGGCTGGCTGCTGGGAAGGACAAAGAGCATAAAAGGAAGGTGAGAGGGTTACAGTTAGAGCACCTACCTCTGTGTCTTCCACTCCCTCCTAGTGAAACTCAGAGGCTCTGCAAAAAGCAGTGCCCAGGTTCTGAGAGGGTAAGAGAGGCATGGTGTCTGAGGGAATGCACAGCAAGCTACAAAACCATTACCCTAAAATATGTATCAGTATTGATTTTAATACTGCATGACTGTACAAATAATAAAAGTCAGTGACTTCTTGTACATCACAAAGCACTGTTATAAATGCAATGCTGGCGATCATCAAGAAAAGGTAATTTTTCTCTGTAGCAATGCAAATCAAACTGCAGCAGATTGAGAGCAATGACACCCAAGTCTGTCATCTCTGACTTGAGAAGCATCATACAAAATGTAAGGACCACTACACCAGAAATAATTCTCCTTAAAATGGGGAATGAGTTTAGAACCAGTCCAAAACCTGTATACATCATCTTTCCTCTCAGCGTGAAAGACAAAGAACAAACCAAATAGCAGTTCTCAGATGTAAAACCTATAATATCACCACAAGGCAAACACAGAAAAGACACCACAGATACCAGATCAGCTCTTAGGAATTTCTACTCCGTGGAGAATAAAATTAAGTACAAACTTTTTTCATCCAAAGACTAATAAAGAGGTGCTGAGTTAGACTTCTTTTGGTGACAGAAATTACAACTGTACTGTGACTGTTTAATGCTGCTTTTGAGACATTTTAATGAGAACTTATTATCAGTGGCACATGCTGCAGAGTGCTTGTGTGATGCCTTCATGATGCTTTGGACCACCTATTTCACTAGCAGCCATTATTAGAGTTGTATACCTTAACATGATATTGTAATCAGTCCCAATGTTAGTTGACTGCATCTATTCATCTTCCAGTCCATTTTAGCAACCTGATGAACAGGGAAGACATTATTCCTTGATCTCTCAATAAAATAAGACTTTGCAAGTGCAGGAAGGTGAAGGAGATTAAACTGGCATTGATTACTGAAGACACATTAATAATTTATTATTTAGCAGCCTCAACATCAATCTGCTGCACACATGGCTCTTTATGCAGGACTCACAACAAGTTTTAAATGATTCTCAGTACACATATTGGAAAACAGAGTAAATTTAGGACTACCATAAAATGAAGACCCCTTGGCATTCTGCAGCACAAAGCAACTAGCCTTCTAAGAAACCCTGATTACTTTCTAACATCTTGCCTTGAATACATAGGGTAGTTAGGTGGTTATTTTACTTTCAATTTACTCAAATAGCAAAGTGGTCATGCTAATCACTTAAGGAGACTAGCATTTCTCATCATGGAAGACCTCTTTCATCCTTATCAAAAGTTATTTTAAACTTTATGTTTTAATTCTATAATTATGTTTCTTATTACATCATTTTAATACAGAAAAAGACATTGAACAGTATGCCTTTATGAGAAACACTATCTTTACTGCTACAGACATTATCTTCCACTTGGTTACTAATACAGTACTCTAAAGCCATTTCAGTTGAAGAAATTCAGTGTGTTGTATTGGAAAAAAACCAGAGAAATCTACCCGAAGTATTATCCAACAATTTAAAGGTATTGCAGGAGACTGCATGATCCAAGCTTTACTGATCATCTTGATTGCTGGAATCTGACTGTAATTATGTTATAGCTGCTCACACAAAATACGATGTATTACACTCCATTTTGGTAACCTCTCAAACACCCAAAACATTCACTCAATACTGTTTAAGCTTTTTCAGAGCAGCTCCACAGAAACGAGAACATTGAAACACTACATTCCCTCCTTCTTCACTCATTTTTTCCTAAATATAGACTAGCCTCCAGCTTTATTTCATTACTGTACACCCTATGGATAAAAGGATTAATTCCTCATCTAAGTCAAAGTCAGAACTTTCATTTACTTTTAATGACACATCTAAATGAAATCCAAGGCTAAAGAATGGTCTCTTAACTACTGGAGACATTGTCCAGAAGTAAAAAAAAAAAAAAAAAACCAAACCCAAAAAACCTGAGCATTGCTTTATTTTAGGGCTAACCTGTCTACATTTTTTGCACAGCAAAATAGGCAACTTGTAAGATGATATATTTAAAAAAAAAAGAATATATGAGAATATAAACCAAACATCTGCAGGGGCACTATCTTAAGCATTTCTGAAATATTACACTATGAAGTGTATATTAATATTTGCACAACATTCATGAAATAATGCTATGCAAATTCCTGACTACTGTCAGCTTCTAAAACTGAATTAATGAAAAATAAAAATACGAGGTTTTTTTGTTTGTTTGTTTTTTTTTTTGGGGGGGGGGTTTCTTTTAATTAAAGCAGCAAATTTGTAATGATTATTAAATGAACTTAAATTTTCTGCTTACCTTTTAAACTAGATCTTAAGTATACAATGTATACTCCTGTTGTGTATATATATCTTGTATTCTCTGATCTGTTTTACGTTTTCCATTGAGTCTTATTTCATTATAGCACAATACTCTTATAGTTATATGCACTTACTGACATCCTGAACAAAGTGATGTACAGATATTACTTGCCACAGTTACAAGTTGCTCTCATACAAAAGCAAAGAATACAAATGTAATTGTCACTTAGTTTCAACAGAACCAGAGTTGAACCAATCATTAACAGCTATCCTTTGGACAAAAGCTGCACAATCTAACAAATAAAAGCAAAAATTTTTAACAGTATTACAAAAAATGTTTACTCTATTTACTTGAACATCATTCTTCATTCTATTCCCTTTGTGGTGATCACAGCAGGCTTGTCTTAGTTCTGCAATCAATTCCTTAAAATGGAATTTTCATAATCACTCTGTACCAGATAAATACAAGTGAGGAGTTGTTCCACAGAAAAACATTCCACATTTCCTTTTGGTCTTGCATTGCAACAGCCTACGTAAGAAAATACATTATTGAAACCATGACAAGGTAGAGGCATTTTACCAGAGAAGTTTGAAAAATGTGTTCCACTAATGTTGAAGGGAATGCGGCTAAAGAAAAGGATTTATTTGGCTTACTATTATTATTATGTTGACTACTCAGATCTCAGCCAGAAAACTGTACCTGTTTGGGGGAGGGGGTTCAAATTTTACTTTTTATTTTACCTCCCTCAAACTCCAAGGGAACACAGATTGGAAAAAGGGGAAAAAAAAAATAATATCTGCTAACAGCATCAATACCACATATTTGATTTGGGAGAGAACAACCAAAATCCATAAGTCCCATATGTTAAAAAAGGCAAAACAAAACAAAACTAACCAAACCAACACAAACTGCCCTCCCCAAACTTTGCATACTCCTTGTTGCCATTTTTAGTGAAAGACTTACTTCACGTCTAAGATATACATAAGTAGTTGTTGAGAATAATTAGTTAAAGAAGAAATGGATATAGCATTGCAACATATAAAAATGGTTTTAATTATTTTTGAATATTATGACGTTTTCACCAGTAATATATACACACTGCAGAACTTCATTAAATTCCACCGGACATTATTTCACAGACACAGTAAAACACAAGGGTTCATATTCCACAAACCACAAACAAGAATTGAGTGCAGATAGGTACATTGATAGGTACTGACTTATTTGCCCTAAATAATACCCAAAAGAAAAAAAAAAATCCCACACAAAAAACCCCAAAACCAAACCAAAACAAAAACAACACCAAACCACAAGTCTTAAGCAATACATATAAGAATAATAATTATAATTGTGTTTTTGTTTGAAGTAGTTCACTTAAAAAGAAATGTTAGTACTACTGGCTTGAATCAGTTTAAAAGACAATCTGAGTGTGAAGTCTAGTTTGGTTCAAAAACTTTTCAGATTAAAACGTGAGATTTTTATATTTCTCTCCTCAAAAGACTACCCAAAGCCGCAGAAGACAAAACTTTAATGCTCCACTGATACAAAAAATACCAGAAGAAGGTTTCAAGACCTGCCTTAGTTCCATCATTCTTTTCATAAATTTAAATCAGTATGTTGATATATACCAATGCACAACCACAGTCTTATTCTGCAGAACAGTTTTTGGTCAGAATACCAGTTAGACCTTGCCAAACCACAGAACAGAACTGTGCTACACGTTCCACAGAGTGGCATTCTTAATCAAAGATTATTCAGGAAGCCCATATAAACAAGTGACTCACACATATTCAAGCAATGCCCCACAGACAGAATACTTGCAGTTAGAAAAATTGGGGCAAAAAAGCATTTCCACAATTAAGGAATCTTCTTTCACTATGTTCTTGCATGAGGATACATACTATCAATTCACATTCTAGGAGAAATTCTGATAGATGCTCTTCAGGAAACAGAATTTTAACATCATTTGGCAAAACTGTACTTATTCCATTACCTTGCAAAATTCAAATCTTGTTTGGACAGCATTACAAACATAATAACTTAATTGAAGTGTCAGTAAGTGTGCAAATGAATACTGAAAAAAAAATTTAAATCCACTAATACATACCCTCCACGTTCATTCGTGCTAATTCTCAGCTCTTTTTAAAGCCTAGAATTAGCAGGGCATTGGTAGGATGGCACGTAGTTGTAATTATCTTCTCATGTTTCCCAAGCTATCTTAGTATCACCAGATCAATGCATGGACACCAGAGCAGCAGACCCAAACCAGCTGACAGGAGTCTGAACACCCAAAAAGACGATAAAAACCACTCTTTGATACAGCTACTTACATCATGGCCTACGAGTTCTGTCTGCGTGGATTTATCTGCTTGGGCAGCAAGAGCCTTCTGAAAGCACTGAGCCTTTTCCTGTAAAACAAAATAGCATTGCACAGGTGAGCTGTGTTTTTCCTCCCTGGGCTTTGCAGCTACAAATATCCAGATAAATTCTAGAAGTCATGCATGGACAGCTGCTAAGAAATAGATTTATTATAGCACTATTCTCACCAGGAGGCTGATTTCCTTACTGTTATATCCTTCTATAAACTTATCTTTCTCTTAAACAGAGAGTGTGCTCAGACAGCTCAACTATGTGGTACAGCTGGGCCCACAAGAAGGATGTCACTGAAGCGTGATACAAATACAGAGCACAGCAGATACTGAGGAGCTGCAAGGACTCTGCCAAACACCAGCACTCTTCCAACAGTGAAGAAATTTTTTCTTTTCTTTTTTTTTTAAACATTAAGGTGTATGAAAACTCTACTGCAGATCACAACACTGAGATGACTTCCCCCTCCCCTGATGCTGACACAGCCTGAACGTGCTGCTAGCAAAGCCTAAATATTTCTTAATTATTGTACTGGTTTCTGCTTTTCCCACCCTTGTCCCTCTGTACCTCAGTCGTTTTTGGAAGTGTGGCATGGAATCTCTGGGAGAGGTTTGTGCAAAGATATCTGGCTGCTTTGAAACAATTATGCTTTGCCAAAAAAAAGAACATTTTGATACTTCATTTGAAACTCATCACTAAGCAAAAATGTTGATCCTCATCAAGCCCTTACATATACTATTTTAGTTTCCGGGAGAAAGTATATTATGAAACAACTGTAAATATATGGGGTAAGGCAGGAAAAGGTACATAGGAAGGGAACGAGAACACAAAGTCCGTTACCGTACTGATTTATGTTTTACTACCTACTTGTGGGAGAAGCACCTGTGGGGGACTGCAGACCTAGGACATTGAATCCAGCATCAAAGGAAGATGATTCTAATGAATGGATGGAGCTGTCTGCCACCAAACAGACATTGTCAGAATCACTATCAACTTCTTGCCATGGAGATGCTGTTTTTTAAAGTTTTTCTACTGTTAGGATAAGTATATATTAGATAGGTAATTATCACTATTTCATTACTTTTGTATGTTCAATTGTTCTGATTGGTTATGGGGAACCCAGTTTCTGCCCCTGATTGGTTCATGTACCCCTAAAACCTCATTGGCTTGCCAGTGGTGCTATGTGGCACCCCTATATAAGGCTAGCCACCCCTAGTTTCCCCATATTGGTTGTAAACCCTCCTTCCCTATTCCTTTTATGTCATGATCCGCCCTCATCTCCTCCCCAGTTCCAGAATCTTCCATCCCGACCCTATATAAGTCCCATGCTCCCCTAATAAAGTGTTCACTCCTGTTCCCACCCCACGCTGGCGTGGACCACTTCCTCTTTCCCTCGGTGGACCATGACACCTACTGCTACAGTTTTATTTTTCAGCTGTATCCATACAAAATACTTACCTTGGACTCAAATTCCTCAAGATCTACAAAAGTATATTTGGATGCTACAGACAGGCACGTATTACAATAAAACAGAATTTGTTTTAATTGAATTTCAAGTTAATTGGCTCTCAAGTTCTTGTGTTATTTGTTTCAAGGAAAGATATGCACATCACTGTAGTAAGCAAACAACAGGAAGAACTCAACACCTAAGTGACCCTTAACTCCAGTATTTCAACCCTTCAAAAAAAGGGTGGGGGATAACACAATTCAGACTGATATCTTTACTTGTATGAGACGTTTGTGCCCAAATTTGCTGATGTAACTACTGAGTTAAAACTGAATTCACAGAAAAGGTAATCACAGTTCTGACAGAAAAGCTTCATCTTCTCAAGGTTTGAGTTTACTAGTCCACTGCCCACAGCACCTTCACATGTTTAAAAAAAAAGATATTATTATATATTTACTCTCTTAATCACATTACGGCTCAGAAGCTCCATGAATTTTCTAGTCACAAACACAGATACTCACAGATACTGGATGTTCAAGTAACATTATGATTGGACCAATACCAGCATTAAACTGTGTATCTGATCAAATATAACATTTGTATTCTTACTCTGTGGATTCAGAAACAGGTATTTTGAAGAAACAGTGGGGAAAAAAGAACTGAGGAAGTCAAAACATTCATTAAGGCAACCAAATAATTGGGGAAGCTAAAAAGGTTGGAATAACACAATTCATTTCTTTCCCTGAGCAGCTCATTTAACTACATATATGCAGTGAGATCCATTTTTAATACATCCAAGTTCAGACCCGTATTAGCATGGCAGTCCTTTTTATTTACTTTTCAGTAAGCTAACTAACACAAATGGGAAAGACTGAAACTTTCCAGGTGCCCAGACACTGAAAAGGAATATTTGGAAGTAAAAACTTCTTCCTTTTTCTCAGTTGTAGCGAAACAGAAAGGGAAAGATCTTTACAAGCCTGGTAGCACACTTTAATTCATAACAAAGAAGTAAGTTACCTGGAAATATATTCCCACAGCAGCCTTCTATTGCCCTCACATCATTAGTCCTAGAGTCAGCTACTACTATAAAGTAACATTTTTAAAGCAATTTTTCAAGGTTTTTGAAGTCCTGAAACTTGAGACCTTCTTGCCATTTTAAACCACCAAAGTTGCCTTCAACCAGAGGCTTCCTAGTGAACTTGAATAATTAGTGATTTTTCCCATATGTGACTTAGTCTTCATACCACTAACTACAAATGCTACACCCTGTCATCTTCTCCCCAACCACCAAAAAGCTTACAAAAGCTTTTTCATAGGTCTATGTTACAAAGTAAGGATTTTGAGAAAGTCAAAATACAATATAAAGTGCTTCCTTAATTCCCCCATTTTTATTTTGAGGTATTTCATAGAATCACAGAAGTTCAGTTGTCCCATCCTGTTTTCAGCCCTTTCTCTGTGTGTATCTGAGAGGAGACAGCTCCACCTTCTCAATAAGATATGTAGTAAAAAGACTGCAAACTCTTCCTTATCCTTTTTCTGTACAGCAAAAACAAAATAGGTACCTTTGCCTCTCTAAAGAACAAGAGAGAACCAAATAATTGATTTAAAAATATTTTTACGATCAGCCAAAGTACTTCTAGGTGACTTTTTAAGATAGAGCATAAGTGAACATCTTTTCTTACCATTCTTTGTGTTGTTATTCTCTCTTATTAAAATAAATAGCATTAAAGTACATTTTCAGGTGACATGGATAAGAGCATGAAAAATTTTTATTCCCTAGGTTTATCCTAATTAGTGAAAAGGCAAGAAGAGCTGTTGGCAATTTTAACAGCAACATTGCCAGCAACATTCATTGCACCCATTCCTCTCACATTCATGTGTGTATGAGAGCATGTACGTCTTGGGGCTAGAGAAAGAGAAAAATTACATGGAGGGACATTTTCTCAACCATCTGTAGTTGCTTAAATTAGAGATCACCGAATCTAGTATTTCAACAGCCTTGGTGAAAAGCATTAGACCATGACCAATAAAAATAATGATCCTATCTATTTCTTCACATGGGAATAAGCTCACTTGTAGTTTGTATCTCAAACTACCTCTACCACAAGAGTGTAATTGTTTGAATACCATTAGTACTATGTTTGTAATAAATCACCAAAAGGTGCTGAAATAGGAAGATAACAGACATCAGCTGATAACATCCAAGTAAAAACATTACAGATAAAATAAAAAAAGTGAAATATAAGATTAAATAGAAAGTAAGAAAAGGACTTAGTCGTCACCACTGAAAGACAGACAGTAGAAAAGAATTGGAGTCAGTTTCTACCAGGCTACTTATATTTAGGGAGTCGGCATAGGTTAATCATCTTGAAACATGAGACTGGTTTTCTAAAACATTCCTTCTCCAAACAGAAGAGTATTGAAACAATTTTCATAGCTCTGACTGTGAATAGGTCGAATTATTTTTTGTGACTATTCTCTTACCCAATTCCCTACCTGTGACAGCACAGTGACCACTTGTGGTGCTTCGTTTAACTGCAAATTCCAAAAAGAAAATGCTTGAAAATTACCTTGAGTGGTCATACTAAATGAAAGAGTGAAATGTACAGTTTGAGGTGTTTTGGAGGAATCACAAGTCCACTGGCCAGTATATCTGTGGCTTTCATCCCTAAGGAACCTATTTTGTCTAGTTGATAGCATATGAAAAGGCAGGTATTTTCATAACAGCTGTTATACCTTTATTCTTACTTAGATTAAAAAAGAAGAATCTCTTAAGTTTCAGCCTTCAAATCTTCTAATACTCAAAATAATCAACCTCTCTCTCCTACAGTCTGTACACACTTAGATTAAAAAAGAAGAATCTCATAAGTTTTAGCCTTCAAATCTTCTAATACTCAAAATAATCAACCTCTCTCTCCTACAGTCTGTACACATTATGTTATGTACAACTTTATGAAGAAAAATGTGAGTTTTTTACATTTTCTCTCAGCATATATCCAAAACAGCCTACAATTGTCATCAACACTGCAGTCAGATTTACAACTTACAAGCGATTATTTCCCTTGCTTCAAGCATTTACCCCACTGTGAATAACAACTTATGTTCACTACAGAACGGGGGGTGGGGGGAAGCCGTTCTTCAGAAGACTTATAAAAATGCAAAGTCTTTTAATTTTTATGTGCTTTGGGATTAAACTTAATCAACAGCAGCAGTTAGGCAGTGAGAGCAAAGGGATAACAAGTAGAAAAACCCGCTTTTCACCATCTAGTCTACCTAATTTACAAACTACAACGAGCTACAGAATTGACTTTATGACAGCTATTTCCATAGAAACTGAGTACCTATTGGTTTGAGTCTCAGTTTGGGAAGAAAACATAACATACACGGCATAGCTGCGGTACAGCTGACTCACATCACACTTGAAAACGCTTTGTGAAGCCCAGCAAGAAGCCCAGCTGTCTCTTCAGCACAGGATGAGGAAACAGCCACAGCTTGGTTCAACGCTCAACACAGAAATGTACTAAAAACTAAGGTGCTCAACAGCCACAACTAATTTTGAGGCACTACTCTGGAATCACAGTGGCAAATGGGTGTGATCAGCCCAAAGGAGACTAGCCCACTGAGCAGGAATAAAACAAGAAAAAACTTGGTGGGAATGCACCCAAGTACACAAAAATACAGCTTTCATTGCAGGCTATAGTTCTGTCAAATCGCTACAAACACCAAAACAACATGGAATTTCAGTGAACCTTTCAAAGTTTTCACATAGGATTCATAAAAACCAAAATAGTTTTTCAATTATTACATTTTAAGTTATTTGTAAAACACAAGGCAAAGTTCTATGCATACAGTAAGAATGGTATCTGGAATGAAAGACAACATATATTGTTTTGATTTCAGATTTTATCATGATCAGAACACAATATTCAGCTGTGAATCAAGAAAGGCTAAGAAACATCTGTCTCCAAACAGTTTCTAATACTTCGATAATCAATTATTGCCAATACATTTAATGAAAATAACTCCAGAGTTTCTAGAACTACAATCACTTTGTAATAGCTCTTTGAACATCGACAATGTTTAGTAAGGCTTCAAATCTCTGAAAGAGTTACAAGTTCTCCTGTAGACATGTCAGCTAATCTTACTCACAGTACTGCTAAGTTTTACTAGATCCTAATCAGAGAGGGTTATTACTATTTTTAAGTATTGAAATGCTTATAATGGCAATTATTTTCTTAAACTTTTCATCCCCAAGCCCCACAAGATAATAACTGTTTTCATGAGCGCTGTATGACCTTACCAAGAAAAGATGACTCCAAACTTTGAGAGCACAGCCTATCTAATCAGAAACAGAAAACACACAGAAAAATGTGTTTCCCAGTCCACTGAGCTGACAAATGTAAGAGATGGGAAAACAGCCTTAAAAATTTTAGCTTCTGACTCTCATTTGACTGGACTATGCTGTATCATAAACATTGCTATTACCACTTGTGTATGTACATATGGCAAAATTAAACATAATACAGGGACATGAGATCACCCCAGAATGTCAGGATAAGGATTTTGCAAATATACACCTGAGTTATTAAGTTTATTTCTAAAAAGCATCTTGGGAAGATGCTTTAAAATATAGCATTAAGCAGTGGCAGATTATGCTATGTGAAAAAACCAAACAGCACTCCACTGTGTTCCTTGGACCAGGATAATTTTTTAACAACAGATACATTTTGAGTGTTTCCTGTTTTATCTGTTGCATCAACAGAAAGTAAAAGATTACATTTTCAGAAAGTATTACAATTCATCATTTGTATTTTAAAGCAATACCTGGTTGTTACTTCCATCATTCTCTCATTTAGTAAAACTGAGCAGCAAGCAGACATTTCCTTACTGATTACATTTCCCATGGCTACTTTTAGACATAAGTGTATGTAAATATGTCACCAAAAGTATAGAGGAACTTGTTCTAGTGATCACATCTCTAAAATAAAAATTAAAATAATAATCACAAATAACACATTCACTTATGGCTCAGACATGGGCATGCATGCTTTGAATAATGTAATATAATAAAAAATTTATAGGGTCACACTCTGTGAATAATATGGCCATAACAAGTAATGACAATCTTAACACCCTGAGAACAAAAACAAAAACCAAGACTTGAGAAAGTTATTGAAAGAAAAAACAAGCAGTAGTGCAGTCATGACCCTTCAAAAGGCTGACACATAAAGCATAATCATTTATGTAGAAATTATCTTTACAAGTAGTTTTGAACTTTTAATAAGCGATGTTGTTAGTTTCAATTTTTGTTATGGTTGCATCCAGATGTACAAGAAGATATTATTAAGTCTTATAGCAGCTCATGTAAGAAAGAATTATATCTCTCTCAACCCATATATCCTCGTATTATCACTGCTACACCAACTGCTATGACCACCTAGACAAATACAGTCCTGCCCCCAAATATAAGACATCCATAAGACAAGAGTAGGAGACAGTCTGATAACTCAGAAATTGTGATACTGGGACACTGAGCATTACAGCAGCAAAACCACAAAAACACCATGTTATAGTTTCAAACCTTTTGAATTCCTTCCAAAAGCTTGGAGGCAATGCATTAGCATAACTACAGTGGTTAACAA
>JAWWEW010000131.1:19506924-19533822 GCA_035583185.1 Anabacerthia variegaticeps | reverse complement strand
TTATTTTATTTACTAGCCAACATTTACATCTTAGTGTCTCTCTCAAACTAAGACACACCATTAGCACTATGGACTTAATCATTCCACAGATACTTGAAGAAAAATAGAAAATAGTTGATTTATTTGTCAAGGTTATATGTGAAGACACCTGCAGAGTTATGGAGTGCTGCATAAATCTATAGGCCAAATCTCATGTCATGGAAAAGCAGTCTTCCTCACACCATCGAACTTCAACACATTCACTTTGGACAGGAGTTTCTGGGCTCACTTACCTTTTCAGAGTCACAAGAGTGAAGAGTGTTCTGTACAACACTGAATTGCTACACATTCTGGTTCAAAGATCCTACTTGCACACCACTGACTCACAGTGCTTGAGCATTTTTATCGAAAGAGACATCACAGACATGGCAGTGAAATTCTTTTCAATTGGAGTTCTCATTTACTTAACTGAACAGTATTAAACAGCCCCACTTAATATATAAAACTGGTTACTGTTTTTATACAAACCAATTGTTGACCCATAAGCTGTAAAGTACTTGATCCTCAAGAATAACCAGGTTTTACCCCATTTAAGTTTTGGTTTTCTCATGTTTACTAGCTGAAAATGGAGATGAGATGTAAAATCTCTAATTAAATTCCTAGCAAACTTACGTTCAGGTTTTTCAGAAACAACTGCAACTCTGAAAAATCTCTATCCCATCCCTTTAACAAGGATATAAACATATTTATTACAAGTATTTGTCTCATGGGGGTTGCACACTACCTTTCTCATAGACTAACGACAATCAACTCTACGAACCTAGTGAAGAACAAAATGGATTTAGATGATTCCAGCACTTCTACTTTCAAAAAAATATAGTGCTACATCATCACCTCTAGTTGGTATGCCCATGACTCAGCCAACAGAGTTGTGGTGACACACAAACACAGAGCAAGCATGTAAATGAACACAAAGCTATGAAGTCTGGTAAAGAAAGAAACCACAGTTTATAACTTTGGGGTTTTTTCTTCCTCTTTGCCTCTTCACATCTACCACATTTATCATTTTCATAGTGTACATGTTTTTAAATGCTGACAAGTTCTGAATGGGTACACAAACAGAATTTCACAGTATGTCCAAAACATCTATTTTGGAAGTTTAGGTTTTGGGGTTTTGTTTGTTTGTTTTGTTTTTTTTGGTTGGGGGGGGGTGTTGTTTGTTTGTTTGTTTTTTGTGGCTATCAACATTCATCGAAGGAAAAACTCTCTGGTTAAACAAATACAATATAAAACAACAGCATTATAAATATCCTGTAGCATTAACTAATAGATGATTCTGCAACACATTTCATATAAAGTTGTACTTGGGGAAGTTATTTTACTAATTTTGAAAAGTATCAAAAGCAGTCATTAATCTTTTATTTTTCTTCTCTACCATGTGAAATGCTACCATGTCCTTTAGGCCTCTAAGTGGAGATGTTTAAGTGCACTGCCTGCCAAATCTGTTGGTTTGTGGGTTCCGATTCCCCTGTGCATGCAGGGACATGGGTGGGATGTGATTGATGTCAGTGACATTCACTCAGTACAGAGATTTAACAGCACGTGCATTAGGCAGAGCGCAGGAATCATTAACTTGGCACATTCCAAATTGCAACCCATCTTTATTGAAGGCTTCTGGCATTAACTAAACCTCACAGAGCTATGTGTTTACAACAATTTTACAGGTTGCTGCCCTGAGGAACAAGATTCACGATTGTGGCATTAGGAGCACGAGGAACAAACACAACACAAGGGTCACTTTCGAGTTGTACCAACAACTGCATGAGGCAGGCAGATTTTGATGATTTGTTGGTCAAATGAATAGAGAAAAATAGTTACATAAATCAAGTAACTTCTGCCACCATGGAAATCAACAACTCCCTGGAGCAATCTCTGTGATATAAAATGCTGTAGTTTTATGCACTAATATCAAGCAATATGACCCCTGTATCACTGTATATATACGCAGCAATACTTAAAACAACCCACAGTTGGCCCTTGAGTTGTTCCTCCTGTGAAATTATTTGTAGATTTTGACAAGTATTTTGGACAGAACTGTCAGTTTGGATTTAGCACAACCAGAACATGACAACTACGAGACTTGCTTTTGTTTTACGCTCCTGTGCAGACCATTAAGTTTACATACTCATCCCGTGAACAAGCTGGAAGTGATCATGCCACCCGTCTGTCTATCCTTCAGTAATAATTCTTTTACTACAGTGATCAACACTAACAAGTCCAAGCAACAGCGAAAACTAAAGTTTCTGTAAATTTCATGAAAATCACTGTCTGGACAGATGAGAAGGGCCTGAGTTGACAAGGGACTTCAGCATGAGCTTCAACATGAAAGTTAGTCTGGTAAGCAAGTGGCGGAGAGCTGTGCAGTGCCTTCAGCCCAGGTAACATGCAGGGGCCCTGAAAGGTCTTAAGAGGCTGTATGGGAAAGCAGGGCATGGAGCATTACAGGGAAACAGAGTGCTTCAATAAAAGACTAAGGAGATATACTCAGAACAGGATTTATCAGTATTGCTCATGAAAAAGCTTCAGTCACTACAACAGGCACTCACACAATGCAAAGACTTTTTCCTCTGCAATTAATTGCTTAAGCAAGGACCAAAAGGCACTTTCACCCTTTCTTAACCTTCTCTCAGGGGAAGCCACAGCATGGGGTTTGCCAGTAATTGACACTGGAAAGCTATTAGATATTTTTTTAACTGAGAATTCAGGTTCACCACTCATGCCCTCCATTCTTACCCACTCACTTCAACTGAGATACTGAAAGTTAAGTATGAAGCACATTCATATTCAATTCAGTAAGACACAACCAACACACTTTAATATGCATTATCAGAGTATTCCAAATACTACTGCACATCTGTCCAAGGCTCACAAGTAATGTTTGGCAGCTTTGGACTGCTTTGTCTAAGCAGAAGAGTTTTGACCAGACAAAAAAACAAATTCCTTTCACTTTTACAATGCCAAAGCAATGCAAACCAGCCTTCTTATTTTTCATAATACTGACTACAACACAGTAACATTTTGGCACAAGATGAGTGAAGCATGTCAATCTCCTCTTCTTTCAAACACATCTTTAATTAATTCAGAAACTTTACCAATGAGGTGACTTTGACTTCATGAAAGCTGTGCGACTGTTACAAATTCTACAGCAAATCACTGGGACGCTGGATCTTGCTTAAGCATTTTAGCAATGACATTCTGATTTCAGTTGATGAAACTAGCAAGATAGATAGCAAAATATTTTCAACCTGATATAAAAGTTCTACTTTTCCAAGTATCAGAAAAAGATACTGATAATTTTTATACTGTACAAGGAAAGAAACCATTACATTTAGGTTTTTGGTATGATGTGTATGCACAAAGCAGCTGTTGCACAAATAACTGAAGTAAGATTTTTCTTACTATTTCTAGAAGCATTACAGGATCTGTCCTTTTTGCTCCCTTTTAAAAATACAATTTCTCACCTTTCAAGGAAATAGTGAACAGACCTTTACTTCCCACTAACACGTATCATAAGCAAAACACATTGGTATGGACCTCAGATTACTGGTATAAGCAAATCAAAAAGGGTGACTTATAATCATGACCATAAAGTAGCTGTCACATAAAACTGTTTGAAGAGGGGAAATAATGATTCAAACTATTATATATTCATAAAAGCATGAGAATTACATTATGTAAGTCTAAAGAAACACCCTGATATTTTCTTAGAGTTTTTCAGACAAAAGAGGAATAAATTATCATTATATTTTCTTCAGAAAGTGAATATATGGCACTTGAGAAACATTAATAGTCAGTTTATATTATAACATAAACTCACTCTTACCAAAGAAACCCTCTTTATTGTTGCAATCAGCCTGTTGGTACACTAGTGTTGATTATTTTGTTAAAATTTTTACAAGTGTTCTTTAATGCTACCCTAGGGCTGCCAACTCATAATGTGTATCTACTATCAAAAAAGGATTTGTTTGCAAATGCTGCTTTTAGATAAGCCAGTGTTGCCTAGAAAGACACACTGTTTCTCAACACATGCTACATGATCTAGTATCTTGTGAAGATGCAGAAGAGAGATGAATCTTGTCTGTCAGTCAAAGACCAGGACTGCCTCTGGTCTGTAAGTGCAAACCAAAAAAAACAGCTTAGAATGAAAAGCAGTTTCAAACTAGGCAGGTTAAAAGATGCAATGAAAGGCTGAAGTAGAAGATGGAGGTATAAAACTACAAACTAGGTCAAATCGGATTGCACAAGTGAGCAGCAGAAATCCTTTGGGGGTTAATAAATAAACAGGTAACAAGAAGTTCAGGAGATTGCTTGAGCTTCACAGTGATGGACTGGGAGACCACAGAAGAAAATATCACATGCCTTCACACAGCAGCTTTTCTGCAAGCATCTACTTGTGGCCACCACCAGAGACTGGATAAACCCTTGCACTGACCCAGAACAGTTTGTCTCATTTCAGATTCTGAAGCCCAGTCCCAAACCACTCTGTTTTGAAATACAGGAATATCAAACTCACAAGAACCCAGTCCATATTGTTTCAATGGACAAAAAAAAAAAAAACTTTGTTACCTCTAATTTTCATCGAGCTGTTCCTTGTTTCTAGGTAACTAAAAGACACTTTGTGTAGATATGATGACAAACAGCTGTTTAATCTAAAAGAAAGTGACAGGTTTAGGTTGGGTATCAGGAAACAATTCTTCACTCAGAGGGTGCTCGACCCCTGGAACAGACTCCTCAGGGAAGCACTCACAGCAGCACCAAGCCTGCCAGAGGTCAAGTAGTGTTTGAACAGCATTCCCAGGCACATGGTGTGACTCTGGGAGCTGTCCTGTGCAGGGCCCAGAGCTGGACTCAATGAGTCTGATGGGTCCCTTCCAACTGAGTATATTTTATGATTCTTTGAAGTTATTTTAACCTACAACTCTTTGTGCCTAATTGGGAGCCATACGGAAGCTCTCAATTTTCAAAAATTCCAACAAAGGGGTGTTTTATTAACACAGAAGTGAAATGAGACTCTACAAGACACTCTAAAGGTGCATTCAAAAGCCAGTGGCAAGAGCAAATTAAAATTTACTTGTGAGACCTTGTGGGTAGCAACCTGTGCCTCCACCACACTGCTGCTACTTAGTTCAGATTTCTATTTTCTCTAGCAGCTTCCTGCACTGTCCACTTTAACAAGATCTCTGTGGGTTTAGGAATCACTGTAATATCACAAATATCAACTACAATCATTAAGTGTAAGCTGTGCAAAAAGCTCAGCCCATTTTTTTTTCACTGAAGAGTTAACAAAGTTGAATAAGGTAAAAACCCAATTTTAGTCTGTTTGTTAAATGGGTTTTGCAGAACTTTAATCTGACTACAGGTTTTTGGTGGGTTTTTTTTTTCCTATCCAATTATTCAATCCATTTGTGTTCTCGTTTCCTATCTACTTTCTTGAAACTCAAACTGACTCAACAAACCAACAACTTGAAACATCACTGAACTCTCAAAGTCAGATATGTAGGAACAAACTGACTTAGAGTGCTGCCTATTTGATAATCACAGAAGGTTTGACAGTTTTTATGTCTTGAGCATTTATGGCATGCTATTCCATTCATGGTAACAAAGAGTCTCATTCCTCTGAATACAACTCATTTACGGAAAGTTGTCATATGTCTATTTTCAAATTGCATAAAACATAAAATATAAAAGCAGAAAATAGAATTACTTGAACAAACATAATTTTAAAGTACAGATATTATAAGAAATGGTACATGTATCCTGTCTTCCATGGAAAAATAGCTGAGTTTTTCATGAGTTCCACAGAATTTCTCAAGCAAATTGCCTTAAGCTTTCAGGTTCTTCTAGCTATTTGTTCAAGAAACACTGCAGAAAATACAGACTTGTTATCCACAAGCACCACTTTATATCAGAAGAGTGGAAAGCCTGAAAAGTGATGCACTGTTCAACATCTTTAGGAAGAGATGCTCAGTTTATTCTGTTTATACTGACTTTCCTAGCATCACTTACAGAGACAGCATTTACTTTCCTATCATAATTTGCATACTAACAGAAGAAAGACAGTGACTATTTTTTGAAGTGTCAAAATCACACCCCATCTGTGAAAGACTTTATTGTTTTAGGCAACCTAAGTCTCCAATTCTACAACAGGGACAATGGTAAACATTACAAACAAATTAGTTTCCCTCATTTCCGTTCTGAATGCATTGCATTTTTATCTTAGCTTATTCTCCTGAAGCACTCCAGAGATCTTTCATGACATTTGATTCTATGTTTTACCTGCTGCTCAGAATATAATGTGCCATTAGTTGTCTGTTTTTTTTATGTACTGGTCCTCGTGGAGGTCATTACCTCCACTCTCAACTAGAAGGAAACCACACTATGCAGAGAACTAGTCAAAGCACTTACACACAACACGAGATGGGCAACATAAAGCGATCATTAGGTTGTTAACGGATATAAAAACTGGGGTTGCAAGAGGACTTCATTTATAAGACCATCTTTAGCCCAGCACCTGCTCTCTCACAGGTTCAGGTGGTACCATTAAAAGTTCTGCTATTTTAGGCCACTGTAATTTGTGCAAACCTTACATTCTTAAAAATAGTGGCTTAATACTGCAGTTTGTTTCATATAAAACAGGGAAAATGAAAAAAAAAAAAAAGGCAACAAAAAAACCCCACCAAAATTACCTGTACAACTTCCTTATGATCAGCAATCAAGATAGTTAAGAACTGGACTCAAACATTACAAAGTTAAAACTCTGACACAAAATTCTCAATTCTATTCATTTGAGTTCAAGTTCCTTTGTCCCTTTTTACCTGCACTAGATTTGAGAGATGACCATCTCTTGTACTCTTTGCTTTCTACTCATGTTATATCCTTGTAGACCTATTCCTTCCATGTAACTTTTCCTCATCCTTTCTTCCCTTGCTGCAGAATCACGTCAACCTTTGTTCTTCCTCTGCGAGTGAGAGACTTTGCTCTTCCCTTTAGACTTCAGTCTTTGATACATGTGACCCTTAAATCCAAAGTCCCTCCTCATCGCAACAACTTCAGTTTAGGGAGCAGTCACAACAACTGGCTGCTAAAGTGCCAGGGCTGCCACCTTTCTCAAAGTTCTTTCTGAAGAAGTAAAGCTATCACAGGGAGGACAAAAATGGAACTCACTTCACTGCAGAAGTTATCTTTGAACTTGTACTTTTATGGCATCAGAACATCCTGAGGCATGAAAATACAAACACATAGCATCTTTGTTATTCTCTTTACCTTTTCCCCCAGCAAGGGGAGCACCTGTTTTTTCCATCACAGAAGTACAAACCAAGTACATTTGCTTTATGTTATACCCTAAATGTGCATCTCAACTTTTAATTCAATGTCAACAGCCATCCAAGAAGGCAGGAAGATGTCCCCTCACTTTCTGCTTCATCTTCCAACCACTGCCTCACAAAGGATGATGTTACTGTTCCTCTCTCTGCCCGAGCTCAGGGCAATTGCACTGCAACCAGCAGTGAAGCTACAGCCACATATGCAGCTGGGACTCCACAAAAACACTGAGAACACAGGACTTTCCAGTCACACTAATGGGAGAGCAGCACAGCCTCCATCACACTGCATGGTGCCATTCTGCACCCTATTTTCTTGTACCTTCCTCACTGCCAGAACTCCTCTGCCTTCATCAAAGCAGCCTGTGCAGCTCAGATTTTATAGAAAAAACTGAGCCTACTGGGACATAAGATAGGTAAATGTGGAGGACAGAGTCAATGCCGATGGTCAATACACACAGAGAGACAACCTAAGACCACCCTTTTCATTACTGTGCTGCCTCCAGAGCTGGCACATTTACCATACTGGGTTGTCATTAGACACAGGTAAGAATACTTTTAAATGAAATGGCGCCCTCTACAGATCATGTCCTGATGAAACTTTGCCTATTGTGGCAAGAAAAAAAAAATATAGTCCTGTGCTGCACGCTGATCCTATATGGTTCAAAGTGGACAAGACAGAAAGAGACTATACTTTTAATAAACTTTTACAGAATACAAATACATCTATTTTGCACAGACACCAAAGACAGTGAAGAAGGAGAGAAGGTGCTCCAGACACTGGAGCAGAGATTTCCCTGTATCCAGTGGTAAAGACAGTGAGGCAGGCTGCTCCTCTGGCAGCCCATAGAGATCCACGGGGAGCAGAGATCTACCTGCAGCACATGGAGAACTCCATGAGCGAGCAGGTGGATGCCCAAAGGAATCTGTGACTTCATTTGAAGCCTGTGCTGGGAGTTTCTCTCCCTTGTCCTTATCTCAACCTATGAGCTTTTAGTTATATTTTCCTCTTCCCTGTCCAGCTGAGGAGTGGAGTGATGGAGCAGCTTTGGGGCACCTGGTATCCAGCCAGAGTCAACCCATCACATGGTTAACTGAGAGCCTACAGGAGATGCACTCTGCAGTTCATGTGCCCTTGGACAAGTGGAATGAAATTCTGCATGTACTACCAGCACAAAAGTGTATTGCTGCACTGTGCCTTTACTGCTAGAGGGCAGAATGATAAAAAATTTAGTTACAGTGATCCAAAGAAATGTTGCAGGATCTTGTATGACCATAAGATCAGTATTACAAGAGAGTCTCAACTCCTTAAGTTACAGCTGGTAGAGTGCAAGTATCTCTTTAAGCCAGGAAAGGCCCAAAGATTTAAAATTTAATTTAATACACACTTTCAGCAATACATTCTCATGAAGACAAGGAAAAAAAAAAATTAAAAAAACACACATTGGCTTTGATGCTACCTTTCCAGGGAAATCTTTAAATTGGACAACATGAGATATCCAAGGTCAAAAGGACGAGTTGTGTTGTAATGTACCTCTCTCAGACACCCTTTCCTCTTCTATTTTCATTCATTTTGTAATTCTGAAAGGTAGTTACCAGAAATTTTATATTCTGTATCAATGATCCTTACCAAATTGCCTTGCAGTGCAGGTCACATAGTTCATATACTTCCCTCTGTTCTGTCTGTTCATGTGTTTCAACTGACTGCTTTAGAAAGGTGGTTTCTCTATCGCCCTCTGAAATTCTGCTCACTACAGTTAGTGAGTGGTAGTCTCAGGATGCTACTCTGAAAGAACAAAAATTCTGATTTCCCCAAGTGTCCTGTTCCATTACAATCTGTCAGGTTACCATATCCAGCTTATCACTTCATTCCCCATCTGAAAAGAAAGCTCCAAAATCATGTATACCCTCTAGACTTCTTTTGCTAAAGTGAACCACGAGCACATGTTTTAGTCAAAAGCATAATGACAAAATACATCCCTCTAGTATCAAACTAAAAACCTTTGTGGGAAATCTGGAGAAAGACATTAACATCCTCCTGCATGCTTGAAAAAATATTATTTATACAATTAAGAATGTCACAAAATTAGTTGTACGGACTTGGTAACCTACTGTGAAACTATTTCCTATATGTGCAACAACGTGCTAGTAGAAACACATTCCTTAAAATGTTTAGACATCTGTGGGAAATCAGGCACACTCAGACATGAGTTCAGACAAAATATTCCAGTGAATATGGTTCCAAAGATAAAATGAAATAAATAATAATTTTTTTAGTGAGTTCATTTATACAGTAGTAAGCTATCAGAAAATTTGGTTTTTATGAGGCAGACAATTTTTAGAATTACAGAGATCACTGCTTCCTAAATCCCAGCGTTTTGTTTTGGGTGTGTGTTTGTTTTAATTCAACACCACCACACAAACATGGTTTCCTCTTATTTGTTCCTTAATAGTAACACCCTTACAAAACACTCTCAAAAGGGATATTTTCCCTCAGCAATAGTTTCAATGAAATTTCCCCATCTCAGTGTTTTTCTTAAAAGATATTGTGTCCTGTGAGGCTTTTGTTTGGGGTCTTTTTTATTTTTTAAGTATTTCATGTGTTATCAAAATATTATCCATGTGAAATACAACTTTTTAATTGATTCCTAAGGCCTCCATCATCCAAGCAGCAACTTTTGGCAGTAACGTAGAAATTTCCAGGGCTTAGCTCACAAGGAAATACATTTTGTGTTTGGTGGAAAAGAACAAAATCTGAACTGCACAGCAAACAATTACTATATTAAAAGCATCCAGCTCTCAGCAGAAGATTAATTTCTCTCTCTTTCGGGGGCTGGGGTGGGGAGAGGGTGGCAGGAAGGTGCTCACATAACTGGATCTTTTATCAGTGCCAGCAGGAACATGAGCAAGAAACGAAGCCAGTCTTCACTTCAGTACTTCCAGTACATGGAAACGCTTTACTTTGCAGCCTTTATTTTCCTTCAAGGTTTTGTAATTAGATTTCCATAATTCAGTCACATAAACATTATGACTTAGGTACTTTTCCTTAATTCTATCCTACAAAAAGAACTTATAACTGTACTAGTTAGCTTATTAAAGACATGTGGCAGAGCTAAGTGATAACAGGCTATTCTTATTTTGCAGTATTTCTTTCACAAATAGCTTTTAATATCTCCTTGGGATAGAGCTTCTTGAACAATATGGCTTTCTTCATTGTCAAATGTTTATATATCAAAACAAAATTCATCTATCTGGCAGATGGACTTGCTTGTAATTCAAAGACTACATAATGTTAGTGTTGATCTTTTTAAAAAAAGCCAGTTTTTGGTGATCAGCTTCCTCTATTAGTGAAAAAAACCAAAAAAGACTGTACTCAATCATACTTCCCTCTGATCGGCACATAAAATTCTGTGCTCAGCCTCAGAGAAAGGTTTTTTTAAGACATAAAATTAATTTCTTACAAATTACTGTCAGCTAAACTATTTTTCTTGATCAGGATGTCTAGCACTACTTTTCCAAAGCATCCATGCCACCATCAAGACTTCTAAAGCACCTTTTTTTACAGATAAAATATTTGTACAGCTTCAGGGTGGGATTTTTTGTTATTTTGTGTTTTTATTACAATGCAGTTTTGGATTAAGCTGCCAAGTCCTTAAAGAAAACATATTTCAAATGCTGGAAGCATACAGTTATCTGTATTAGCTTCCATGAGGCTCTCAAATACCAAGTGTATTTGAAGACTTACGCAATTCTCAAGATAAGGACCAAGAAAGAAAAATTTAACAGGAGTTAAAAAACAACAACAACAAAAAAAACCAAACAAAACCAAAAAAAACACCCAACCCCCCAAAACAACCAACAACAACACCACCACACAAAAAAAAAACAAAAACAAAAACCCACAAGCATTTAGTCTTCAAAAGGTGGCTCTATGATGAATTTGTGCCCTTTAACCAAAAGGACGGAGAAAAGGGAGTTAAGGTCTTCACTTACTATAGCATCTGACTAAACTAAAATTTACATATTAACAGTACAACATAATTTCATCAACTGAATAAATTTTCAAAAGCCACTGAGCAACAATTGTTCTTGCCAACTTGTCAAGTAAAACTAAGTTTAATGAAAACCTGAAGGATTATCACAGAAGCAGAGGCATTTAAAAAATAAACATGAATACAAGAAATCAAGCTGCAGAAAATTAAGGATATTTTAAAAAGTATTATGAATTAGATCCTGGAGATTGGAGAATGCATGCTTTGTGTACCAAACTAATTCCAAAGAACATAATTTCTTTTAAATTTTTATTTACATACATATTTAGCAGATATTATTACTTTCTTTTGAAAACTGAAGTAATCAGTTCAATAATTACTTAAGGTAATGAATGTACCTTGTCTGTCTTATTAATACAGTAGCTTTCGATTAAGCTCTCTATGATTAAAATGGTGAAAAGACTCAGATTGTAAACGTTTCAGTGCAGCACTGCCTTAGGTCATTAATTCAAGTTATGGCAACAAGTCCTGAATTTATGAAGGTTGAGGCCAATTAAGGTTGATAAATTATAAATACTAAATTTGCACCACATTTCAGCTTGAGCACCAGAACGTGAATTCAAATATTATCAATCAAAATTTCTACATCATCATCGCAGCTTCACTTATAAAACAGGAAAAAACCCTATATTTAATCTCACACAGGTGGCAAAGTAATTTAACCACCATATTCCAAATACCACATCAGTATTAACGTGGAGAGATAAATTCACAAGCACTTGCAGTTTAAGAAACAGAGGTTTCACCTTGCAGTCAGAGGGATTTAGTCTCGTAATAATTATTCCTGATATGCAGTATCACAGTGCTAATCATTGAATCACGCGGTTTTAAAGGTTTCCTTAAGTTCCATATAAGATGGCATATCTGGGGGAAAAAAACAAAACCCATATTTGCTTTTCAAATATTAAAGAAATGGGCATGCAGAAATAATATACAGAAGTAGCAAACAAAAAGCCACTATAGTGTCATGAGGAAAAAAAGACTTTAAAAAATATTAAAATAAGTATCTGAAAGTTCAGGGAACCATGAAAGATGGTAATTAAGGAGCCACAGTCATTGCTTATTAACTGCATACATGAAGATGTTCTACCAAGAATGCCAGCTGCTAACTGCAGCAAACCTATCAGCACTTGTACGGACCTTGCTTTGTAACAAAGAGCTGCTGTACGAACTGGGGTGTTTCAGTAGGTCAGTAGAGGAACCACAGATGCAAGAGCACCAACGATTTAGATCAGAAGATCATGTAATGAGAAAGGCATGGTTAAAACTTTTGACATCTGGTGAAGGCAGAACACAGAGCAACTTAACGGGATTTTCTAAAACTCTGCATTTATATAAACGCATAAAAATACATTTCTTATAAGAAGTACCACTAGCATAAACTCGGACAGGCAAGGCAGTAGTCAAATGAAAAACAACACAGCAAAGTAAAGTGAACCAACAGATCTCTTTCTTCAATCTAAAGCCTCCATAGAGCTTGTTCCTCAAAGTATAAGTCATTGTCTTTGCTATGAAGCAGTTCAAACTCCTAAAGCACATACAAGCTAGAATAACCTTAGGTGAGTGAAAACTGCTGGATCATGTTTTTTGACTCTGTATAGAGATATGTACACCAAGTGCAGTTAAAGATAAATTACCAGCTATATGGACTTCTGGTGCATATTAAAAAGAAATTCTACAGATAATTTCAGCATTTAGTATTAAACATACCATATTTGGCAATGTGCCCGGACTATCTTCATTTCCTTTGTTGTAGCTCAATTCAATGTTTTCTGTTACAGAGATATGGATTCTTAACACTACACTCACATTGAACAGATAGAGAGTAATGGCAGGTGCTTTGCATTTCAGGGCTTTTTGAATACAGAACAATGCATTTCCTTAGTGAACTGGAAATACAGCCACAGATTAGAAAGCTCTAGATGCCTCCTGCTCAACTAAGAAATCCCCTAAATGTGAACGAGGTAGCAGCCATGCTATGGTCAGCAAAAGCCATGAAATTTAATAGTACATGCAGATTACAAATTAGGATTATGAATTACAAAATATATATTTCTATATCAACATGTACAAAAGTACAAGAGTATTGACTGTCCAGAAAATACTCTTACTTCTGAAAATTTGAGACTGTACTATTTTGACTTCCTTATTATACTGTATCATTTTTAAGCAAAACTGGTTGTACATCCTTTGCTAATCTGTTCTACCCTGCCAAATTCCATTCCTCTATGCTAAGTTCCACATAATACATTTAATATATCCAAATAAAGGAAATTTGCAAATCACTAGGCACCATGTGCATTGACCTTCGCTCTTCTTTTGAATTTGCAGTATGGTTCATTTTAGTCAAGCTGTTGAAACATTTGTGCTATAATGCATCAAATTAACGCAACCAGCTGTGATGTTTAATTTAAGCTAAAAGTTTATGATCTACAACTACACAATACCTTAGGGAATAACTGATATTTCATGTTACTAAGCTAAACAGTTCAAAACGGTTACAATCTTCCCCACATTTTACACAGAGCACATTGTCATTAAAGTTTGGGTCTGTAAAGAGCACAAGCATTCAGTCAAAGCTGCATTATTATAGAGAATAAATGAACAAACAGTTCTAGCCTTTGCTGAATACATAGATTCAAAGCCTTCTGGTCTAATGTGTTGTTCGATTATGCCTATATTTTATCCTTCATTATGTGTAATGGAGTTTCTCCATTTGTGACAAAGTGAGAATTAGAAAAAGACATTAACTATTTTGTCATAATGCACCATTTTTTAGCAGATATTTTGTCCAAACAGATACAGTACATAGAGCTGAATAATCAGAACAAAAACCAGCAACAAAAAAAACCCAAAAAACAAGCATTTACTAGCTGTGAAACACTCCTGAAAGAAAATCCCCTCCAAAGGTGGCTAAACCATTGTACTATTCTTGACAACAGCAACGTATAAAAGGACAAAGAAATTGCTCTCCCTGAACGATTAAATAACAATCCTTTTTGTAATGTCTTCTGGGATTAATAAAGGAAAGAAACTAAGATATGATTGTACAACAGATGCAAAAAGTGTGAAAACTAATGCAATTGAAGTTGAAACTTCAGGTCACCCCTCCAGAAACAGATTCAACTATAATAGTGACATATGGCAAAAACATCATGCATAGTAACTTGCTCACTACTATGCTCATTCGCGGTCAGCTGCTCTCTTAAAAAGTTTAACCTAGAGATGTTATGGTTTACACACACAGAACACATCAGGCAAATGCTGCAACTAGAAAGACACAATGATAACTCTTACTGACAATGCTGCTTCTACCGTGAATTACTAAGATAATTTTCACTGATTCCAAGGTGTTCTCAGTAGCTCTTCCACTTTACCAATCTTCTGCAGAGCCAAAACACCCTGACACCACCAGCAAAACAACAAAATAAGATCTCTGTGCTTGCTGCAGCCTTGTGGTAACAAATTATGCCATGGGCAGAGAGATTCAGGCATAAGGATGGTCTGTAATGGATGTAGCTCCACCACAGAGGTGCACTGGAGCCTCTAGTTAATTTTATTCTAGCACAGGGAAAGGCAGGAAGCTATGAAACATCTGTTTTATTAAATAATGCATTTTGTAGATTCATTCTAGTTGGGTTAGCATAGCTTCTCTTATTGACAACTGGAAAATGACTCCTACTTTGATGAAATCTGTCTATTAGAACTTCAACTGAAAAAAAAATCTATTTTTCTTGTTACTGCAAGAACAAAGATAAAGTCTCCACCTTTAACATCCAGAAACTCACAGTTTTAAATACATATTAATAAAACAGATGTTCATTTTTATTTCTCTAAATCCATTTTAATCACCACTCTGCTGCCCTATCATGTTACAATCATGCATGATTGCAGTCAGCAGTTTCATCAAAGGATGATGCAATTGAGAAAGCCATGCTGCTTGAAAGCTGATTACTACACCAACATCCTTGTGACAAAAATTATTATGATCTAAGGAAGATTGAAAGTAAGCACAGAACCTTTTACTTTCAACTACATACTGTTTGATACCACTCTGGACTCAGAAGAGTCTCCTGCATTAACATTTGAAAACTGGGGATTACCAGATACAACACAAATTTGAAATACAACAGTATTTAAAAATCTTTCCTTCAGACTCAGGAAATAAGCAAAACCACAAAAACTCAAAATGAACACAGTCAAGCTCAACCTAAGATGATTTATAATGTCGTAAACAACTATTTAAAGGATTTTTTTAAGTGGAAGCATGGTGCTGAATGTTTGGCTTGATCTTTAATAATTATAACACGACAATCATTAAAACACTCATATAAAAATTTATGGAAACCATATGCCATCCATACAATTTCAAACAAGCACTATAATTTCACACAGAGAACTGAAAACTGTGAAAAAGCAATGTACTTTCTGTATACAAGATGTTGGAAGTCATGATTCTAACATCTACAGTATTTTTAAATTATTACAATCTGTCAATCAAACACTGGTTACCAACTCAGAGAGAAACAAAACCAACCCAAACTGCAAAATAAAGATCCATAATAATTATATCTAAACACAAAATACTTAACAGTCAATTCTTCCTTTGTTTGCCTGCCAAACACTGAAGTCAGACTGTTGTTACTCTGGCAACTGTGTGTTGGATCAAGTCCCTATAAAAGTAGGCTTTAAATTTTGTAAAAAGAATACATTATATTAAGATTCATAAAAAAACCAAACAAACAACAGAAAAAGAACCAATTGCCAAAAAAAAACCAAACCTCAACCAACCAAACCAACAAAAAACCACCAGAAAATTAATTCTTAATTTATAGTTTTCAGGGGAAAAAAAAAAACAACCCTGAGTTAAAGCATCTCGTTATTATGGTTATGAAACACCTAGAAAATGTAAATCGCAAATGCTTAACAATTATGAGTATTTCAAGCTCAGTAGCACTTTCTTTAGAGCCCTTGTAAATACCAGCAAAAGTACTGAAAGAACAATGCTGACTTCTTTCCCTAAAAATAAGCCTGTCAGACTTCCTGGAGTCATTAGCATCTTTAAAATTCAACCAAAGCCTTGCCCACAGCTGACCACGAATTATTTGAGACTGCTATTGCTTACAAATTTTTTCTCCTATTTTCTGCAAAAGATAAAAGAATAAAAACTTTTCAGAAGGTGACTAAACATAATTACCTGCACCCTGAGAAAACATTTTATTCCATACAAGGACTTCGGATGCCCAAGAATGTTGCACACAGAGCTGAACCCCTGTTACTACAGGTCCAAAGTGTTCCTTGAGTTGGCGACTTCACACTGATCTGTATAACTGTTCAGGTGTTTGCTCTTGGTTTTGATCAGTACAACTGAGTTCCTACAAATACCACTTTATTATTCCAGGTTAGCAAAGTAATAAAGCATGTGTTTAATAAACATATGGCAGAATGCCACTTGAATTTCATCTTTCATTTTATCTTTTCCTGACACATGCTGATGACCAAAATTGGTGGAACTTGCAGGGATAAGCATTTGAAAATGTAAAACTATCTCACTATTGTGTATCAAAATTATACATTCAGCATCTAACTTCAAAGTGTTGCTAACAAATGGTGGTCTTGGTGGAATACCACTTGAATTCGCATTTTGTAGCAACATTACAGTGCATAAAATTCTATTTTCTGTCAGAAGAAACTGAGAACCTGCAAGAATTGGTAGATGTACATGTGAAAGACTGGACAATGCTGTGGAAGAAATATGTCTCCAAGAATCTTGACACATCTGAAAAGTAGTGTATTATTTGCTATTTTGTCTTGGGGAACAGGAAAAAAATGCACAAGAAAGTTTTTGGGGAAAGTTCACATTCTGTAACTTTTACTGTAATATTTTGCTAAAGTATGACCTATGAAAGAACAGTAATGTTCTGTATTCTGTTCTACAGCAGCTTTGCTGACTGCAGGTTTCCTAGACACTACTCTACAGTGCTTTTTCCCTCTTCTATTTTTTCTTTTTTAATTCCAGAAGGACAATTTTTTTTAATAGTTCTTAAGTCTTAACTTCAAGTTTATTTTTACTACGGGTATGTGTAAAACTTCCTTAGCAGTTTTCTGTCAAATCAATGAAGAAAAAAAGGGTTGTATTTTCGTGAAGTATTAAACATCAACGGTTAAGATATGACCCCTTTTGGAGGTGAAAGGAGCAGGGAAAAGAAGGCAGTAATGCTTATGTTTTTCTACTAATAAGAATATATCTGCTTTACATGAAACAGGAAAGGCTCATGAGACTATAAGTTCTGACAATACCAAAAATTATACAGTCAAATATTTCAGGGTAAACCAATATAAAAATATTTCATTTTCTCACTGTGGACTATATTGCAAACAGTACTGAAGCAACTTATCATAACCCATACAATCTCTTTCTAAAACGTATTAGCAATGCATTCAGCAAAATATTATATGCTACACATTTAATTTTTTCTCAGTCTGAAGAAACTAGTAATTCCTAATAACTCTCATCTAAAACTGGCCAGCAAACGTTTTAAACAGACAGACACACACATGGATTGACAGTTTTAGAACCATGTCCTGCAAAGTAAATTCCTGTGAGGAAAACCCCCATTTATCCCTAAGTTTCAGGACACTAGCAAGAGCCAAAGTACTTAAGAAGTTTGCACATTCACTGAAAATGCTGTGGAATAATGGAAATACTGCACTTGCTCCCTTTCAAAATAAAAGATAAAAAAATGTCATTGAACTTTTCTTTCTGTTCAAGAGATTAATAAACTTCTTTATAATTACAAGGAAGGCTAATGTTTTGGGGGTATGGAAAATGGTTTTTGAAGGAAACCACTGCCTTCATGGTAAGAAGATACCTTCCAAACATCAGTCCATTGAGAAACAGAGACACATGTGGCCAAACACAGAAAACACCTATTCTTCATGAGAAAAAGGGTTTGAAGCTTGTCACACTTGCTCTTTCTGCAGTTCAAGGGGAGCAAGAAAGCTGTGGAAAGGAGTGGGAACAAGCTCCCTGCTCTGCTAGGGACTGTGCAGCAGACCTCTAGCAAACTTCTGGGGAAGAAAACAACAGAAATCCCAAATTCCAATGTGAGCACCGTTGGGATTACACACACAACACTGCCATTCTAAAGGATAACAGACGTTTCAAGCCTAATTTAAATGCACAGCCTCGTCAGCCTGTGAGAGTTGTATCACAGTGAATTGCTAATACTGATGTACAGATTTTATTCTCATCTACAGATCTGAAGGAAGATTGAAAATTTATTGGGAGAACATATGAATACTTATGAGACATGTTAGTACATATCATTACCCATGAAGCCAGTGTTAATTTCTTAATTCCACGTTAATGGAAGCAAGGAAACGGAAAGTGACACAAATTAGTCATGTTGAATATTGATGGAATTTGGGCAGGAATATCAAATAATATTGAAAACATTTGCATACATATGTAAATAAATAACGTCATCTAGTATATTAGATAGAATGATACGAAATGAAGGAACTAATTTTTATACAGCTTATAAAATATTCATACATTACCAATATTTAAGTAATTGCATTTTGTTCATATTTAATCCTATTATGCTCAAAATATTGAAATACAAATTACCTTCAGTTAGAATAAATCTTTTTTCCTGTCTTATGTAAAAATAAAAAATGAAGTTACCATATGAATGTTGGGGTTTTTGTTATTTACTTTTGTAGACATTCCCTAAGAACAAATCTGGAAACAAATTTGAAGACAAAAAAATCCCAAACCACACATCTGAGATAATACTGAACACCTTGAATGGTGACATCAATGAAAACACAATTTCTTCAGTATCCAAAGTGTTAAAGAAACACAATTATTTGAAGACTTGTCCTAAGCATAGAAGCATTTTGACAAAAGACAATTCACCTCAATTTCAGATGAAAGACCAGCAATTCATAATTGTCAATGTCATACTACTACAAAATGGTAATACTGGCTTCATGTATGTGCATATGAGGGGGGAGAATTGATTACTCTGGATATTCCTCTCATGTTTGTGTTATCCAGACTGATGATTGAACTTAACATTAGACTTTACCTATATGAATATCCTTATCTGTCCTTACTCTTCTCCCTCAAACCCCCACTGCCCAACTGTTCATTTGCACTGCATCTCTTGCATCACATCTAGCACTTGTGACCTTATGATGAGCTGGATCAGCTCTTTAATATGAAGGCAAATTCAATTTATTTTTGTTAAGTAAGTTTTCCGCTACAATCAGACTCATGCCTGTCAGTTACTACCCTTAAATTGAAAAGAAAGAAGAAAAATGAGCAAAAACATTCCTTGTAGAACAAGATTCTGCAGCCAGATTTAGTAAAATTACACAACAAGGGTGTGATACCTACAGAAACCAAGCACGTAATCTGAAGGGTTCAGATACTACTCTTTCACCCTCTAGTATTTCCTACCATTCAAGAATTGGGAGGGAATGCTCAAGTGGGAAGCCAAAGGCAACAGCAGGAATTTCTGCACACACAAGTTGACTCCCTCAAAAGCAGAGAGGACCTGCAGAGAGACCTCAACAAACTGAGGGCTGGGCAGTCACAAATCATATAAAATTTAACAAAGACAAGAGCTGGCTTCTGCACCTGGGATGGGGCAACCCCAGATGCACGTACAGACTGGGGAACGAGGTGCTGGAAAGCAGTGCCATGGAAAGGGCCCCGGGGGTCCTGGTCAACAGCAAGTTGAATATGAGTCAGCAGTGTCCTGGCAGCCAGGAGGGCCAACCATGTCCTGGGGGGCATCAGGCAAAGCATCACCAGCCACTCGAGGGAGGGGATTGTCCTGCTCTGCTCTGTGCTGGAGCAGTGTCACCTTGAATACTGCGTGCAGTTTTGGGCACTGCAATGTAGGAAAGATATTAAGCTGTCAGAGAGTGTCCAAAGGAGGGCAATGAAGATGGTGAAGGGCCTTGAAGGGAAGCCGTATGAGGAGAGGCTCAGGACACCTAGTTTGTTCAGCCAAGCTTGTTTGGTGGCCAGACCTCATTGCAGTCTACAGCTTCCTCATGAGGGGAAGTGGAGGGGCAGGCACCGATCTCTTCTATCTGGTGACTGCTGACCAGAAGGAATGGCCTCAAGTTGTATCAGGGCAAGTTTAGGTTGGATATTATGAGGAAGTTCTTCACCCAAAGAGCAACTGGGCACAAGAACAGGCTCCCCAGGGTAGTGGTCACAGCACCAAGCCTGACAGAGTTCAGGAAGCATTTGGACAATGCTCTCAGGCACATGATATGATTATTGGGGTGGTCCTGTGCAGATCCAGGAGTTGTACTTTGACTATCCTAGTGGGTCCCTTCCAACACAGGATATTCTGCGATTCTATGTTGCTAAATAACACCACTCATTGATAGAGCATATTGTGGATGTAGAAAATGTATATTGTTTTCAAAATTTGTTTAGCAAACTTGGAGAAGGATAAAACCAAATCCATCAATATCTGTAAGACAAACTTGAAACTTCAACTCAGACTGCTCAAAGACAGCAAATTACTTTAAAATGTGAAGCTATGCTAGTAAAAGGAGTAGTGTAGTGTCTCTCCCAAGATACATGCTACTGACCACTACTAGAGATAGGACTCTGTATGAGACAAATAGTTCAGTTAAACAATTGATGATGTTTCTTATGTTTTTAGAAATACACCAATGTTCTTATACCTTTACACTTTTATGACCTTGTGGAGAAACCTACAAGCATTACAGTGGAGCAGGTAGTACAGCTCGCAATGAAATTTTAGAAAAATTAAAGCCTAGCTTTTAACCAAGAAGTTAAATACATGCCTAATTTCAAGGTCATGAATAATTCAAGTTACTTAAAAAAATCCTGTAAGTATTTAAATCACACATAATACTCAAGTGTTTTGCTGCTGCAGAAAATGACCCAGAGGATAGTACAGAACTCTCACAACCCTCCTTCATTTTCAGTTTTAGGTTAACCTACAGCTTACTATAAAGAAGAGTTTTTGAATACAATTCACTATCAGCACCTTAAGAGTTTGGATGCAACTTTAACATAGTGACAACACCACGAATGCTTTTGAAAACTAAACCAAATAATTTTCCCATTATTGTAATAAAGATAAAAGGGGACTTCATTGAAGTCATTAAATGAGACTATGAAAGGCACCATTTTGCTTTAATATGGTTAAAACAGTACTTTTAAAGATGTCAGTACTCATCTGGAAGACAGTACCTCGTATCTAGCCCATAATATGAAAATGAAGTCTCATTTTCAATATATAATTAATGTGTATTTGGAAGTAGATACTTCCACTTCAGAAGAGAAATAAGCTACTATAGCAAAATGCTCACTTTTTTGTGTTACAAAATAGGCTATTTTGCTTGCTCCATGGTAATGCAGCCTTGAAGATCAAAATTATTTCCCTTCACATTACAAAAAGGAATGAGAGTTATGAAGGTATGAGAAATTCATGTACCCCGAAACATATACTTAGATAACTTCAGTGTGTTTCTGTACTTGCTTTGCAGTGGCAAAACGCATTTGCCCTCTCTTTCATGATCTCATAAACTGCCCTACACAGCAGTAACTTAAGACAATAAGGTGTTCAAATAGCTCCCTAGCAAAGTCAGCTTGATCATACGAAGCACAGTACTTGGCAATTTATTAAGCTCCCATAATGAGTTAAGTCTTTAATACAGTAATTGAAAAAGATATAGCACACCCTGACAAAACCAACTGGTCCTTAGAATAGACGCTGTGGATTGCTGCACATCTGCACTCTACCTAACACAGCATCTGTTCTTAGACTGCCCTTTTTAAAGTAGCATTGTGAGAGAAGCAGGCAGCCCCCACCAACAGACCCTGCACCTGTGCAGCTTCTATGTACGTGGAATATAAGGGAACAACAGTTGTTTTTACACCCCATAATAGTTTGATGGTGTACACAGAAGCCAGTTCTGTTCAGCAGCTCCATCTTTCAGACTCTCTTTACAGACTTCTGCACATTTCCAGTGCAGCAAATAAACTCTGCTACAAATGCTGCTCTGCTCAAAGAGCAAGCTCTGCTGGCGTAAGAGCTTGTGAGCAGCCGTTAAGAGATCCAAACTAGGACTTGTATTACATAAAATTGCATTTAATCGTTTTAGAGACAAAACTGTAGGAGCACAATGAATTTTCAAACCAGTGTCCTCTATATCACCAAAAACATCTGACTGGACTTAAATTGATTGAACCAGATGAGCAGATACACACAATGCATGAAGACTCATGTTATGCCCTTATGCCCTTGCTAATCTTTAACTCCATAATCAATGGCCCTTCAACTCAGGGAGTTTGGTCAAAAATGAAAAAACATTGACTTTCAGAAGTCATCTGCAAAAAACTATTAAACCCTTGTGGAACTACACACAGAAAGCCTAGAACTGCTGAACTTGCCTTCCTACTGGAGCAGACAGGTCCTCACAGTGGTTTACATGGAGTTCATTATTCTAAAAAGTATTTTAAAAGAATGGCCTGAGTCACACTATGTTCAGCCATACTTCAACAAATAAAAACATTTTTGTTAAATAGACTGTAGGGGCTTGTCAGATGATCATCTGGAACTCCATCTTCTAAAGCTTAAGGGCAATGTACTGTATTAAACCCCTGTGACACCATGTTGCATCTCTCTCCTTACAAAGCTAGCTTTCTCTTTAAGTCCCTAGATACTCGTTATAGTATAATGTATATACTTACAAAAACAATGCCGTCTATTAAATTATAAAACTGTACACTGCAGGTAATGCTTTAACTGTCTCTGTGTCAGGGTAAAAGACCTTTTTATCTTTTCTTTTCAGCAATAAAAATTGTAGTTTATCAATAAAATTGCAGTTTACAAAAGCAACGCAGAGAATAATTCCGTTTGGGTAGGATAAGCCCTCACTGGTTGACAATGGAAAGTGAAAGATACCAAAGAGCAACAACATTCTTCTTTGGTTCTTGTTAACTCTCCCCCAAACTGGGTGGACATAAATATGTGTAATTCTACTGTCTCATCACCACGAGAGCCTGCAATAAAGGTAGTGTCCAATTTCTCCTCACAAAACCAAAATTTGTATCATAAGTAGCTTTTTGGTAACTCCTCTGTTGAGAGTAACTTACTTAGACTTGGTAAACACCTTTTTTTTTTCCCCCTCAGAAATACCCTTTTAAGCTGATGGTAGTTGCCTAAATGCCTCTCAAAGTAATTTCCTACCTATGTTTCATTAAAGCTTGGACATGTTTTAATGCGTTTCTGATTCCTCTTGGGAACAAAATTACTAAAGGATTCACGGCAGTTGCAGCAAAAAGGACAGTAACAATTGCCTCCCACCAATGACCTTGTGAAGAGAAAATTTTCTATAGCATTCTAGCACTATTTTTTCAAACCTTCCCTAAAAGCTGTTTGCCATTCTGGTTGATTTTGAGATTGCACTCTTATAGCTGCTATTGTGTCCTCCAGCTACCATAAATGCCTCAGAAAACAAGAAGAAATAATAAAACTTCAAAATTATTCTCCCGCTTTCTTTCTTTTAATCCCACGAAGTCTGAGAAACTGTTGCTATTTTACTTCAGTAAGATCAGCTTTCAATTTTCTATATAGATAAGCGTGTATGGGGGCGTGTGTGCATGTGAGAAAGCATATGGTCTTGTCAACTCTTTCCTTTCTTCATTTCCAGCCTGATGTTAAATGTAACACCTTGTTCTTTTTGGTATGTGATTAAGGAGGTCATACGATCAATCACAAAGGGAAGCAGGCAACTTGGCTAACACTGGCCTTTCTTGCACTCTCATTTCCAACAAAGTACACAAATCATCTTTAAATCAAAAGGCACAACCCGATCTAATGAATGACAATGTAAGTTGCCAACAGTCTTTACATGTGAGGTGTTACATTAATATACCTGTCCATCAAAAGCATGTTAGGTAAATGAAGCATTCTATCACTCTTACAAAATGGATACTTAAAATTTTCCCCTCTAGGCAAAAAAATGACAGGATTTGCTGTAAATCAGCACAGCTTATTAGCACATCATATAGCTATGCTTATGCACAACCACTAAAGACGCAGTCCTTTTTGACAAATAAATCATCACGAGCAGAAATTACAGCAGTCTTTCCTCTTAATTCACATGGCAGTTTTGCAGAGAAAAAGTGTAAGTCATTAAAAATTGCCCCCCCTTTTTTTTTTCAGTATAAAATGGCTTAATTGTACTTATGGTAGACAAGCTCTCACTTCAAATTTGTTTTGCTTATTTGGTTATTTTATTTTTAAAGACTTCTTGCCTCTGCTGAACAACATATGTGGGTATTAATACAAACAAAGACTGTTGCCAGGAATGAAGCCTAGACATGAAAGCTTTCACAGCATGATTTGAGGTGCATCCCAACCCTGTGCAAGAAACAGAGAACAACTACTTTAGGGCTGGCAAAAGTGAATGAGAAAAAAAGATTGCATTATTATCCCAGGTCCTAAAATCGAACAAGAGATTACATGGTTCTAACCCTAAGACAAGAATGGGATGCTATCAACATATTTTCTATAATGCATTGAAGTTCAAAGCAGACACTATAGGGAATAAAGTCCAATGTAACACTGATGTACATCAAACAAAAAAAAAGTTTAACAATCTCAGTTAGCAGCAAAGAACCATGCATAAGCCTGCCCACGCAATTCTCTCACAATAATTACTCGTGAAAAACCAAAGCAGATGTTTCACAAAAAAAGGAAGGATAGCTAGTTTCACTTATTTTAGCATAAAAACAGATGAGCTGTGAAAGCTGTCTCCTTGCACATAATTGTTCTCAATTGCATTAATTAGTCAGAAGTATAAAATTCTACACCCATGCCCTCTGAAAAATGTAACATTATTTATAGTATAGTTCAGGAGCTACTTCACCCATTGCTGAGTGGAAGACTAGCAACATCACTGGGTTCTGGAATATTTTTCTTTATTTTTTTATTCTCATCAGTGCATACAAGTACAAGGACTCTAGCACCACACAAAGAAAGATGCTAAAGATTAATAGAGCTCTACCAAAAAAAAAAAAAATCAAACCATAATGAAATGTCAAGTAACGGGGTTTTGATACTACTATAACGTTCTTCACCAATAAACATTTCTAATTGTGCAGCCTAAAGTAATTATTAAGAATTGCTAAGTGATTACTGGTCAAGAATCACTACAGAATGTACAGAGCTAAATTCCTGTAACCTGTAAATGTGAGGCCCTTAAGATCCCTTTAGAGATGCTGTCCCATAGATTAGAGGTATGGCACAATACAGTTGTGAAGAGATGGTCAGCAAACTAAAAGAGTAAACTTTTGTTAACATTTCAGTGCACACCAGAGTAAGTACCCATAAAAGCCTGAAAAGCATTCCAAAAGTTACCTTGCACAAAACCCACTTCCTGTGAACTAGCAGGTACCTGCACAGCAGCTCTCCAGGGAAAGGTGAATAGCTTCCTTACTCTTCCAAACAAACTTAACTGTGTTGATCATGTCTATTAGCCTGGGATGTCCTTTCTGTTAGCAATATTATATCAAGTCAGAAAACAATTAGACTACAAAACATTCTATGGAAAAGAAGGAGGCTGATTCCAAAAATTAGAACATCAAGACTTGACCACTTTTTTTTTTTTTTTAAAGCAGTGCATGCATATCTATCCATGCATACTGAATAAAATGGTAAAAAAAAAATCTACACCACCAACAACCTACAAATTTTACAAACTGTACTGGTCAAAGCTGTGGAAAAAGAAAGCAAGAAAAAGTCTGCACCGAAAAGGGATCCTATAAGCCTTCAATAACTTATTAGAGGAAGAAAGAGTAATTAAGGAGTAATTATACTCTCTTCTTACTGAGACAAAGCACAGAAACATCTCTTTGGTACCATGGGGCAACTCAAGCTTGTTGTTCATCTGAGATCTAGCCCCATGCAGTACTGAAATTCTGAGCTGTAATTACTCACACCCACCCCTTTCTCATGGTTTTTTCATACTTTCATTTATTTTAGCTTGATTCTGTTCTATGTCCTTGATAAGAAAAATATTTTTCCACATATTTCTTTTCTTAAAAGTCTTATTCCTAAAAATGAATCCTATTTATTTAGAGATACATCCCTTCGCTAAGCAGTTTCTCAGGCATTACTAAAAATTCAATTTAAAAGAGGCAATGCTGCATTCTTACCTCTATAGAGTATCTTCTGAAACTTCGTGTGATTACCCTAAACACCAGTGTCCATGTAGAGATTTTTATGTAAATGCATGCCTTTTTAGGATATTGCCTTAGATGTTAGATGGCTTACCCTCACACTAGATTTCATTTGAATTACACAAACTCACTGTTAGTGTTCCAGCTTAAGAAAAAGCAAATTAACCCTCACCAACTTCTTTACTCTTATACATATATATAGACCCTTATATACAGATATAACCACTGCGGGGGG
>JAWWEW010000131.1:19367787-19506914 GCA_035583185.1 Anabacerthia variegaticeps | reverse complement strand
TGAGAAGGGGAGGGGGGAAGGAGGGAGGGGTGCATAACCAAAGAAATCCCAGTCTCCCAAACCTCACACCACAACCCAAAAGGTACTCCATGGGTAAATGTCTCACATTTTAAGAGGGAGAGCACTAGACAGCACGGACATTGAAGTATTTTACTTATAAGCCATCAAATCAACTCTAATTCAAACCCGCAGTGAGTCAAAGCTCTTAGTATATAACACCCACGTTTTCAGTTAGCCCAGAACTCCATAAGATGCAACAATATAAACAATTATTTGATTATGATGAAATTAATTATGATATTGAATAACAATATGACTTATGCTTACACACCGAGACCAGAAATTGAACATTACGCTGGGCTACTGTGCCAAGGATGCAAACAGGCTGCACCTGAAAATAACATTGTTTAGGGTGCTCCAGTATGAAAAGCAGAAGCAAATGGGAGAGATCACAGGCCACTGAGAGGGTGGATCACATGACATACAAGGAGAGGCTAAGGGAACTGGTTTGTCTTCCCTTCTCCAGACTAAACAAAGGGAGGATCTATTTGTTCTCTTCCACTATCAAACACCACAGAAATCAGATGATGCATCCAGATCCCTCCTAGATGGACTCAGAGAAACGCAAAGAGCAACAGTACATGTTGCAGTGAAAAAAACTCCTACTGGACACAAGAAAAAAAGTCCTTCACAAGACTGCTTAGACCAAGAAGGTTGCAGAGTTTCCATCCCTGGAGAATTTCAAAACACAGTGAGAAAATGCCCTGATGAACCTGCCGTAACTTTGAATTGAACACTACTTTAAGCCAGCAGGTAGGACTAAGCCATCCCCTGAGATCCCTCACTCCTAAAATACCCATAATTTCAAGGTACTTGCTTATGTGCCAAAACCAAAAATTAAAAAATAAAATGATAAGATTATGTGGATGTCAGAATTTATGACATGTCTGGAAGATGAGAGAGCTGACAAATTGACTTATGCTTCTATTTATTTTGTTCCACAGCTCATCTTAAAGGGCAGTGTAGCCTTTTCATCTCTTTTTTATCCTGTTTTTTTTCCAACCGAATGTAGTAATTGAGCAAACAGCACATTTAAGCCCCAACTTCAAATGTTTGGAGCTTAGCACCATGCAGAGGCAGAAACGCAATTCAACTGACTGCCTGTGTCAACAACTCTCTGGCAACATAGTCACTGCTAGGCCTTTGATGTTTCTCGTATACTTCTAGTGCCAAATTTTATGTATTCCTTATCAGTTCAGCCTCCCTGATTCGTTACGTTTCCCATTAGGAACGATGTATATGGAAGGTTTTATTTAATAACAAAAATAAATTAACAAGATCAACAAAAAAGGAAAAATAAAGTTGAAATTAATTTTTAAAAAAAAACAAAAACCTTCATGTTCTGTAGACATGTTTCATTACTGATTCTAAGAATTATCCAACACATAACCTTGTCTTCGCCACACTTTTAGGGTTCTTTCTGTGCAGACAAATAGACATGCACACAACATGCAGCTTCCTGATTTCCTACAGGTTAAGTACAATTACACTTCCCAGTAAACTATAGTCTTACTCTTCAAGAACTAGCTTTCCTCTCTCCCCCTCAATCTGCCTACACGATTCTGCAGAAAACTACATTTCTGCAATAAACATACACGAAAAAAGCTCCCTGACTGGATACTGCTTAAATTTTGCTGGATAAGCAAAATGGTCCATGAATTTTTAGGTCAAACCAAAACAAACAGACACACATTACTGTCATCTGACAAAAAAAAGACAATATAGTACTGGAAAAGACGTCTTAAGCTACTGGTGGTTCATCATCTTCTTTTTCTCTACCCTTATTACTCCAGGGGTTCTGAACTGGAGAGAGACAAGAAAGCAAACATCTTTGTCCCTTAAGAACTGAATTTCATTTCCATAAATTGAAGAAGATGCAACAAAACGAATTCTACAAAATTCCAGAAAATTATCTAAGCTTTCTTATTCACACCAGCTAAATGAGGATCCTTTGCACACCAAGTTCTATAGATTGAACATGCCTCTGCTTGCAGTGATCTTAAAAGGTGGCTCTAGGGACAATTAAAAAAAAAAAATCCTCAGTCCTCTCTATGTCACCCTTCCATGCAGAACTATCACCCTGCTCTTTAAAGCAGAGTGATAAATACACAGTTCTGCTGCTTTAGAGTATTCTTTAATTACACCAGTTTTTACTTTTTCAGCCTATTAACCTGAGCTCCACCACAACCACAGCAACCAGATTGAAGCAAGTTTACATAGTTTATTTTTATTCCTTCTCATCACCATACTACTAGCGCAATAGCTCCACTTGTTCTTTCTAAAGCCATAATAATACAGCATCCTATTTCTCAACTAGCATTGTTTGGTGAAACCCTCATTTGTAAGCTGGAACACAAATACCACACCGTGAGAAAGCCTGGTTTTATAAAGTCCTGTGTTAATAATCAGTGAATTCTGATAAATACCACAGCCTGCAAACTCTATTACTCTTCTGGTAAATCACCAGAGCTCCCTTTGAGAAAAACAATATCATCTGTAAGTCAAATTGGGAAGTGTAAGATAAATGTCTTCCATTATTACCAGAAAACGCTGAAATATGTTAAGTACATTTCAAACATACTGAATAATTCATGAACAGCTCTGAAAAAGAACCTCACCAACCAAACCCAAAAAGATATATTTTCACTCTATATTCTGAAGTCAAAGAACATTAAGAAATAATTTATTACTTTTATTTTACTAGCCACACAGAGCAGCCTAATGAAAAAATACTCAGAATTGAATACCCCAGACAAAGCAAGTAAACGTATGAGTGACAGTAAGTTGATTTACGATTAACCACTAGTTTTGTCCTTATAATTTAACTGTAATATGTGGCTAAAAGTCAGTAAGATTGTTTTTTATTTTCTGATTATGACCACACACAATCATTTTACTGTCTTCTAATCAAAATACAAGAGGAATATAAAAAGTTCATCTAGTTAAACTATTAAGGGAGACAAAATATGAAAGGAGATTACTTGAGTAATACTTTTTGGAAAGAATTAACCAATGGATGTAGACATTTGCAAGCTAGCTCTCTGCTAAGACACTACTCAGGCTTTTGTATATAGTCTTCTATCAATTTTTGTAATTGATGATATCTCAACACGGCATTTTTTTATACCACTCATCATGAAAACATTACAGCTCTTCAGTCATTTGTCTCTTCCCTGAAGGATGATGAAGCATTTCTACAGACCACTGCCTACCTCACCAAACACCCAGCTTAAATACAGGGTAATCAGCAGGTCATTTCTGAAAATGTTGCCACAGAATTCATTCCCTTCTTGTTGCACTGGGACACTGAAGCAACCTCACCAACAGTCACAAGGTATTACAGCTGAATATCAGTACATCAATATCTAAGCTTGAAAATAGTAACAGCCTTCACACACACAAAAAAAAACCAAACAACAGAGTTGGGCATCAGTCAAGCTTCTGGATGAAGAATTGATAAAACATGGGCAGGACATTAGAAGATGTGCAGATTGTCTGTGGGTTCTATAGAAAGAGTAAAACTGTAGTTCAAAAGATGAAGAAAGATGTAGGTAATCAAAACAGCAGATGACCAATCCAAAGCAGAGCATTAAAAACCCAGATGGAAGGAAAGGGTCTTGACCCCATGACCAACACCTACCCCTTGATGTCAGATTTCTATTAAGCTCAAAAAAAAGGCATTCATCTAAATTCTCTGAAATACATGGAAAAATGGCCACTTCTAATAGCTCTTTAGCATCAGCACCCTTCCCACCTATTCCAGCAAAAATAACAGGTAACAGAGGACATACAAGATAATGATTAGCTACTCAAACAAAGAAGATCAGTAATACTTCATTCTATTTAATTCACTTCTCCCAAACATGGGAAACAGCTATCATAAAGGACAGTTTTACTCTCCAAAAACTGGAGAGGATAACAGAAATACATTCCCTATTTAAGAGCTAAAGGTTCACACAAACCGGCTATGCATGCTGATCTGCTGCTTGTCAGTCAACAGAGCAGATCTCATGAGTAGAGTGGAGATTGGTGACCATCTTAGCAACAGCGACCACAAAGGGATCGAGTTTAAAATCTCTGCTGATGGGAAGAAAAACAAAACCTCAACTCTGGACATGAGGAGAGCAGGCTTCATGATGCCCAGAGAATTACTAAGTAAGGTCCTCTGGGAAAATGTTTTTGCAGCTACTGGGGTCCACCAGAGCTGGTCACTTTTCAAACATCACCTCCTAAGGACACAGGGACAGGCAACTCCAACATGTCCAAAATCGAGCAGGTGAGGCAGAAGGCCAACTTGGCTGAGCAGGCATCTTTAAGACAAGAAAGGAAGGTGTATGCCCATGGGAAGCAAGGTCAAGTGACATGGGAACAATTCAAGAATGTTGTTTGCTGCTGAATGGGAGAAAATTTGTGTGGCCAAAGCTCTGCTGGAATTGAAGCTGGTCAAAAATGGGGACAATAAAAAGAGGGTTTTTTCAAATATATTAACAGCAATAGGCAGCATAGAAATATCATCAGCCCATTACAGAATGAGCATGGTCACCTCACAAACTGGGATGGAGAAAAAGGCAGAGATGTTAACATATTCTTTGCCTCTGTCTTCAACATGAATGAGAGACCAAGGGGGTCTCAGTGCCCCAAGCTGGAGTACCATGACTGCAAGAATGATCAACTCCCAGTCAGCGCTGAAATTGTGTGGGATCTGCCACTCCAGCCACATCCCTACAAATCTATGGGGCCTGATGGCCACTACAAAAAAAAAAAATGAGTCACACACATGCCTTTAGCAACATACTGAAGGTGTTAAGTCATACAAATTAAACTGTTCATCTTCAGAAGCAAAACAAGCTTTCCAGCAAATATGTGTTTGTTTTTAAGCAACATTACTTCCCCCTATGGTCTTATAAACAACATAGACAATAGTAATTCATTAGATAATACTGACAGCAGTCATTTTCATGCCAGGTCAAACTTAAGTACTTCTTTGAGAATTCTTCTATTATCACAAACACACAGCTGTGTCAAGCAACAATGCGTTTCAATATTTCTAGTCAGCTTTCCTCCTACAACCTTCCTTATGATAAAGTGTTAGCCATTCTTGAGTGTAAAGGAACTACCAAGGAGCACATTGAAGAGAGACAGCATGCGTTTGTGTGTGAACATGTGCATGTTTCTGAGTATCTCTAAATACGTATATTACTGTGTATACATATTTATATGTGTCAATTAAATTAAAAATTAAGTTAAAAAACAAAACAGGATTTTGAGCCATCTAAACTATATAAAAGTCACACTGGCTCTCCACTGACTTCTTTATATCCTTTATTCCTAGCTCTTTTAAAACAACATGGATTTTCCTTTGCCTATTCAGCTAACCTTGGCACAAATCCTCTTGTGCGCCATGAAAACTCTCTTTGCAAGTCTTAGGTGAGGACTGCTTCAGCTGGCTCCTCAGGTGAGGTGTAGCAGCTTAGCTGCAAGGACACAGGTTAACATGCTGGCTTGACCTTGACAGAGTCATAGTATCCACAAACTATGCTACACACTGCCACGTAGGAAATACAACCTGTCATAACCTGTGGTCATCCATTTAAGAAGAAATTTGAGTCTCTAAAAACACACATCACTCAAAAGCATGTAACAACTACAAAGGTGATGAACTGTAACATGCAAAGTCTTCCTTCCCACCACTCCTCCGAGATGCTGTTTCCATTTTTCCTAGAAGTCATCTGTTGTCAGCTATCTTTAGATCTTCTCTAGGGTTAAAACTTGTTAAAAAAGTGAAAAAAAGGGAAGGTGACACAGAGACCCACATTTTGTTCCTCAGACAGATCAAAAAATAAAGTTCTCCAAGACTGTGGTGTAAGGCCAGATCAGAATTGCTTGCTTATCCTAGATGGTCTGTCAGTCAAACACCACGTTTCGTGAAGCCAGCTGTCTACAAGTGACACTCCCAAAGACAAGCATACACAGTGCATTATTAGTAAAGGAGCATAAGCCTCGGCACTGTGTCTCAAGGGGCACTTGGGACAAATCTTTAATTTCAGCTTTGTTCATTTTTGTTGTGTTATTTTCATGAAATACTCAGGAGTAGAGTCTCAGTGAGACCAGGAACAAAGTACTCTATGCTACTGTCATTTTTTTATCCATGCCAAACACCATGAGAGGAAAATATTTTGTAGTAGAGACAAACATATGCAGAATCACCTCCCCAAGTGCCAAGAAATATTAAAGATCCTATCTGACTGGCAGCTTTTCATCAAACGCCTGGTGTAAAGAGGAATTGGAGCCTAATCCCCATTGTGTGTTACAGGATATTGCCATTTTAACACCCCATGTCTGTCTTGTGGAACTGATTCAGAGAGTAATTATCACTTAGATAAGCCTTTTCTGGAATATGAGCAATTAATGCTACTGTAAAAAAGGGGGAAGAAGCCTGACACTTTAATAATGTATAAGTACACTTGATCTATTTCTTTGGTACTCCCAGTATTTCCTAAATATGAAGAAACAGGAGGATTTGAAAGCACTTACGAAAGCTAGTTTTTACATAAATCATCCACAGGTCTATAATATCCTCTCATAAAATAGCCAACATGAAATAGCAGTACAAACCAGCAGAATGTAGACAAAATAGGTAATTATTCCTTTTGTATGGGAATTACATAATTTCCTTAGTATTTCTAGGACAACTGTTTTACAACTTGGAAAACAGAAAATTTCATTAGTCCAGGGTTTTTCCTAACAACAAAAAAATTTCACTAGTCCATTTAAAAAAAAAAAAAATCATTCTTTGCCTGTCAAAACAAATTGTGATGTTAAGACTGTAGAAGTCAAGGGATCTATATTGGCTTAACTACATAAGGTGATTTTTACACTTAACCTAAGTGTCTTCCATAAACAGCAGGATTCAAATGTATCTTAGGTTTTCTGTTACACTTCAAAGCTGAATGAAAGTACTCATCTTCATAATACTTCAAAACACCAGCAATTGGCTAATTGCCCATTATTGAAATCAACCTACAGAAAACAGCTAAGTTTGCTGTTATTCTTACTCTTCAGAAATACACTGTATTTAGGAAACAGCAATAAAACAAACACACACAAGGCCTCCCCAAACCCAAGCAAACAAAAAACAAAAATCCCCCTTCCTTCCAAAAATGATGACCCACCCACAACCCTTCCCCAAAACTACAGCACAAGCCCCACCCCCACTTCCTCAAATAATTTAACAGAGAGTTTAGGGCAAGCACATAGAGCTTGTCTGTGATTTGAAAAAACAAAACAAGGGGGGCAGGAGGGAGCTATGTTTTGTGGAGTATCTAGTCCTAAAGCATTAACTTCTACAGCTTGAGGTAAAGCTCACTTAGCTAGCATGTACCTAGCTATTCCATAAATGTAAAAAGTCTAACACTTGATAAAGAGCCACCTACACAGCAGAAAAGTATATCCAGCAGCTGGCTCTAAGGGGGATTAATTTCCTGACCTAACTTTGCCTCCAGTTCTACACAGAATCCACTCAAACTGTCTCACTATATTTTTTATTTCTTTGGCACAAGATACATGACTTGAGTTACGCAGGGAATCAAGGTTGAAAGGATAATGTTGTTAACACTCATTTTTCAGCGTGAATGTCGCTGTACCAATGACAGCAATAGAATAAACGTTACTGTAAACAGCAGTCAGTTATTTTTGCCAATATACCATGAAAATATTTTCAGCTTAAAGTCATTCTAAGTGCTCACACTGCAGTGGAAAAAGATCGATTTGGGAAACTGTACATCAAGATGCAAGTGCAGGTAGAGCTGGGTATGAGATGGCTGAGGTTTCAAGCATCTTTGTTCCCAATGAAAACTAAGATGTTAATTTATTTTGGTTAATTTAGGGGGTGGAGTCGGGGAAAGGAAAAGACGGCAGGGGGAAAAGAAACAAAAGGAAAAGAAAAAAGAAAAGATGACTACATGAATGACTCCTTTACCAAATTCTGCAGAATGGATACACTTCATTTCCTTGACTTCCTCGACAAGATAATATTTTCACAAGTGAGTACAGTTTTGAGACAATGCGATGTTTTGAACCCAAATTTTCAGTTCTTGCTGAGGTTTATCTTGCCAGGCAGCCTTAGAGCAGGTTTGGGTACCTGACATCTTGGAAGCCCAACTCTCCTTCAATTTCTGAAGCAAGTATTTTTTAGGAGATAATGAGAGCACAGGGGAATTAAATTCCACTTCCCAGCATACCTCTATTTCCCCAAAGATAAACAGACACGCTTCCAATGACCAAAGGGAGTCAATTCAAAATAATCACTAAAAAGAGAACAAAAAATTTGCAAGAGACCACTTTTATAAGTTATTGTTTGCTCAGAGGTAGGTGATGGCTCCTTGCATTTTATCCTTTCTACCTCGGTATTGCAGCTAACCATCTAAACCCTTATCTTCATTCCTATATTAACCCTTTTCTCCCTTAAAGATGGTAACAATCACAAGAGAGAACAGTTGCAGGTGCTCTGAACCTTCACCAGCTTACAGCAAGTCAGCTCACACTTCCCTGACATTTGCCACCCTCAGTTCAGCGCAAGGTCTCCTTCATAACACACTCTAAAAGTATTTCTAGTTCGTTAAAGTATTTGAAAGTTGTTTTTTTTTTAAAAAAAAGTATCAAAGGGAAAAGGGGAAATTACTAAAAAAGCTCCAGAAAAATTGGAGAAAAGAAAGAAAAAAAAGCTCCTGGAGAGCCAAAATTTACCTGAAATTCCATTCAGGTTAGTTAAGAGTTCTGAAGTAAAAGCAATTAACCAGGACTTTTAAGATCCACATGCAAGCATTCAACTTAATGGAAAATCACAAGGAAAGTACGCATTTCCATATACTTCTCAGGAAGTACAAAACTGACTCCCACTCAAATTGATTTTTATCTGCTATCTCTGAATTAGCACTACGATGTCACAATTTCAAGATAGGCAGGTTGTATTTACAAATTTTGTATTTCCAGATGCAGAATGACAATGGAACATGGGCTGCCCTAAGATAAAAGAACGAAAATGGTAGATAACCATCAAGTGTAAAGTCTGTAATAAATTACAGCTATTTGGAAACACAAAGATTCATTAACCAAAAATTACTGCTCTTAATGTTTGTAAACATTCACTTTCTGAATATTTACAGTTTTCCAAACGCATCAACAACAAAAGCATTTACAAATTATTAAAGCATGCTTTGTATCAATTTTTGGTCAACTTTATATAAGCAAAGAAAACATCAGAATTTTCTAGCAATCTTTCTAAACTTAATTCACTTTTAACAGCTATAAAAAGAGAGCTTATTTTTCTTGAACAGTCCACTACACGCAGCTCCTAAAAACACCTCATACATTCATCAGCAAACCTCGTGAAGTCTGGTTTCTGGCACCTTCAGGAAGAGGGCACTGGATGCGCAGTGCAAGTGGTGGTGGCCAGAGGGAACAAAGCCAATCCTGTGGGCACTCACTACCTTTTTTCTAAAGTGGTTTTAGTCATATTCACCTTCCAATCTGACTATATCCTGATATACTGAGTCCTTTCAAAACTTAATTCCAAATGACTAAATGTGGTCTCAGGAATCCCACCCGAACTCCTTTTAGAATTTGTTGAGTGTCAAAACTGAAGTCAATTAATCATGGATTAAATCTATGACACTTCCTTTCAGTCACACAGAAATCCTTACTTAATGGCCCTAGAAAGCCATATTTTTTTCTACATTATAACAGTTCTCTGTGCAACTTTTTTTCTTCAGCTGACATATATACAGATGAACTTTGACAACAGTTAGCAGCAAATGAGCTACAGCTCCCTGTATAAATACAGGGTAATTTTACACTGACAAAATTGTCAACCAGTTAAATAGCATATGTTCTGAACCAGACTGACATAAAATTAATGCTCCAGGACTGTGCAGAAGCTTGATGTACCCTGTGTCCCATTTTGTCATTTAATTTTAGATAATAATTACATACTACATCATTTCTTAATGCAGCCAAATATGAAACAAAGAATATTGATGACCTGTATTTATTTTGCAGATGTTACTATAGCAAAGAAATCTTTCGTCTTTGAGCAGCATTACATTTTTCCTCACACAGCTTGAAACCCAGCTATTTAAAAGTTATTTGGCATATAAGTATACTGGTGTTTTTAGTGAGTATATAAAATATGTGATAATAGACAGACCTGAATTAATTCTGTCCCAGTTCTGAACTAGGCATGAGACAGAAAAGCACAAAAACGCCCTGAGGTAGATCAGCTAATTAAGATCTAATTAGGGAAACAATCCCACATCCCAAAGGGTGCGTAGACAAAATCTTAGGTGCCCACACACCTGCAGCTTTCATGGAAGGAATGCATGTGCTCAACACCTTCCTGAGTGCGGTGACCCTATATGCTTTCTCTGCCGTGTTTCAGTTCTCTGGGAGCAAGGAGGCGGAAAAAAATTGCTCTTCCTCTATTCAAAAATGCAGAAGTCATCCATGTTTTACTCATGTTCCATAAAAAAAGGGAATTTTAAAATTCTGTTAGTACAGCCCTAATAGAACAATAAAATGCATTTTCATTGTTTAATTTTTAAAATTTCTACATCACATATTTTACTTCATTCAGTCACTGGAAAGTATTCCGTCTATTCTTAAGATGGTAGCAGTCAAAAATTAGTAGCTCATATGCTAAGGAAAGGTTCAGCAAGTGTAAGAGTATTTTTTTATGTAAAGACATCTATTATGGAGGAAAAAAAAGGCACTTGATTTTCTACTGAACAGTCTTGTAGATGCGAAAAGGAGCTCATGGGAGAAGTATTGACAATTTATCAGACATGTGCATGGCCCTTCAAGATTTATGGCATATGCATACAGTTCAGTGCTACTTATCTGCCTCTGATCAAGACAACTGTCAACACAATCAATCTTTTCAAGGAAACTTCTACTAGCAGTGACTCTAGATAGTGGCTACTTCAGAGGTTGACAAGTCCCTGGAAATGTACAGTCAGAGTTATCAGTGTTTTATCTATGTGATTAACATAGCCTTAGGCTAGCTCAGTAAACGTTATGAAATTGTATTTCATTAATTTCTGGTCTTGAGTGACATTATCAGGTAAATGAACTCGAAACCACCCTTTAAAAAAAAAATATATTGCTGCTTCTGCTTACCAGCTCCTCACGAAGCTGGGCTATGAGTTCATCTCTCTCCTTCAGCTGCAGCTTCAGCACCGAGCATTCATCTTTTATTCCATCCTGCAAAAACATCAAAAGAGATGTTATAATAGGCTTAACACTTTTACTTTGCTCTTGTTAAGAAAAGGATGTTTCACATAGTGTGAGATAATTACATTCAAATAATGAAACTCAATTCTCCTTTGTCATGTGTGGTATTTTCAATAACGTTTTCTAAGCTGCTGCATAAACAAATTAATGCATCCAAAGACATTACATAGAAATGTGACTAGCTCCCTGCACACAAGTCCCTGGCATGGTTTTCTGAATCTTTAAAGCCTTTTTACTGAATATCTTATCAGGTCATTCCTTTTCATTTAAGGAACAGCTATGAAACGTTATAATTTTAATCATACAAAACAACATTAGAGAAATATCAATTTAGAAGCATTACTGCAGAGCTCTTGATCTTGGAGACATGAATAAGAAAGCACAACAGACATACAGAGGAGAAGCAAAGCACGCATACGTGTTTTGTCCCACACCAGCCAAAAGAGGAGAAGTTCTGGTGTTAACTAGGGAAGAAAAGAAAATAGTGACCCCTCTGACAAGAACTCCATTTGACTTGCATGAAAATGAACTCAACAGCTAAAACTGAAGCAAAACTCAAGTTCATGAAGCAGGCTGCAAGCTGTCCACAGGCATTTTCATGAGTTCATGTAAATCTAAACACTCGATTTGAAGAAAAAATATCAACAAAATGGCTTTGTGTTCTGCTGAAAAACATCCAAGAGAAGAAACTCAGATTAATGACTGAATTGTTGAATATTAAAAGTCCAAGAAAGTAACAATCCAACTAGCCACAAATGTGATGGAAAATCCCTCTAGCATGGAAAAAGGTTTAGTTTGAGAAATTCACTGGTTTGGAGTATTTAAAAAAACATTTAAAAAAGACCCACAGACCATAAAAGAAGAAAACTTTTGGATATCTGGTGGTATTTGCACAACACTTTGAAAACAAACAAAAATCACCTCTAGTTATCAGGTGACAAGTGTAAGAGTGCAGAAATTTAGACCGTGTAAAGTTCAGGGATTCAAAAAAGTACAACCAGTGTCACAAAGCTGACCTCTGTCAGCACTAATGTGTTTGTAAACGCCTCTTTGATTCCTTATCCTCCTGCAAAATGGGTTTATACCCATATTTTATCAAGGCTGTCAGTCCAATGAGAACACAGATGCTATGAAAATACCAGTCCAAAGAACACCATCCATGCTCCTGTACACACTGTAGCTTTGATGCCATTTTGCTGAGTTTAATAAATGATATGTAATACATATTGCATATAATATTATATACTTAAGTGTTATTCCCATTTTAATGTATGCTGTTGTTTTATTATGAAAAAAAGGATAAGAAATCTGCTCTCCATTGCAGTAAGCATGCTTATAATAGGCTTGTCCAAGACTCTGGAAATATTTGATAAAAGAGGAGTTGATTAATATCTCATTCTTAAAGAGAACTGTTAGACACAGCATGACCTTTAAATAAAGTGGTGCATCTTCAAACTACTTTTATTAAATACAGATAATCAAAAAGGTTTGTAGTATAAATTCCAAGTGCAACTCATAAAAATGCAAAAGCAGCTGACTGCAAAGAGCTATTTATCATTTTCTTCACTTATATTCTGTGATACTGTAACAAAACCCTACAATTTAGCTTCAAGTTCACTATGGATCTGCTGCTATTATTGTACACTTTCATGGTCAGCATATTCTTCGTATTATCACACTCTTATTTTCAGTCATGACTGTGATTGCTATGTCTCAATGCTAGTATTTTCCTATTTCAGTTTAATCCTGTCCACCTGGGCAAACGCTAAACATAATAGCAAATCTCTTTCTAATCAGATTAGGTCACAGGACATCAGATTATCCTGTGTGTGCAGACAGCTGCAGCAGGTTATGTCTAAGTGCTAAAAAGCATAACCATTTCGATTCTGAAAACTTACTTTATACCTCTTCATACTGTGGAACAAATAGGCCCATTACACTTACTATAATCAAAGGGCTAGGAACAGAACTAACCAGTATTACAGAACATAAATTTACTATTTACCCTTTGATACTAAAGAGAACACACTTCCAGAACAGTACCATAGAAATAGAATATTATAAAACTCAATTGATACATGTGCTCAATTTCAGATGCCAAACAGACTGTTTACCAAATTAGGGTACTGCCAAAATCAGTAATTATTTAGGATGCAGTGTCTTAAAAAAATCATCATGGAACAAACCAAACTAAGAAATTTAAAACTGAATATCACGTCCAGGAAGATCCATAACAATGTAACAATATAATTGAAGCTTCCTCCAAGTTATACAGCAGATCTATACAGCAAAATTAATCCATTTCTGGATACCTGCCTAGAACATTCAGAGAAAACACAAGTTTTAACATGTACAGGACTTTTATGCCAACAGCACAAGAGCCTAGACTATGTATAGGATTGTGGGTATCTTTTATGATTCACTATATAATATCTGACAGCTTAAAAGCAACAAGCAGTTTAGTGGATCTTGCATGAAACTTGCAGAGGACCATCATTACCCATCTCCAAACAGATACAGCACCTGTGTTAACATCTATCATGTTGTGATACACCCAGCTTTAATAAAAAGAAGAGCATCTACCTATTTGAGATTACACATGACTATTCTTCTGGCTATTACAGACCACATTTTCAGAAATGAGTTTTTGGTCAGACCATATTGGTCATCATTACTCTCATTTTAATCAAAGTCTTAATGATCCTAACATTAAGCAGAGAACCGTAATCTGCCTTATTTGGTTCAGATGTCAAAATGAAGTCACTGCTCTGGTCCCCTGATGTACATACAACATGGTAACCTCATGTACACAGGAAGACTTCTTCCCTTTCTGTGCTCACTCTAGCTCTACCTACTGCATCAGTTTCTATCTGTTGTATCAATTCCTTTCAATCACACCAAGAGAAATTATTTGGCTGGCTGCATTTCTCCACATGTGCAGAGCACATTGATTTTGTTTCTTTGGCTCATCTGTTGTTTTGGTGCTGTGTCAGTCCAGTTAGTCTTGGCTGGCGTCCCAGCAATACTCCCAAAGAGCTACCACTGACTGCAGGCAATGGTCACACTTAACTCGCCTGCTTCTCATGTCACACTGCCCTGCCAGCTGTTGCTAAAGCCCAGTACAAGGGTGACAGCAAATCCACGCTTCAGAAATTCCTGTTAGAAAGCTTAATGTGGCAACTAAGAGACATCTCCCACGGCCACCTTGACCCAGCACAAGCAGAGCCTCACTGCAAGTTATTTTTCCAGTAGGAGCAAAACAAATCAGTAAAATCCTTGAGCAGCTTTGGAAACCACAGTCCTATCAGAAACAGATAACATTTTGTCTATCTTTTTTCCAGGCAGCTTCATTATTCAAATGACATTTCTAAAGGAACAACTCTATATTTCATTTCTTGATCAGGAAATCAAATAGAGTTTGGGGAGCACAGGATCTGATCTTATAACTATAATCCTAACAATATATAATATTATAATATAATATAATAATAACTATGAAATCCTAACAAACAACCCCCCCCCCCCAAAAAAAAAAAACAAACCCAAAAAACAAACAAACCCCCCCCACACCCTTATACAACAGCAAGTTCTACGTTCAATTAAATGGAACATATCAATATTATACCAGACAAATTTGGGCAGCTACATCCATTTCAATATTAGAATTCAACTGATACTCTACTAAGAAAATAGCACTCAAAAAGCCTATGTAGGCTATGATACTTTAACTTCAGACATTTATGAATACAGAAGTAAATAATGTTTTCTTCATAGTGATCCACATATATGTTAAGTATGAAATACATATTGGAGCAATTAATTTGTTTGGGGGTTATTTTTGTTTTGTTTTCTTACCTTCAGCTGAAATTTGCTCTCTTTCAGAACAAGAATAAAAATCAAAAGTTTAAAGGAATGAAGCTTGATTAATAAACTGCAAGACGTAAAAGTGAATGATCATACCAGATGAAGCCCAACACGTGTCTAACCTGTCTAACCTGCAGAAATTGTGAACAGCAGCCAAGAGCGTAACAAGTAATATAAATGTATTTTTCCCAATATAATCCCTCCACTTATTCTTCCCTTATGGCCAGAGTTCTAATACACCACACCTCCTTTGGGGATATCCCTAAATAAATCACGCATTCATTAGGAGAAAACAACTAAGTCAAACAAAATCCCCTGTCCTTCTGTTTCCAACCTGCTGTGGAGCAATGTCACTACTTCCTAGCTATCTCCTCCATGCCTTCCATTTGATTATAAGTCTGCATGCTTGGTGGATAAATACTGTCACCTCTGTTCAAGAGCTAGGAAATATCTTCTTCCTTACGTAAGACACCCTGTATCTCTGATCAAAACCTATCAACCACTTTTTCTACTTGCACTATCATTCCTTCTAACCAGGTTATTGGGGTCCATGTAGCACTAGAGCAGCAGCTTAGCCATCCATTCACACAACTGCACTATGATATTTTGCTTTGGATTAATTTCTAAGTAATTATTCAAAATAATTCTTAAGGGCACAGATTACTAGAAAAAACTTTACAACTTCTATGTTTTCTGCAGAAGGCAGAAAAAATTCAATCAAGCACCCTTTTGCAAACCTAAAATCAAATGTCGCAAACTTTGGAGTAACAAAATTTCGGAAAAACATCCCAGTACCTAATTCGTCAAGAACACTGCAAGAACTATAAGTGCTCAACTGTATGCACTTTTTAAAAAAAACCCCAATAATTAAGGACCTCTTTCTGAGGAACTATGTACAATGTCTGCAAGTTCTTTCCTCATTTTGAAAAATAGGATTATTTTTCCCCTTGTGTACTGCATTGTGTCTGCCAACACTGAATCTCGACTGCCTTTCATCATTAAATAATTTCATATGATGAAATCTTTCTACATCTCCTACTCCTTTTTAGTTCTCATTATTCTAGACCCTCTAGAAGTATGATTCTTCCTTTAATAAATAACTACTTACTCATGCCTTTTGTACTCTACACCTAATCTGCCATTAGTCCAAGAGAAGACTTTCCCACTCATCCTCTTATTTTGTAGAAGGTTTTGATGAAGGGCCTTGTTGAAAGGTTTCTGGAAATTGAGTTAACTATACAAAACAGATTATTCACATGCTAATGACTCTTCCAGCAGACTTCTGAGGCACGATTAAAATCTCAGGAAGTCAGGTCTGCTCTTCCCCCTTCATTATATTATTTCATGGTCCAAGAAAATCTATTTCCCAGAACAGTTTCTACTGACTTAATCAGCAAAGACAAATTAAAATAACTTTTTAATAATCCCAACAAACAAAAAACTGTCATCCTATTTTCCCCCATCCTTTTACTAGGAAGATTAAAGCAATAGATAACAGGTAAGAGTTATCAGTTTGACAACTTCTCCTATCAGTTTCATACTTAGAATGAGTAGCTGGTGCAAGAGATTTCTTATCCCATGCTGTTACATTACTACTCGTAGACATCTTTAACTGGCTTTTCAAGACTCATTCCTTGGACTAACTCCCCTAGTGTTGTTGGTGCATCTAGTTATGTGGAAACACAGACCGTTTTTGTTTTTTTCCCACAATAATCTTATTTGCCAGGAGTGCTTCCTTAACCTCCAGTTTGATTTCAGTATTGCAAATTCTCTGAAAGGCTTCATTGCACTTATTAACTTGAAGAAAATCTTCCACAATCAAGGTAGGGGTTTTTTTTGTTTGTAACCACAATGTTTAGCAATTTAATATTCTCTTACTAACTCTCATTATCATTAGGGGAAAAATATCCTATTCATATCTATTTTTTCTCCCCAGTACCAAATCAGCAAAACCAAAACCTATTCGCACTCTTATACGTAAACAACCTTATCAATCATTTCATACATATAGACTGAATTGCATGAACATCTATAACTTTGTGCAAACATAATTTCACACACAACTGAAATGCTGCCACTTTTTCATTGGTATGTCAGTTTCTTTCTGCCAAGCAGCATGACAAAAAACATTCAGGCCAAAAAAGTAAAGTAAAAATAGCTGCCAACACCAGCATTTTTGTAGAAGTTTCATTACTGTCATAGCAGTAAATGCATTTCTTCATATTCAGAGAATAATGTCCTACACAAAATCTCATTTGTCTAAACAGAACAGGAGTCCAAATTGGATCCTGGCTGCCTTCAGTGGAGATCAATAGAAAAACTTCTTCCAGCTCCAACGCAGCACAGGCCACTGAGCTGAAGCGTCCTCTCACTCCACTGTAATCTTCTACTATCAGCTCGAAAATGTGAAAACTTCCATTATTTTATGCTGAATTCAACATTTAAGCTTTAAAATACTCTTTATCCTGCTTCCTGGAACCACAAGAACATTTCAGACAGGAGGAAAGGACAGCATTAGAAAACAGTGACTTTGGCTCTTCCATTTGGGAGTAAACAAAACATCTTATGCACAACAATTAAAAGACAAAATACATTTTTATATTTTACCATTACTGTTTTATATTAAATTATATATAAATAAATTTCAATTGCTGAAGATGATCCAGCGAGGAAAAGAGTAAGTTCTGAGATCTTCCAAGCACATTGGAATTAACAGAAGTAATCTTATTAAATGTTCTCAAAAGAAAAAGGGAAGAGAACCAGCCAGCTCTGCTTGAGGTTATAATTATGAAAATTGTGTAATTGCCGTAAAGTCTTTATGATCAAATATGCAAACGTTTGCACACACGGATATTGTGTGCAAATAACAAATACTTTTTCTTTGCCAATTCTATCACTACTTTCACATCAGCCTAACTTATTCCAAAAGGTTTGCTAGAGCCACAGTGGTAACACAGGAAAGAGACCCTTGTATTTAGATGAAACGAGACCCCAAAAGTACCACAGTTTATTTCTTTATCATGAAAGGGTTGAGAACACGATGCCCTCTCAAACTATATTTAATACTTATAATTTGCTAATGCTTAAAGACTTTCAACTATTTCAATAAACATGCTATATAATATTACCCTTTACAGAAAATAGCAACAAATAATAAAGTGATGCACAGCTGTCATTCATTTTGATATTTCAGAATACCTTGCCACACTTTATGTAAAATTCGCACACGTAAAACATGAAGATTTCCTGCCTTTACCACACTTGCTAAACACAGTCAGGTTTGTTTCTCTAAATGAAAAATTTTGTATACCCTCTTTCACCTACTGCCATTTAGCACACTAAGCTCTGACACACATTGCTTCTCTAGAGTCACTGAGGTTTTACCTCTTCCTATCAGTAGGCAAGAATAGATTATAAATTACAGTGAACATAATTCACACTTATAAAGCCAACCGACTAACTAGACTACATATTCAGCTGTGTACTCATTACTTACTGACCTTCAATGCAAATGCATTTTCCAGTTGAGGCTAAACCTTTTTTCAACCATTGTGAGCGATATTTTGCTGGAAGATTTTATGCAGCTCTATCAATCTTTGAACACCATCAATTTTGTATACATACAGAAAATCTAGTTTCTGGACTGACATTATAGTCATTACAGAAGAAAAGACTTGTTTATTGTAACGAGCTTTTTGAAGAAAAAACAACAAAAGAAGGCTTTGTCAGGTAACTTAGACAAATAGAATGCCCTATCATGAGATAATAGTCCTATGATATCGTAACTTCAGAGATACTAAAAAATTTAAGTCTTATCAGACAATACCAACCAGTTTGGCCTGTACAGAAAATGCTACAGTCTGTACACCGCTCACTAGCATAATAAACATGCTAGTACAGAACTGCTCTCATTGTTTCTGAGCTACCACTTAAAGAGATATAACAATACACTAAGTCAAGCAGGAATAAAATCTTTGCATAAAATCACAAAAATATGAAGGGTTAGGTTTTGTTTGGCTGTTTTATATATACACAGAGATCTCTCCTTTACATTAGAAAATTTCAAATACACTAGTCTTGCAGAAAAAAAAAAAACCAACCAAAACAAAACTACATTGTTCTTCTCCTAAAAATGAACAAAATATGTATTTAGAAACACCATACATTTAGCAGTCTCTATAAAATTTTTATCTGTAAAAACAAAACAAATAAACACCCTAACAATGCCAAGACACCATGGGAAGCACAAGGGCCACGTATCAAAGACATCTTTTGTTTGTTTCTTTGTGAAAAAGTGGCAGATTAGCACTTTAAGACTGAAGCCAATTGGGGATTTTACAACAATGTATTTCCTCAAAGTGTTTATTTGATATAGAAAGCCCTTAACCATTTTGAATAAAAATTCATCGGTTCTGAAGAACCTTACAGGGGCAAAATGTTTCTATGGAGGCGGAAGAAGAGCTCTATATATCCACGAGCTCGGTAGCAGAGGTTGCCCTGGGGAGGTGGATAGAGACACGTGCATTTCCTCACGCTCACCACAGGCACTTGAACCCGAGTCACCTGCATTTGCTGCAGCTGCCCTGGCCACCTGCTCAACCGAGACTGTTTGACCTGCCTGCACTTCTTGTCTCCACGGGAAAATGAAACAAAAAGTCTCAAGAGTTTGCATAAAAACAACACCTGTCTCAAGCTTCTTTGCTACAAATGAGAAAAGAGGACCCAGCCTGTTGTGGACAAGACAGCAGTGGAAAAGTATGGAACACGACTGCTTCTTCTGCTTTGGAACAGCATCTTTGCTTTACCTTCTTTGCATACACTTAGAGCATATGCTCTGCAGAACTTTTTATTAATATTAAAACACATGACACAAATGGAGGTAAACTAAAGAGTAATTTGCCTGGTAATAACATTGTAATTATGCCTGTGGGATTTGACTTCAAAGTATCCAAATGCTAATAAGAACTAGGTAACTCCATCAGTTAGGTGTGATTAGCTATTACTAGACTAACTTTTACAGATGGAGAAAGTTGCAGGGTTACAATTTAAGAAAAATAAGGGGTTCTTCCAGATATATATTTGCATTAATCATCTCCTTCCACTCATAAATCTTACCATTTATTTCTTTAATATTTTTCATTATGGAATTGGGAAACCTAACCTTACAACCTCTTCTCTGCTCATTTTGAGCAAACAAAGAAAAATGCCAAGAAACTCAGCCAAAAAGGAGCTTGATGTTATTTTCTTTAGGCAGTTTCCCTAGAGATACAGTTGCTAAAACATTTTTTCTAAGTCATATTTTACATGATGTATGTGTGTCACAGAAGCATTAATTATGCTGTCACTTGCAGTGCAATATTACCTCTTGTTAAGTTCCTGCACAATTCTTCCCTCACCACTGTTACAAGGTCTCAGCTGTTTACCCTTTCCCATTTTGATTATTCAAAAGCCTATTCCACTTATGGCACACCTCTGCTGTCTCCTGGCTTTTTTGCCAGAAAAACAAAATAGATGCATTTAAAGCATCAAGTTTTATTCCTAGGCAAGTGTTTTATCCTTACACACAGCCAGAGAAACTTAGTCAATAGCTGTGGTAAGCAAGTCCAGATAGATTAATGAGCTCATTATAATTCATTAAAGAGTGATGTGGGGATGACTGCCCACTTTAATTAGCTTTATTACTGTAGGAAACTGTTTCATATGTCAAACTCATCACCAAGGATGCCTGGAAAACATTAGAGTGGTAATCAGACTTCATACAAGAACCTTTCATTAGCCTGTAAGGCTAAAGGCACTTACAATGACAAAGAAAATACTAAAAAGATGGACTTCAGAGTGGCTAGAAGAAAATATTTTATCATGTGTAATAATTCAGTGATAAACTTCACAATGGTGACTTCAAGTTAAAAATTTGGTGGAACAGCTGCGTTGCTATGGCACACCATGTACTCTTCCTGTAATCATGACATTAACTGACGGTAATAGATTTAGAAGGTTTAATAGGTCAGGTTTGCTCAGATAGTAAATCCTAATGCAAATTAACTGTGACTCAAATATTTTAATGAAAATCTTAATTGGCTTTTCTTCAGAAATATGTGAGCCTCTTTTCCCAGTCATCCCTCAGATTAACAAACATTTCCACACACTTTTTGACAATTTTAAGTTGCAGGTAATCAAGAAGCAAGAACTTTTTGTAGATAACATGTAAAAATATCCAAGTAAAATAGCAGAAGATTTGGAAGGAGAGTAATAGGAAAACTGCCTAAAAGTTTTGTTCAGTCTGCAAAAGTCCCACTGAAGAAAGGATTATGTTCTAGGATTGACTTTTTTAATGTCAAAAGGCCTAGAACATACTCATATTCAGTGTCTCCTCAACATTAAACAAATGGTTTAAGGTCTAATCTCTGTAACCTCAATAATTTATTACAATCATGACTACTTCATCATTTTAATTACACTTTCTTCCACTCTAGGCAAGTGAGTGAAACAGTGAACAGCAAACCTTCCTAAGCCCTACCTTCTTGATTAGTTGTGTTTCGAATAAATTGCTTAGTATTATCAAGTTCTATAACTAATCAAGACTATGGTATTTGTTTTAATACAAATCTAAAGGAAATAGCTATAAATGCCCCCGTTCTATTCAAGAACCCAACAAGTGATGAAACTATAGCATAAATTAATACTTTATAATATCATGAATGGTCAAAACTCCCAATAGCATATCACAATGAAGTATGGCAAAGTACAGCTGAGTATATCTTTAGTGAGAGGAATTATTTCCATTTTAAGATAATTTTTATGTGATTTTAGACTATGGAAGATTCTCCCCTCCCCCGTATGTGAGGTAATTAAACAATGTACAATAAAACTGCTTTTCAGTTCTCACACATGCCATTGTATTTTCATGCCTTCTGTAGTTTAGCCCCTCCAACCACCCACTACCTCAAAGACATTTTCACCTCAAATTTTCCAAACAAGTGACTAGTTACTCTTATTTTCTAGTACAAACAAGCAGATTTCTTTCTGAACTACACAACAGAGACACTGCCCATTGTTATTCTGCTTTTTGTACAAAAGAAGGTCCCCCCCATCCTTTGCATGATGTTTGCAACTCTTCCCCCAGCAAATGACTCCACCAATTATTATTTGAGTATGATACTGTTGAGAGTGACAGGGTGGCAGCACCTGACTCTCAGATGTTTTCACATGTAAGTTTCACAAATGGAGGGTAAAAAAGACAAATAAAGCCAACACAGAGGTTTCTTGACATACCTTCTTTACAGTGCTGTATGCTATTATCCTAAAGACAGTTGTTGCTACTGCACTGTGACTTAGAGAACTAATAAAATAAGGCTTACAAAAGTCCTCTGACAGATCATTGTTGTCATGTTAGGGTAGGGAAAGCTGAACAAAGAAGGCAATGAAAAAAATCTCAGAACCTTTTTTTTTTTTATTTTCCATTTGTTGCCATGACCATAACTCAATTGTCTTTTGCTTGTTATGGCCCTCAGACCCCTTAGTCCTCTTTATCCTGTATTACACCTGCATCAGGCATACTTAAGGTCTGTATTGTTTTCCCAAGCCCTGTGGTTTTTTATATTCCCTAAAGATTTCCAGATATGTGAGAGGTGGTAGGGTAAACTCAATACTGAAAATATTTACCACAAAATTCCTGGTTATACTTTAATTATCGAGATGAAGGGATTTTTGCCATTATTTTAGCAGTGATTAATACTGATTTCCCAATCAATTACTATTTGCATGCTTCTCCCTCTTGTATATAACCTTTTTGAGGGTCAACAGTATCCTTAGCAACTGAACATCTAGTCCAACACGTGAACTGAGATATATATTTTAATAGTCGAATGTAACGAGAAACATTTTCTGCAGTTTAAGATGTGAAACAGTGAAAATAGAAGAAAAACAAACCCAGCACATCATACTACCCCCTTTCAAATCTCGGTGGGAGGATTGGAGCAGACTTTGGCATAGCCATCTGACAACTGTACACAGTGGATCTATGGGAGCTACAGAAAACTCAGTAATTTCAGCAATGCAAGATACAACAAGTTAATCTGTTCAAGTGACGTTTGTTCAGCAGTACACTTTTTTATGTATATACGATAAAGCTAGCTTTAGCTTCGCTAATCCACACAGTTGATCATTCTGCACATTTTAAAGACTGCCAAATTACTGTCATCCCACCTTGTTCTCACTTGTATCACTTATTATTTGCAGTTTTCTGGGAGCTGTGCTGTGGAATTGGGGTTAAGAATCAAATCTCAGGCAAGGCAGTAACGTAAGACAGATCTGCTTTGAGTTGATTCTGTCTGAACTTGATGTATAATAGTGCTCGCTAACACAAAATTAGTGTAAAGGCAGGTTTTTGCCTGTTTATTTGAAAAGAGGCCCAATATACTAAAATGTGTTCCCATTATAGACTCCCTCTCATTTAGCTAATTGTGTGTTACCATGTTTCAAAGCTGTTTGTCCTCCTCCTCAATTCAAATTATGCACAACAATTACCATATGTCAGAAAGTCAAAAGTGGAAGAGGGTTATTTCCTTCTCGGTTACATTTCTTGGTTGGAGGGTAAGCTAAAATGTGAACGAAAGAGGCTTATGGCTCTCTGGGCTAACACTAGTGATGGACTCTGTGTACTGGTAAACTCTCACATAGAGCATCTGCTATTGTCAGTGCTTTGAACACTTATTCAAAAGACTCTCAGACTGACAGAAAAAGCAAGCAGAATTCAGACTAAACTATTATTTCTCAGCTGTGGCTATATTTATGTGCCATTTGTATTAACTTTGTTCTATAAAAGTCAAGCGCTAACCCTGGAAATATAAAATGGCTGACTTTGCAGTAAAACCGCAGAAGTTTTAGCTAAAATTAGTAGAGAAAAATCATTCAAGTGTGAAATTTGCTGTGGTAATATGCATCATTTCATCTGACTCCCCTCACTCCCAGCCCAGAATTTACATGTGTGAAAATACTATGACAACAGTCAGAGAACAACTTCGAAAATTATGTAGCCCTGGAGACTGTCCTTCAGCACCTTTCACACTGTGCATGAGTAGTTTAATGAAGGCTGTAAACTAGGGAGAGAGATGACTTACATATCTAGATATGATTAAACATCTGTCCCAATGAGGCCTGATCTTTAAAGATGGTACTAAGCACACTATCTAATGAGTCAAACCTCTGAAGCAAATATTATAAATTTCTTTAATTGTTGATTAAATGACTCATTATCATGGGAAGTTTTCATCACAAGTTATCTCCAAAGAATGACTCCTTTTTGGTATAAAGAGACACTCCTTTTGTTCATCTGTCTGCCGTATATAAAACAAAACTCATGCAAAAGGCTATGAAAACACTAACATCACATCTGTAACCTGTAATAAAGATGCCAGTTACATCAACACGGGATACAGTCACACCTTGAGACAAACTGCAAAATGTTAGAAAACTGACTGTCATTCTAATAAGCTTAAGTAAAACAGAATCAAACAAAGGTCATGAATTTAACCTTTTTTGCTGTTGTCATCAAAAACTTGGGAATTTTTAAGGCTAAACAAGTTCTGCTATACCTTTAATAAATACAGATGTAGTATCCAGACATAGTACCACTAAAGCTGCAGCACAGCCTTCTTTCCATGTACACAGAAGCAGATCATGTCCAGGTGAACACCACTGCATGCATGATCACTAACAAAACAATTACCTGGGCACAAAATCCACCCACTGCCCCTGGCACCTGCCACAATATCCGTGGCATTAGACTCTCATTCTCTATCTATCTCCACAGTTCTATGAAGATAGATGATTTGCCCTACATATTTTCTCAACCAGTAAGAATAGGTTTAGCACATCCTACTAGGTGTTATGAAAATTAATGGGACTATGCAAACTAGTAAGCCTGTGTTGCACACCTACAGGAATGAACAAAATTTTTTTTATATCTTGCAGAGAGATAAGTTTAGACTTCAGAAAACAAAACAAAAAAATCCAGACTGATTCTACAGAGACATCAAATAGAATGAAAACCCTAGAGAAAAATTTCTTCATTAAAACTGAAGCATAGATTTTCTTTATTGAATAAAAAGAATCATCTTTTGGGACAAACAATAGTTTACTATTTCGCCCTATTGTCAGCTTTCTACTAAACCTTACAACAATGAAAATCCTTTTGCACTGATACAAATGCTTTAGGAATGCTATTAGCATTTGTAATCCACTCCATTAAAAGCAAAGTAGTATATATGCATTAAGTAGGAATGAGATCAAAAGGCATTGAACTAGTCACCAAAGTAAGTAAAATTCTAATCTATTAGCAAAGGAACCATTTGCTGCTGATCATTTGCTGCACAAAAAGTTTGCTGGCTGAATCACCTTTCTCACTGATAAATTCAGTATATACATAATACATATGAGATAGATATGACATAACTGAAGAGGAAAATTTATATAAACCAGCAAACTTCTAGAGAGCGTCACCTATTATAATAATAGAAACAGTAGAAATTTATGCACTTGAATGCCATAAGTTAGAAGAAAAAGTGGAAGAAAAGTTTACAGCTTTTGATAAAAAAAATTATTAAAACAGAAGGTAAACAATAAATGCCACAGAAAATCTGAAGTGCTTTTTTCTTTTACAATAACAGAACAGATTCAGTAATGTAAATAGTGTCATCTTATGTATAAAGAGAATCTAATTTTCTTGTATGATAACCTAAAAAAATGTTTTATCAAATGTCTGAACTTTTGATGTGTAATAAAGTATTTTGCTGAAAAGACTTGGTGCAGTATTCATCTTTCATTCTTGATTTGAAAGCCATGCAATCCTGCAGAAGTCATTGAGAAGAAATAATAGGTTAAGAAGGGAAGTTAGGGCTGCATGAAGAAATGCCCACAGCTCCTAAGTTCTAAGTACTCAATAATTTTTAGAGACAGTCCCATTGGAAAATTGCTGTTCCAGCAGAAAAAGACTCAAATCAATGAAAAGACAACAAAGGGTAGAGAGAAGAGTTTGATGTTACATACCATAAGAGACAAGATTTTAAAGTGTTAGGGGGGAAAAAAAAAAAGTAAAAATAAAGATTGACCAGACCTTGAGTAGACAGCACATCTAGTCAGGAACAGAAGCTAAGGATCATTTCCGACCAGGCAAAGTTGAACGTTACAGATGGAAAATAAAGGGCCAAAGCAAATGACATGGAATGAGGAGGCGGTGAGGAAACTACCTCTGGATGTTGGGTGAAAAGTGTGGGGCTGGATGGAATGGTAAATACACCTATTTTTCAGTCTTGTTTTTTTTCTTCCTACACACCAGGCAGCACAATGATCACTACGTATTATTTTGGTATAATTTTCAGTCTCTGGATTCAGATAAAAGACAGCCCACACGTATCTGGCAGAGTACTTGATCTATGCCTGTTCAATTCAACTAATGTCTTAAAATAGCCACGCACTGTGCTCATTCTCCTAAGACAGAAAGGACGGATCACCAACTTGTACAAGCTTCACTAGTCAAGATTTCATAAATGTTTTACAACTTTATATGGTACCTATTTCAGTATCAACAGAATGGTAAGCATAATGAATGTGATTTAATGAAGGAATGTGTATATCACTAGACATAATTGACGGAAAATCATAAAAATTTATTCTAAGCTTCATATAATAATCAAAATTAAATACCAGATGGTATCATCTTTGCATTCACAGAAACTCTCTCTATGCTTTATGTCACTATAATAAACTTTGTGATAGAAAATAAAACATGGATTATTCCCTCCCTCCTCTTTAATGCAGAGAAAACTATTATAAGAAGGTAGCTGGCTTATTTGTAAACACAGAACAGAGAGCCATCTAAATAATCAGAGGATAGTGCCGAGATGCACTGTCTAAGAACCAAAAAAGAGACTACACCTCCTTTTACTCCCTTGTCAAGTTTTCCACTGCTCAAAGCCAGGATAGCACAGCGTATTTTCACCTGTGGACTTGGCACCCATCATATTAGAAAGCAGAAGTCAAATGTTTATCCTCTCCCATAACACAAAATTCAAGAAGTTAAACTTCAAGGCTTTCTCCATCCTCAGCTTTCTGACTACTCAACAACACTTCAGACATTTTTAAAAGCACAGTACAAAGCAAAAAAAATAAAAAGATTGATTGCATTTTTAACTGTAAAAATTTGTTCATTGAACAAGTTTCTAACTGAATCAATCACTAACTTAAGTCTGTAATTTGCTGAAAGAAAAGTGTAAGAGGACAAGAGCACTTGGCAAAACTGATTAAGTTACACACAGAGAACAAAACACTCTCCTGTAACAACATGCAAAATGTTCCTTTTTGTGTGATTTGTGCGGTTTCATTCAGGTTGCTGGGAAGGATGGTGAGATGAATCTCATAGCATTTATGGGCTAGAAGAGGTCCCAGTTAGGCTGCTGAACTCAAATTACATCTATCAGAGCTGAAAATCAGGACTACAAAGCTCAGCAAAAACTTGCTGCAAGGACAGGAGAGCCAGGAAAGGAAATACTGCAGGCCAGAGCAGAGCCTGCAGGGGAGGGCAATCCAAGGGTGGAATTTGGGTCCAGAAACACAGGACAAGGAGTGTGATTGTTTCAGCATGGATCTAAAAGCCAAAAAGGGGCATTTACCTCCCAAAGCTCGCTGTCTCAGGAAGGCACCCCTTGCCAGAAGGTGAGGAGGATTTATAGATTGATTCATACTAAAGTTGGAGTGGCTTTCAGTAAACTGCTGAGAAAGAGTATTATGCAAATCAGATTAAGTGCAGTACCATTTCACGGCAAGGGATGCTCTGGATTACATCCTGCTACAGTCACATATAAAATATGTCAACTAATCTCTAAAATATTTTAAGTTTATGATGAGGCATAAAACTTGATCTTTCATTGTTTGAGCTACAGCTAAAGTGTTTTTAAAAGTACATGTAAAAAAAATTGAAAATATGTAATTTCAGCTTCTCAAAGAAAGTGATAATACTATGCAACCTTAGCTAATAAAGCTGTAATAAACACAGGATCAAACCAGGAACATGCCAATATGCATATACAACAAATACACGAGAAATTTATCTCACCATACCATTTTGAAAAGTTCGAGTAAAAATCAGAATATTTACTTCATCAAAGTTACCTGACTCTAATCAGGTAACTAATGAAAAGAAATCATGCTCCTTTCAACTGCTAATCCAAGCACTTCCTAAATCTAATTTTTGGTTTTGGAAATCTTCAGAAATTAATGATGATTTAACAGACTTTCATCAGTACAATTATAGTCTCAAAGTGTAGAACAGGTATGATGCATTACTCAAATAACACAATGTTCCAAAGATATATTAATTGTCTAACTTTTCACCAAACTAAAACACATGCATCTTTTTTGAAATACTAGGTTACAGCTGTATCCCTATCAGAAAGGTTAAAGAGATTTATCTTTCAAGTACAACTAGGATGGTCTTGAGATTCATGAAACATTCCTCTTGGGATCACAAGTCCGTGCTTTCTTTCAACAGACATTCATTAGTGTACACTCACTTGGCAGAGGCACAATACCCGCACTTGTCTCATTGCCACGAGATGGCTATTCATCCTGAACATCAGGTATGTGGAAATGACTTCCCTACGTATCTGAGGGCACGACACCACTTTCACTCTTGTATTTGTAAGCTGTTTGTACAATAGCACTTCTACATGAAGACACTGGCAGTAAAGGTAGCAGATTACCACATTTCATGCTGAATTTGACATGGTCGCATAAAAGAGGGATGCTAGATAAATCACAGGGGTTTTTTTAAAGTAAATAATTGCTATTACAACACTACTCACAATCAGAATATTGTTACATTATGAATACGCGAAAGATTTTAATTTAATTGCTTGAGTGCTGGTGAATTCTGCTTTTATATATTGAGTTACAACAGCTGGGACCATTTCTTAAGAAAGCATTCCTGTTCACTATGGCTGCTTTCTTTTCAAAGAGCATACATTCAATGATACGTTTCTTGGATTTTATTTCTCTAGCACTGAAAATGCCAGAGGAGCACACTAATTAACCCAAGCACACATGCAAAGAAAGACACTAGTATGACCATAAAAGGAAGTTGTTGCAGTTAAAATTATATTTTTCAAAATATTTATTAATTCAAGGGGTGCAGTATGGCAAAATGCCTTCAAAGACCATATGCAGAAATCTTATGTATTAAGCAAGACATCAGAGGTATAGCAATAACTTTTCATGAAAATTGAAAGATATGTTTGGGAGAACTACTGTAAAATCAATATATTGACAGGGGCATCCAGGTTATATGGACATTTCTAGCAGCATCTTAAAATTTATATCATAAATTTCTGAAATAAAAAGTTGAGAATGATTTACAGACTGTGGTGGCTTTACAAAACAACAAAATTATAAGAACAGTGAACATGGACTTGAACACATTTCCCAAACAGGAGAGTTTCATAACATTACTTCTTTAGAAACATATTTGACATATTAAAATAAGTGGGTGCCTTGTAAATCGTTTTGAATGTGTGTTTGTATGTGCATTTTACAAACTGTGCACCATTAGCAAATTCTTTTTTCAGACAACCTTATTTCTCCACATGCTGTGTCAATGATGCAGTCTCTTTTTAGAAGAAAGTCTTCAGTTATATAAATACCTACCATAGCTACAGTAAGCTTTCTTCTATTTCAATTATCATCACTGACATCCCATGGGGAACGCCTTTAACGGATATCTAGCACTTCTGCTTATTCAAATGAATCAGTAATGGATTTTATAGTAAGTTTTAAAAATATTTTGGAAGCCTTTGACAAGTGTTTGCAGACCAAAAGAAAAAGCAATAAGCTACCTCGAATGTAAGAAACTCTTGGCAGTTTCATCTTAAACACCTTAGCTGGTTGCTCTATTTGTAATTTTCAAACATTAAACTTTCGTACAAAGCTTTGTTATGTACCAGACCAGGCATTACCTGCTCTGAAGACTGCAGCATTTCTTTTTTGCACAGAAGATGCTTACCAGCAGCTTTTAAGGCATCTTTGATTTTAGGTAACAAAAACTCTTAAGACTTGGCTTGAAATAAATACTGAGTATTTGAGTGCAAAATACCATTGCTTTCCATGTCTTATGCTAAGCAGCAAAAACTAAGGAGCTTATACCAATAGGCACTTCTGAGAACTTCAGCTCAAACCAGCCAGTTTTGAATAACAACATAACTACATCTCTGGAAGGGCTACATTTAAGAAAGAATGTCCTTCCTGAAATCAAATCATTTATGTTTAGCCTTTTTTCAATTTACAGGCATCTAGAAACTGAAGGGGGGGAGGGAGGGAGGAAGAATCAAATGGTAAGAAAAACAACTATTTCTTTTACTTTTGACAACCTTGAAAACTTCAGCCACAGATATACTATCCTGATTTATCTTAGCATTGATCTGCACACTTGACTGTAAATATTCAATTCATCTTCTGTTTCTCGGCCCCCTCCTTCCCCATGGAAAACCCAATGATGGAAAAGTACAATTTCAGGTCAGAAAGAAAATTAGTAATTTTCATTTGATCAGGTAGAACTACTTTTCTTAGACATTGCTGGTGAATACTTCCTTGCACAGGCAAAATTTCACAAATCAAATACAATGGTTTCCCAAGAGCAAGAGAAAAATCTTTCTGCAGCAGCTTATTGTAAAAGCTCCTGAAAAAGGACACTGAATTAATTTGGTTTTCTGAATAGTAAAATAAGAGTACAAAGATCTTTCTTATCTTCTTAGTATGGAAAAATATTCCAAGTAATTTGAGTGAGAATGGACAAAAAGCTGAGGAAATAGTATTTGGCATCACACTGTCGGAAAGATTTAATAGATAATGGCTGAGAATTTTTTCTCCCTTTGCATCACCACATAGAACTGAAAAAGCTTTGGGCCTGCAGTTGACTTATCCAGGAAAAGCATAGCAGCTGGCTTCGCAGCCAGCTGAAACTCACTTCTGGTAATCTCTGTCCTTTAACCTTGACTGTTGTGAACAGGGTTGGTCAGTTTCTGTTCTGGAGTCAATTTCTTTGTTCAGGTGGATTTTGGACAACTTACCATTTCCCAAAATAGTTAGTGGGTGGCATACTCCAAATACTGGACAAACTGGTGACAACTACAAGGCCCATCAATGAGAGAAACTGGAGCTCTGAGAGGTACCAGGAACCCTCCTCAAACCTCTGCCCATGAGTAAATCATCATGCCAGCACAGATCCCCGCTGGAATGACCCTCCTCTATAGCTAAGGTCTTTCCCACAGAAATGACTAGAGGAAAACTGCTTCCACAGCACCACTGTGAGGGATGCTGTACCCCAACCCATCCAGCTGTCTCTTACTGTCCCCCTTCTCGAAATCTAGTTCTTACTGTCTGCAGGGCCCCCAGCTCTGACCAGCCTCTTCCAGCCCTTCTACAACAGTCCAGACAGATGGGAATTTAGCAGCAGAAAGCCAAATGCTTTTAAGCATAACCTTTGCATCAGAAAATTAACCTTTTTCCTGTGAGTCCATCATATGTCAGTCAAACCAGCACTATGGAACTGCTAAGGTCATGCCACTTCCACACAGATTGGCCAATGAGCTAAAGAAGCATCAAGCTCCTGACTTCTCTTCCTGTTCTGACTTTTTTGTGGGCAGGGTATCAGGTATTTGGTGACTATTCCTATTTCAAGTTATCTTCTACTACTCCTTGCCATGTGGCTTTTCTGCTAGTTATTTTTCTGCTGCTCTCAAAAAAAGGTTCAAGTCTTATGAAGTGTATGATCACATCATAACTGTAATCTTTTTTCTGCAATACATTTAAGGGTTTCTTTTTTCCTCCATTGTGTTAATTGCTTTACTAAAACTTAATTTTGACTAAATGAAATGCTGCTATCATGCTCTCATAGCTACAAATATTTGATGGATATATTTATGAGCAAGAAATTAGTGTTGTAACAAAATCTGAATGTGAATCAGTCTTCACAAGCAGTGGCTGGTTAAGTTGTACTTGTTTTTCCACAGAGAAATCGTATCTTCCTTTCCCTTCTAATTGAAACACCATCTCCGAGCTTATTTTCTACTGAAACAAATAGGATCAAGTCTTATGGGTTTGAGCTGTTGTTTTTTTAATGAAATCATTGGAAAGATGAAACCATATCTCATCGTTACCATTACATGACATCCTTATCCCTCTGCTGCCTTTTCCTAGCCTCTCATCCACCTGGGTGACAGGAAAACGGAGGGATGAAACCAGTTCATTGTTAAATAGATTTTTCATTATTATTTGAATTTCAGATTTATTATCTGTTAATCGTGAATGAAGTGTTTGGCTCCTCTTGTGATGTGAGGGAAGTGGAAAGAGCCTTTGAAAGAAGGAATAATTGGTAATGAAATATTGCTTAAAATTCAATGATAAAGACTTATCCTAAACTTTCAGACTTTATGTACAGAACGTAACAAATGACTACTAAAAACTTAATAAACAAACTTTTAAGATTAGCAGCCTTTTGCAGAAAGCATTCATCTCTGTTATTTAAAGCAGCTCTTTTGATCCAAACTTATTTATTAGGGACAATGCAACTTAGAGAGGAACCTAATTTTCATGGAAACTGTCAAATATGCAGTGTTTTCATCTCATATACATGAGATTAAAAAGCACTAAAGCAAGGTGATTTTAACATGTTTCCTGTAATGTAAGGTGTCAACCCTTTTGAAGCTCTGTTACGTTCATAATAGGAAAACCTAATTAAGACATAGCATAAGACACAGTTGTATTAGGCAAGACATTGCCCATTCCTATCATGAATAACAGATCTAATCTTACCAGTTCAATGAAACATCCTCAGACCTGCCAAAAAAAACAGTAATTAAATCATGACATTCATAATAGTCAAACAGTCAGATGCCACCGTGGACTATTTGACATGAATTAATATTCTTACTACCAATTAGCACCCCTGTAGTTTTCAGTAGGCAACCTGCAGCATCCTCTTCACTGCCCTATTCTTACGTACTTGGGCATCCAGAACATTTACAAGTACTAATATTTTGCATATATACCATGGCTGCCTTCTGAGTACTTCAAAGGATTAATAAAATTAGTCTCGCTATGCCAGTAAAAAGAATAATTGTACTCTGGCAGTTCTTCAGATGGAATTTAAATCACCTACATTATTTCCCCTAGGAAGATATGCTGTTTATGGGACAGAAGTTCCATATCCTCCTATTCTCCCTTTTGTATCTTAAACCCAAGGTCATCTTTCTCTATAAATAAACTACTAAAATAGCACAAAGCTCACACTAGTTGTAATTTAAACACAGTTTTGTAAATCAGAAATAAAAATTCCCACTCCTGCAACCTTATGCCTTTTGTACAGCCAGAAAGAAAAATCCAGCACTCCTTTTTGAAAAAATCACAGGTAGATGCAATCCTTTCTTCTTCTGGGGCTCTTGATAACAACCTTTGATTGGCATTTGATTTACTTTTCTTCCTATTTTCTTCTAATGAAAGGAGAAAGACAGGATGAGTAGGCTGCTGTCAGACACCACAGAGATGCAGCTCTGAACAAGAGCAAGTGTCATTAAAAAAAAAAAACCACCACCAAAAACCAGCTATAAACTGGCAGTATGTTTACAGTAAGTATGTCTGTAAGAAATAAATATCTGTATCTGTGGGTGGATAGGTATCAGGGTGAAATCAGTTCCCCAGGAAGGTTGCTAGTAAACTTCACAGTAAAATACACTTTGTAACAAAACTTCCAAAAACTCCATAAAGTCTGAGTGGTCTTCAATTCATGCAACCCAAAACGCTCTGACCGGATTAAAAGAGGAACACAGACCTTTTCAAGTACAAAAAACTTCTGAGATTTCTGGGGAGAACTGACCACTTGTCAGCCGCCCCTGTGCCAAGGGAAATAACTTTTGTGTTTTGTTGGCCTGGCCTGAGCATCTCACACAACATTACACACATCTCCTACGCTCTCATTATTAACTTGAACTTGCTCCATGACAGCATGCGGCCTTTCTTCAATCCCAGCTCATTTCCCACCTGTATGTAAGCAAGCAGAGTAAAACCAAAGCAGTGATCTCATACACAAATACTTGTGATGACAGGAGAGAAGCAAGGCTGGAAATGTGACTACTTATGGAAGCCTAAGATTATACCAAATTTGAAAAGAGATTAAGCCAGAGAAGCAACAAGTAGCCAAGTGAAAGATCATGAGATCTGGTTCTGTCTCTGACAAGCTTTGTGATCAAGTGACAGCTCCATGCTATACCTTTCCCTGGCCTTTATTTTGCTACTTCAAGGTAGAAAACTCTCTCCCATGCCCCCCATCCTTGTTTTTAGTTGAAAAATAATAAACAACTTGTTATAGAGAAGAACCAGGGAGGCTTACAGCTCATGGGTGGTTCATGACCTTGAGAAAGCCACCCAACAACTTCATGTCTGCACAGCCTATGCCAGTCAATCAGTACTATATATATAGTTGCAGTGAATTGTTTAAGTACTCTTAATTTCACACATGTAGTGAAGATTGACAAGCACACAATTAATTCCCTAGGTCATCTACTACACAGATGCATTTTCCATCCCTTCCCTGAACAACTTGTTTTGGGGTGTTTTTTTTGTTTGTTTGGGGTTTTTTTACTTGCCTTTTTTTTCCCCCTTTTTTCGTTTGTTTTGTTTGTTTGGGTTTTTTTGTTAAAACAAGGTCATTTTGGATTATCAAGTCTTCTCAGTTCAAGTTATAATGGATGGTATTGATCCATGATCCTCACATCTATTTATGTGTTCTCAGCGTTTTTCATACAACTCTAAAACAGAATTAAGAAAGCAGGCATATTTCATCTGTTTGGGAAGGCAGCATAGGTCTTTGACAAAACCGTGGATTCTTGTTCATATACCAAGAACCCAGTGTTACACAGATTCAGTAAGCATTAATGTATCCTTTAGATGAGGAACTAAATAGTTAAAAACATGGACTTGTAAATCAAACTTTCAAGTGTCTCTGTGCACCTTCAGTTGACTCTTCTTACTAAGATGAGAGTTGTCATACAAACAACATTATCATTACAAGTAAATAATTTTGCTAAGGCTGTAGCATTGTCACATTTCGAGGTAACTGACCGTGAGTTCAGATCTTTTCACATCTCTTTGGTAGTCACTTAACCAATTACTCTTACACAGTGCTTTTACAAAAACTGCAGCTTCAATAAGCATCAGCAATTTCTTTAAGTTGTTTGAAACTCATTTTTTTATACCACCACAATACCCACAGATACTAATTATCATGACAAAGAGATTTAACATCAGAAACAATTATCACAGTTTTTAAGAGCATTGAGTGAGTTCTTCTTTGCTGAATGATAGTGCAATAAATGGCAATCAACTTACTCTGCAGGAGACTCTGAGTAACACCACTGGGGATGAGGCTATGCTGCAGCCAAAGGAATCACACTAGGCAATACAATCAGCTTACTGTAAAAATCCCCAAAGGCCTCCAAATTCTTACTTTTAAAAATTTAATTGCTTAAAGGAAGGAGTAACAGTCAACCTACAAGAAGCTGGTGTAACACAGTAAAATTTCCCAAGATGCTTATGTTTTTCATGACATCTTTTTGCAATTGTACAAGAGAAATCCTCATTCACATTAGAAGCATTTCTCATCATGTACCATACCGGCATTTTTGTTTAAAAACCAGTTAACATCAACTGTCACATCACAGACTGTATCTGAACCCTTTTTTAGGGAAAATATTTATAGAGAAGGTATTTTTCTGGTGTCAGCCATGTGGTATTTTGTGCAGTAATTTTGTTCCGTATGAGTTGATATCAGAGACAAAACTGAGACAAGGAGACAAAGTGATGTACATGCTGTTATTTAAGAGATGAAAAAAACTGCAAACAGATGGAAAGAGCTACCTGACAAACTGAACTCATGCAGGGCAAAGAAAGATGGCTTCTGTTGATATAACCTAACAACTGGCCAAGTCCACTAAACATCTTGGTTGTAAACACTTTGGTTATGCTGCCAAATGCTCAATTTTGCTCAACTATCTAATGCTTCATTAACCACACTGTGACAGTCACATGGTTTTTTTCCACTCCCGTTACAGCCAAATACCAAGAAATGAAGATGTTCCTGGATTCATTTAAAGAAATAGTATTTCCTTCACCCAACTTTCTTTGATCATTTTAAAGCCTAAATTGATTTTATGAAAATTACATGTAAAGCAAAAAAAAACAACCAAACAAACCAACCAACCAATAAACCAAAACAGAAAATAAAACAAAACAAAAAAAAATAGCACAGCTTATGTATATTTTATATCTGCAGGGGTACCTTTTCAGCTGAACCCTTTAAAGAACCTCTCCAGTATCACTTTATGTTTTGCAATGTAGAAAAGTCAGGTTAAAAATATCTCTTCCACACTAATCTGCCTTGAGACAAATTTAATGCAGGTAAAAGAAGAATATTAGTCACATTGATTAGGATGATATTTTTAAATAATACTTCAGTTGCTGAACTGAACTATAGGTCTGTCCTCTATGTACAAAAAGTGCACACACTAGGCTTTGGAATGGACCTAGGGAAGCATCATTCCTTCATTACAGAGGAGAGAAGCAGCACGATCCATCTGACATTATCCATCCAGATGTCCATCTGTTCACCCATCTTAAACTGGACACCTGTGGCACAACTGATTGCCAAGAATGACTGAAACTGCAGGGCTCAGGCTTCTTTTGACTCTTGCTGTGTGAAATAACAAGCCCCAAAGCTCTGGCCTGCAAGAGCCTACAGAACCACCATATACAAAGAACTTAATTTCCTTCTGATTTTTTAAGTCAAATCCCTGCTTCCTGACTAGTCACATGTATGTGATTAGAATTGAGCTGACATTAAATGCCATCTTGTCTGGAGTCATCTTTCTTACTTTTCTCCTGACAAATTACTCACAGAGGCTCAAAAGGACCTGACAAAGTAATCAGCTGCACTCCAGTTCACAACCTCATGTTTAGTTGTTTTTTCTTTTTTACACAGCCTGCTGCAATTAGACAGTCAAGTAACAACCACTTAGATGTACCACAGAAGAACATTTGATGTCCTTTAAATCATAATCATAAACCAATTTAACTTTAATTGTTCCCTGGCAAAGCAAGCACTTGCTTAACTTCATTGAGTTTTGCCTTTTTGGACCCTGCCGGGAATGTTCCTTCAAACTAACTACATCACCACACTTGCTTGCACTGTTGCCTTGAATGATTCATGGAGATGTGCAGGACATTCCTACGTACAGGTGAGCAATTATGATCTCCATAAAGCACAAAAAAGTATGAAAATATTAGAGGAGGGATTGAATAACAACAGACACTAATGCCTCATCTCCTTGTGGCAGAAGGGCCACTAAATTTTCTTAGCAAATGTCCGCGATTGATGTTTCCACACTAAAAGTCCTTGGTGTCCAGGCTGTTAGATGGGAAAAAACATAACACAGGAAAAAAAAAAGAAATTCACTTCCTTATGAGAGAAGGACTCTGTAATAAAAAATAAAGAACTACACAAAGGAATATTTTACACACTGTATTTCCCATCCAATAATATGATATAAGCTTGAACACACTATTTTTCAAGTTATTTTTCCACCCCTTTAAGCAAAAAAAAAATTCAGTACAATACAGAGAACTAAAGCATCACACAGTACAAATTACTTCTTTGTTTAATGCACTAATGAAATGGCAGCTATCTTAAAATATAACAAATATTTCTCAGATGCTACTTCTTTGTTTAAGGAGAAGTTATCTTTTCCTACATGTGACTGTGGATGAGGAGATCTGTTTACAGAGTGGGCTTGGCTTTGCAGCTTGGGCAGTAAATGAGTGGCAGAATTCTTGTTCTGAATGGGAATATTAGCCCTTTGCATAAACCACAGGTCAGTGAGGACTTACTAACATCTGAAAATTGAAACCAGGAAAGCCAGAATCAGCTCTCCAGTCTCAGATCAGACTAGCATGCAATATGACCAATACAAATACCTCAAGCCTCTTTCTGTGAAAGGAAGATAATGCCTCTTCACCCTACAAGACTGTTACGAGAATCAGTGTTTGCAAGAACCTCTGCATCTCAGAATTCATTTTTATGATGATCAGTCCCATCAAATTTGCATGCTAAAGACATCTCGTTGACATGGGAGTAGCATTTATATGATTGTAGTACTAATACATGAAAAAAAGACAGCTTCATAACATGTGTTAATTTTTCCCCAATTAATTTCATTTACTCCAAGGACCTCTTTCTAAGAGGTGCATATCTCTTTATAAAATAGATTAAACTCAATATAATGTTGTCTTAATTTATGGACAGATAATTCTGTGGGTTTTTTCTTGTCACGATAAGGAATTATCATTTTGCTAACAAATTTGCATTCACCCTCATGCATCACTAAGGGTAATTATGGAAATGAAGAATGCTGGAATCAACCATTCTGTGGTTGTAGAAAGAAAGAGGATAAAGATATTCAAAAGAGGAGACTGAAGCAAAAAGCTTAAGGGATTAATAACTTAAAAGCCTATATATATTATTCATTAAAAATGTTTTTAAACATAGCAATAAACATCAAATATACAAACTTCCAGTAGGAGGATAATCCTCAAGAACACAGCAGAGCATAAACCAAAATAATGAAGATACCAAGAAGGCACATGTACCATTCTGGTCATTTCTAATTCTGACAAATACCCTTCTATCACAGTTAAAGGCTTTGCCTCTTATAGCTCAGGGTGACCAAGTGACACATACATGATCTGCTTCTTTTCTACCAGGCACAAGAGCGCCCCCAAATGTTTGAAATTTCCAAGGGATAGGAAAACCATTTCTTATCCAAATTTAATTCTGTATTGATATGACAACTCACAATGAAGTGATCAATTGGACACCTCCTCTCAGCACTGCTCAGCGAACAGAACTCACTATGGACAAGACAGCAAATGCCACCCAGAACAGATGTTACAAAGAGTCTGGCCTATTAAGCTTGCAAATACAGAAATACCTATAGCCAAAGAGATTGAAAAGTTCACCCAAGAAAACCAACCTAGAGCAATCCAATCTCTCAAAAATAGTAAGTCAATGTTATAATCCAAGTTCTCCTCTGAAACAGCATCCCAACTTTATCCTACCTAACATCTGCAATACCAGAATCAAAGCAATATTTAATATTTTTGAGCCTTTTCTCTCATAGTACTAAAAACTGATTCTGTGTATCAAACTCCTAAATTCTTTAACACTAGCATGCCAATTTAAATCCTTTATTTTAAACATTCATTGGCACTAGTTTTTTTTTCTTGTTTTTATTCTATCTTTTTTCCTACAATACGTAATTATACACTGCAAGTTGCCAGTTAGTCTGTGTTTTCTAAGCATTTTTAATTTGATGGAGACATAGCAGTCTGTCAAAGAGGTGAGGCATTAGGTATTTTAGTGAACAGTAAACAAAAAAACTTCAGCAACCATATTTGTTTCATGTTGCTAGTAAGAATTATTTCATCTTTATTCCTGAATTTCCCCTTGGTTCAGCTGTAGATAAACCGTTTTCTCTCCCTGAACTTTACCTCTTTTTACCGACTTATTGAACTAAACTAGCTGTTTAGCCATCTTGGAAGCATCTGAAACAATTTTTTCTCTGTACAGTCATGTGGAGCATTAAGTGCTTCTCCCTTTCACCAAATCTGAAACTTCACTGTGAGGAAAAAAAAAACAAAACCAAAATAAACAACAAGCAGTCAAGCTTGTTCATTCCTTTCTTGCTTACTGACAACATCGAGAAATGTAAGGATTACAGCCAATGGTCATGTTGATTTCAAGCAACAGAGATAATCAGACACCAGAGGAACAGAACAACTAGGGGATGGAAAGCCTGTTCAGAGGTGAATTTAATGAAACAGGGACTGAGATTATACAACACTGCTGGAGAATAAATACGACAAGAGTACAAAACTGATTGGGACAGAGAGAAGGTCCTTGCCATTCCCAATTCCTAACAAAGAGCAACCATGCTGCTGACAGCAATGAACTTCATCACTTGCTGCCTAGGAATGCCTAGTCAGCATTAATGGAAAAAGAACTTCCCCTATCTCTTTTCAGATCCCCAGTTCTGTACTTAAAAGATACCTATCTATTAATTGTTTACATACCTTGATCCACAAGCCCTTCCTAATCTTTACCTCAACCAAAACTACAATTATTTGGACATAACTGTTCATGGTTCTTTGTTCTTATCAAGATAAAAAACAGCTCAAAATTTACTACAAGTCAGATCCTATGAATTGAAATGATCTTTCTTATCACAACGGAAAGCTGCCTTTTGTAAGAATCAACAAACATCAAGTTTTACAGATACAGACTTAGGAATCAGACATGTACCTTAAGAAAACCTTCTTTCACTTGAACCTCTTTAATCTTCCAGAACTCTGATTTAAAATGACACAACTATCACAAGGCTACCCAAAGAGTGTCCTGCATAGCTGCACAAGTTTAAAACACTTAGAAAACATCCAAATTAAAAATCTGCTATTCCTTCTTATCTAGGGCATTCATTCTTGCTCAAAGATACCAAATATAAAAGAAAGAATTTTTTCTTAGTTCATGTATTTCCTCTGATTTTCTGTCAGTTGATCTGCTGAATATTTAGATCTTTATTCACTAAGACAAAATGAAGTGATTAAGTCTGTTTCTCGGCTTTTTCCTCCCTCCTAGTATCATTTCCTTCAACCATGAAGGAAGTGCTCTTTTTCCTTTACTCCCCCCCCCACCCCTTTTTTTAACAGAAATTTGAAAAGGAATCATATTCTCATCCATTTATTAGAAAAAACTTCAGAAATTTATATTGTCTAAAAGTTACAAGGTTTTTGTTTTTTTTTTAATTGTCCAAGTTATCTGTAAGATACAAAGAAGGAATGGCATTTTCCTATATGTGTTCCCCATGACAACAAGTGCAACACACCCACAGAAAGAGACTAAGTCTCCAACAATTTAAAAAGAATTAAAACTGACACTTTCCTTTGTCTCCATCCCCAATGCCTTTCAGGACTCTTATTAATCTCTGATAAATGAAAAAGCCTGAATAAATACATTTCTTATTCTACACAGATGAAGAGAAAGAACTTTCCTGGACTATTATTAAGAGCCAGATCATACAGCTACATTTAAGAACACTTCAATAAACAAAGATACCCTTTTACTTACCCTGTTTTTTAAAAAACTGTGTAAAAAAAGGCAAAAGAAAATTTTATGGTTCTTAAACAAATGATAAGATATTAAAAAGGTCACCTTAAACATACAAATATATTTCACTACCAGTCATCAAAGTACTGAACTGCATCAGGAGTAAGGAGAAAGTCAGAGAGTAAATGGAACACATGTTCTATGGCTTAAAACCACAGTACATAACACCCTTCAGAAACAAAAGTTTACCCCAATACTACCAATACCACATTATAAAACACTTGTTTTCACAAAGAATTAGCTTTAGCATTATACAACCATGCAAAGGTCAGTGGAAAGAGGAACAGCACTTCAGATGTGCCAACCAAATATTTTAAGTCACCACCTGTATCACACAATCAAAGCCTCCCAGACAAGCCACATTCCTCCATAAAATTAAATAACTCAGTATAAACAAGAGGCATGCAAAGGAATTCATCACTTACCAAGAGACACAGGACGCCCAAATAAAAAACTCAAATAGAGAAGGAAAAAAAAAAAAAAAACCAACCAACCAACAACAAAAACCAAACTACATCAACACAGCATTCATCGCTACTCAATACCTTTGATGCCCTACTAGAGAGTGAGCAAGAGGGAAGGCAGGATATAGCTGGGTTTCCTAAGTGGCACAAGGTGTCTCTGTTTGAGCAATTAAGCCCTGCCTTTAACTTCAGGTGATTACAATTAACAGAACATACCCATTCCTTAATGGTTGCCTGAGTTGCTCACCAAAATATCTGTCTCTTTAATCTCCAGGTGAATCTTATCAAAATCAGTCAGTTACTTTTAGTGTAGTACTTTTGAGACATTCAACTTGATAAGAATTTCAAAACACCAATTCTGCATTTCCTATGGTTTTCCTATTTTCCCACAGGGATTATATTAGAAAATGTGGCTGGGTCATTAACATTACTTATTTCAATACTGGGAAACATGCTTTAATAGAAGAGTCAAGAATCAGATGATTTTCATTTGAAATCATCTACTTGAGGAAGCCAAAACCTTTTGTCAAAAACATGCTAAGTTTTCATGGAAATGTCTTTGCGAGGCTTTCTGGATAAAAAAATGCAACTCATTGGACAGAAAGAGACAAACCACCTGGTTCAGGTCCCCAGCTTGTTTAATTTATTCTAGGAAGAAAGCATCTACTGCTCTAACACATACTAGAAAGTGAACCTTTATTATAAAGTGAATTCCTGCACAGCACACAGCTCTACATTTTCCTTCTATTGAATGAAGTTTATGAAAATACTTGAATTTTATCTTATTTATGGTAATACAACCACAAAGAATACTCTTGGGTTGGAATGGTCAATAAGGATTTACATTTTCACCTCTAAAATAACTGATGGGATTAAAATGGTCAATACAGATTAACATTTTCACTTCTAAAGTAACTGATGCCTCTGACATAATCCATGCCATCCATGACCTGAAGGCACATGCCACTGCTTTCAGTGGGGACTGTGTCATTGATTTAAACAGAATTTTACTCCAACCCTCTTGTAATAATAATTCTGCTTACTAAAAAACAAACAAACAAACAAACAAAAACAAAAAACATTCATCATATTTTATATATAATAAAAATAATAATTTATAAATGCCTGTTACGGAAATTTCCCCGTTCAACCCTCCAGGAGCCACCCTGGCATTCATGCTTACACCCTCTGAGCTGGGAATTGAGGCTCCTTTGCAGCTACACACTTGCACTCACACTAGGTTTCCTGTAGTAGATGCTTAATATAATTTAATATAATTTAATCACAGTGCAGTAACAAAGAAACAGCTCAAGCTTGTGCCTCGGAGGATGGACTCCAAACAAAAGGAAACCTGGGCTTTTACACCCCTCCAGTCAAAGGGCAGGAAAGGCTGGGTCATCAGCTCCTGCCATGCCCCTCAGTGTCCTGTCACCTGCCTGGGCCAAAGGTTCTCGGGCCCTTTGGTGTGCAAAGGGTCAGCAGTTCATGGGCTGCTGTCCCCAGGGCTCAAACTGCAGCTCAACCTCCAGCTGCACCCCAACCAACATGCACTGAATGGATTCCTCAACATGCCAATGCACTCCCTCAGATTTACTTATGCCTACTGGTCCCTAGACAAGGCAAATCAGGAGGATTTAGTATCTCTACTGAGACAAAGAACTTTAGGTGTTCATACTGGGTATATCAGAATTCTCCCATGGAGTTTCAAGAAAGTATTTTTTCATAGTCATAATGATAACATCTTGTCAGCAATGTATAATGGTACAAGTTTTATGACTTTCAAATCTTAGCTATAGAGTACTCAGCAGGAAAAACTTAGTCTGTAGGTATGAATCAAAATACATTGTGAATGTGTGTCCGCCTAAGGGAAGGAACCTGAATGAACCCAATATTTACCCTTGTAGTACTGATTATATCAAACTTTAAGTAAGGCTGGAAACCCTGTTAACTGAAAAATAGTAATGATGATCCTTCTGTGTGCCTTTGCTGAAGCATCATCTGTGTTTCTGGTTGCTTTTGGAGATTTTGGTAAGACATACATTAACCATTTTCCTGTATGTGCCTCACTGAGTAAAATAACTCAATTTATAACATTAAGAGCATGAATTTTGTCTAAGGTCGTGGATTACAATTTTGAAATACTGAACTAACCATCAAGCTAAGACAAAAGATTCAACAAATTAAGGAAAACACGCTACAAGAGAATGCATGTCCAGAGAGTTTGGGAAAGAAAAAAAACTGTGATCAAGACAATGAGGCAGAAATAAATCAAGACAACATGACACAGGTCCTAGTCTCATTCCTGATTTTTTGGTAATTATATCAGCTATACTGGAAAATTACAGATGTATCTACACTCCCCACAATAAAAACTAATCTTTTCTTTTAAAAAGGGGAGGGGGAAATCTAAACCTTGTAAAATGTTCCTTGTACCAGGACAGTGATATTACTGAGTTTGTACAAGTTTTCTTGAATGATCCCACGTTTCATGTGTCAGGACCTTCAGCTATTAGCTCTCTTGAAGTATTTTGTTTTCAGATTAGACTTTGAGATGCAAATCCTGAAGGAAGTGGTAATCTCAGGAAATACCATCTTAGGTTCACAATGTGTGAATATTTGTCTGTCTCATCCACACATGAGGTCTGGCAGATGTAGGTTACCCACAGACAGTCACAACCACTTTTGCCCACAGTCATTCATGAAAGAATATTCACTGAGGGGTTTTGAGGTCCACTCTTTCCTACAGTTTCTTAACATGTTGTTACACTATCCTAGTCTTTACTCTGCCTTGGAAAATTGTTTATTTAGTCTATTTGTTTCTTCTTATTCACCCAATGTCCCCTAAGAGAGCTAAATCAAACACTTCCATGTTGGGAGGTCTAATAGCCCAAAGTATCTAAGCAGTAACATTACCTGAATGATTAAATCACATACAATATTCCTAAAATTGTATAGCAGTATTTTTGGATTATATAGTAGCTCCACTGTCTTCTGTGTTTCCTCCTTTCTAAATGTGAAGGAAGAGGTAGATATTCCTTGTTCCATGGTGTACAGGACAGCTTTTTTGATGGACACATACAAAATACATAAAGACTTGTTCAAATTTTCCCATAAACATAATGCATTTTCAACAAGAGTAAGAAGTCAGAATGAATGGCAGACACAGGGAACATGTTGGGAAGAGACAGCTTGTTTTCCAGACTGAGTTTAATGGCCAGGATAAACTCAGACCTGAAAGAAATTATTAGGTCAGGGAAAAACTGGGAAAGATTATTGCTTTGGGTTTTTTTTTTTCCCCTTCATAGAGTTCTGTTTTGATGATACTATTCTTTGTCACTCTATTTAATATGAGTTAAAGCTTAGCAGGAAAATTTCACAGCCACATCCACACCCTGCTGGATGAGCTGATGCAAATATTACTCATGAAACAGGTGATGTGGTTCACTCAGACTTGCTGGCAGAGACCTGTTCCTTAGGAAAAGAGTACACAGAGCTCCTGAGAAAAAGGAAAACAGAGGGAATAGATACACAGAGGCATCTTGCAACAGGACCCATAATACCTACTTTGCACTCCTACCTTCAGAATAAATTCCGTGCTTTTGCATACCTCATATGCTAGGATGATAAAGACTGCAAAACAAATCAGATGTGTAAATCTTTTTGAGAAAATACAAAATGGAAGGCTTTCATCAAAGGCAGAAAGCTGCTGTGATAACGTGACTTTTTTAAGACTGTGCTACACACCAGCAAGACAGGGAGTCATAAAGAAAGCAAATATTGACATGGGCAATAAAATTAAAAAGTGGGAGGAATTGATTAAATCACTGAGGAATGGTGACAGACTGTCTTAAAATACGATGGAGATTTTGGCAGCAGATTAGTAGAGGTGGGGTTGCATGAGTCATACTTCCATAACTCTACTCACTACAGTAGAAATATTAAAAACATCACCATAACACGCAAAAAAACCCAAAACTAGAGAGGCTTCAGAACTAACATGCTTCTCAGTGGAAGCAGAAATTCAGGTGGAGGGTGGAATGAGAGGAACAAGAGCTAATGAGACCTCCTGCCCATGAAAGAGGATCACTGAACCACCCTAATGTATATCTGCCTGTGAGTAATAATGCCTACGTGATTATTTCAGAGGATGTTCTGAAAACAAAAAGAAGTATTACATTAAAATGGCCTTATTCAAAAAAGTGACAGCAAATACTTAAAATATTGGAAATAGTGCATTTAAGGTAGAGAGGGTAAATATGCTGGCTGCATCAACTAGCACAGAAAGCTTTTTGAAGTATAGACCCGATTTGTTGTCATCACTGCTGACGAAGTTAGGAGAAGATCTCATTCTTCACCTAGATATATAAAGTCACACTTTCAAAGATAAGTCACCTGGGCTGAACAGCGATCATTACTGTGACCATCATATTGATTAGTCCAAACACCCACAGCAAAAATTATTAATCTGATTATTGACCAAATGGAAAATTTATGTCTTGCTAAGTTGTATGCATGAATGTCGTGAGCTGCCAGAGTCATGCCCATTTAGTGACTGCAAAGATCTGCACTTTCAGAGTCTATAGAGATGCAGGGTGAACAGCAGAACCGCTAGGACAGACCTAATGTAGTATAAATCTATAGTTTATTAGACCTACAGCAGTGGTAACACTGCTGAGGACTGTTAGCTTTTCCTACTTGTGCTGGCACATCCATTTTCTTACTCATGGAATTTGCATCAAGAGTATTAATTACAGAAGTCAGAACCCAATAAGACAATAAATGGTGAAGGAAATTCTCAACTCCCTCAAAGCAGAAAGGAAAGAATGGAAGAATTTTTTCTTTTGTTTAATGCCAATTAGTAAAGCGTGGTTGAAATTAATCATAGAATTGAAACACAATTAAACATTCCTACAATAGATTTATGGTTATTATTTACAACTTGGTTGTAGCTAATAACCAGTGAGACTGATGCTCATTATAACAGATAATGTATAATTAGGTAATATTAGATATCTTAGGTACTAAATGGCTGTCATAGATCTCTTCTTAAAAGGCTGTCACTATATTTTAGAACAATTTAAAAATAATAAAATACTATTATAAAAAAGCACAGTAAAACAAGTAGGAGAAAGGAACAGGTTCTAAAAAATGGATGAGACATTCCTTGGTAAGTTGACTTTTAGAAATACCATCTCATTCACTTCTCTTTTAAATGAAAGGTAGGATTATTTTTAATTCCAGCTAATGAGCATAGATATAAGTAGTCATAATTAAAAGTCACTCACATTTCAGCCAGCTACAGCTTTGCTATTATAACATAGAATAACACTTGAGTTAAAGTTGCATGACAGATACCATTCTGCTCTGGTTTATTTCAAATTCTTAATTCTGAAATTTTTCAACTGTGACATAACTTTTTCCTACAAGGTAAGGACCTAATTCTTCAAGCAATACTATACATGGACAGAAGAATAAATTTCTGTTCAAAGAAAGACCCTCCATACAGAAAGGTTTAAGCAAAAAAACACCAACAAAGATGATGTTCTTTTGTGAGAAGAGAAATAAACTTTTCCCATAATATGGGAAAAGATCTTGCTTTTTAAAATACTTTTAACCATGGAAAAGAGCAGAGGATTGAAAGGTGGAATTTGACACAAAAATTATCACTATAACGAAATGCCTATGAGCATTTTATAAAAAATTATTTTAGAAAAGCTTTTCAAAAGTGTCCGCATCTGTGGCTGAATAGGACTTTGTCTAAGATTTTGAAGAGCCCAGCTAAGGAAGACTGCTCTGGACACCCGTGTGTCGCTAAACTCATGGGTACCCAAAGCCACACAAAAGACTGGCTGTACTTCTGGCCGCTGTGCAAAGTTGTTCTGTCCTCATGCAAAATAAAATTTACTATTTACAGCAGCCATGGAGCACAAGTTGTGGAATGGCATTAATTATATGTCTATCTTTCCATTTTCTCCTGGTTGCTTTTAGGATTAAATAGCACTGGAGCTGGCCACCTTTATTTCTTACTCAATTGTTTTCTACTCCTTTTGCTATGTACCACTTACACACTTTTAAAGGCACAAACTTAACGTAAATAAAGTACAATAATTCAATTAAAATAATGGCATACAATGGATGCAGGTGGGTCTTGCAGCTCTTGCTGCACTGCAAAAGATCTTCCTCCCATTACTACTGAGTATGGTCTTATGGTTTTGCATCTTTTTGGCAGTGCTGCACATTACAGCATATTGGCATAATGATAGCTGAGTTCAGTGTTAGCAGAGCTGAGATGCAACCTGCAAGCACTCCCAGGAGAATCCTGTTTCCAACTTCCATTAGATTACATTCAAAATCTTAAAATGGTTTTGAACAAGCTTAGGTTCTCCACATTTATACAGCACATATCCTGTGGGATTAAAAATGACAGCCATCTGCTTTGGTGAAGTTGCACGTAGAATAAAGAGTATGATGACAGGATTTGTATTCTTTCTTTAGGCAGAAATGCAGACTTTCTTTTGAAGACAAATGGTTAAAATCCAAGGAAGGACACTTGTCTTTTCTTGGTATGATTGAGAACTGGGGCTTGGTTTCATTTCACAACGAAATATAATATAAAAGTCTAATATAAAAGCTCATTAGCTCAGAGATCTTCAACTATCCCAAAGAGAGGCAGTTTATAGGGCCCTGCTTCATTTCACCTGTGTTTTCAGAACACAGAATGGAATTTCTTTTTCAATCTTCATTTCTACAGCAAGGAGGTGGGAAAGGTTATTATCATGTTGCTAAGGGAAATGCATCATCCCATCATCAAAAGCCAATATTATTGACTGACAGTATTTGGAGAGGGTTATGGCTTGTAAAACCTGTAATTCATGTTACTACTGGAACAATAGTGCTCTCCCTTGGAGTGAGTCAAGGAGAAAGAACAGAAACTGTTACATTTTATATTACTTTTTTTTCTCCTAAATGGCATTGGCTGTGAGATGTATTTGGCTTTTTCCCGGTCTGACCTCCATTTTACTTGAATTCCAAAGCAAAATGTTTCCTGCTTTGAAAACAGACTGAAAATAAAAGATTAAATAATGCTCCCTGCCCTATTTTTCAGTTTCTTGTACCATTTTCTACAAGACTTTTAATATGAAAAACACCTTTATTGTTTTATTAGAGCAACTATTCCACTTCAAGCAAGTAATTTACAACCCATTTTGAGCTATCCAAGCACCATTTCCTTTAAAAATAAAGGCACCATGGTGTACTTGTCAGAGTGCTCTGTATGCAAACAGAGCAGTGTTTGCTCACCTCAGCATGAGAGTTTATTGTACTATTTCAAGTTAGATTTTCTTACCTCTTACACCTTTATCTGAGCTGAGCAGCCCATTTCATTTTATGTGACATATCTTTCCAAGCTTTCCAGGCACAGGGAGACACAGCAAGTACGGACTGTGACTTTGAATGTTGACCAGACTTCAATGTGCATTTAATGTGGTGTCCCAAGGATAAAAGATGTGCACCCTAGTACCCTGGCACAACACTACTCAATTTCAGCCAAATGTGACTGAGGAACTGGGGTCTTGAAAATGATAAATCCCAGAAAAGGAATGAGAATCAGTGAATAGCTGACCACCGATACCCCATCTGTACCTCCACTGATGAAACAACTGAGCAAGCACAATCCTTAATGATTCGAGTATCAGGAAATCAGCTGGTTAGTTAGCTGGTTATGAACTATAGGCTACAACGCTTGAACAGACATAGCAAAAAATAGGGGGAAAAGAAAAAAGGGGCTTTTTTCCTCTGGAGTTGGCTAGGTCTGAAGGATGCTCTTATTTCCTGCACTGGGGGCATGTGCGGGAGAGATGCAAACTTTACATCACCAAACTTCATTAATTCCACGTCCTCGGCTTTAATTTAACATCATCACGAAATGACTGAAAACACAACCCAAGCAACTAATACTATTCAATACTATTCCACTAGGGTGGAAAATTACTTGGGAGAGACAAAATTTTAAAAAGGATATTCCTGTGAGTGCAACTTAGTCCATATTATGACAATTGAGTCAATGGTCCTGAAAACCCAAGTTCCCTCTTCCTTATCTAAGCAAACAACCGGAAAGGTGATCTCTTTGCTTCGCAACACAGCAGTGCTCTGAATACGTGGGTGGCCTCAGGACACCTCTTCCAAAAGTCTGGCTCTGCCTAAGGCCATTCTGCATCCCAGGGCAGGACACCATGAAGTCAGCTGAAAAAGTGACATACTGCCACTTGCTCCTCAGAGCTTAAACCTCATGAAGTTATGGACATTGTCTTAACATTTATTATTAAAATTAATTAGAATGCGAAGCCCGTGGCTTACACTGTATTTATGTCAAACTTGTTCTTTGACATATCTTTAATGTATCCTGTATCTTTGGAGTAACTAATCATTGTTTCATTAAAACATGTACCTGAAATACAAAATAAAGAGAAATCTGTTGATGATACACACATATACAGGAATGAACATACGAAAATGTATCACTGGCAGAGGAGATGGATAAAAATAATCTTATAAATAGCAGTTTATAGCTCTAGTCCAATGGAGAAATATTTGTCTCCAAACCAGTAATATTTTATTCTAGGTATTTCTTGAAAATTTCATGCATTATACACAGCACATCTGCTGATATCACAGTAATTTAAAGAACAGGAAGAAGTAATAATAGCACTTCATGGTACTGCAGATAACATGATAAGCCAAAACTAATAGACAATATTTAGTATTAAATGAATTTCCTGTACCTTGAAAAATAATGGCTCCTCAGGGAGAGGACTAACAGGGAGTGAGGTGGTGCTGCTAGCTGGACTCATGTCCACACTCTGAAAGAAAAGCAGAGAGGAGTTTGCATTTCCAATCAAGTTCTATGGATAGTTTTTTACATTTTTGGAGGCAAAATAAAAGAGCTTGAAAACAACACTGAAAATCCAACAGAATCGGATTGACAAGGCAACTGCAATCTATACTTTATTGAGTTGAAATTTGTTCAAGTATTTAACTAACGGTTAAGTACTCTGCATTTCATTTTAAATTAACTCCCCATTCAAAGACTGAAACACATGCACAAGTACACAAATAAGCCCTAATACATGAAAAGAAACAGTGAAGACTGAAGATATTAATAAAAATAAGTCATTAAACTTCAATGGTCCTATAAAGTCTAAATGCTTGAAAGATCAGTGGAAACCCCTACTCTCTCTGGGTAATATTTCAGTAACCTATTGGTTAGCATGGTCATTATTTTTAGAGATGTGATAGATATGAAGTCTGTAAGCTCTTAAAGATTTGGAATGTTAATAATAACAGAATAGCAAAATTTGGATTTAAAAAACCAACACTACAGTTGTTCTGGAGAAAACTAGAATGTATGATACTTTTTGAGAAATAACCCCCTAAATGCTAAATAGAAAAGAAAATCCATCACCACCACCAATAAAACAGAAAAGATACAATGAAGAATATTAAAACCATTCAACAAATTTGTATGGCCTAGAAGTGCCTTTTCTGTTCACACTGTAGCATTGCAATGCAGAATGAATTATGAATTCAATTTGTGCACTTCAACCTGTTTTCACATCAATATGAATCTACTCTGACCCCACTGATAAACCCAAATTCTCCAAGTGAGGAATATCATTCCACCCATTAAGTGATAACAGTTCACTCATCAGAAGATTTTTATGTGAAGACACGGCATTTTATTCAAGCAACTGGTACAGGATGAAAAATGAGACAAAATCTGGGATACAGAATCTGTGTTGGATGTGAAATAGAGCACACAGATTTCAAAGTTAACAACTAATTAGAAAATCTCTGGGTTTAATTAGATATGTATCAGTTACACCATACCTGAAAGAAAAGACAACAGCTGCTTGCTAAACAAAAGTGATGCAAATAAAGCAGAAAGAAGAGAACCATGGTAATTATTTCCAGAGAAAGAAAGAGCCAGGTAATTAATAACGCATGGAACATGGAGAAGTTGTTGAGGGATAAGGAAGATTACAGCATGTCAGAAAGCCAGTATCTTTGTAGAATTAATTGCTCTGCTATTCAGAAGCATTACAAATTTTAACATGAAGTCGTGCATTCAACCAAGAAAACTGCCCAGTAATATCTACAAAAGGAATGGAAACGCAGCTCTTTTAGAATAAATTCGAAGTGCAGACAGACTGGACACCTCCTCTGTGGGAACGTTCTGCCTCAAAAGCCAACAGTTCAGCTAAGGACAATTTGTCTTCTAATTTACACAGAACAGAAAAACCTAAGATGGGGAAAAAATCAAGTAGCTGCTTCCAAATGAAATCACGTGTCCTAATTTGCAACTAGAAGCGTGCAGGAAGGCCGTCCCATCTTTTAAGCATTGAAACAGGCTCACTATGAAAATCTGCAAAGCAGATTGGTACCTATGCACTACATGAGCTGCAAATCCTTCAGTGATAGCTGGAATCCAAGGAAGGTTACACAGCCCAGAGGATGATGATGTTGCTTTGACAAAAAGTCTCAGTGCACATGCACACAATGGCCTCAGACAGACATCTGGTCTTCCATGATGACTGGATGTGGGGGAACCCTCCATGAAGGACTGCCAGAACAACCAGGACACGTCCTTCCAGGAGCAGATTGACCTAACAGTTAGATAGTGATTTATTGTATTAGATAGTTACTTCTCTTGTATTTGCGTGTTTTACCCCCATTGTCTAAACAAGCCCTGAGCTACTAGGTAAGGCTACCCACTCCCAGCTTTCCCCCTTCCTTCCCCTACCTGCCGGGCTCCACCCTAGCCACTCCTCCCCTTTCCCATAATTGAATTCTCCCCTCCCCTCTTTCCCCATATTTATCGCGTCCCGCCCCTAACTCCTCCCAGTTCCCAAACCCCTTAAAAGTCTCAGTGCTCTCAATAAAGTCGTTCCAGCTTTCTACCCCTAACCTGCTGAGGACCGTTCCTTTGTTTCCCTTCGGCACGCGGCAACTGGACATGAGCCAGCCCAGGTCTGAATGTCACACTGATGTGGCACTATGCCTGAACTAGTAAGGCTGCTGAGGGGTCGGGTATATCCAAAGGAACACCGTGACTACACACCTTCTGGACTGAGAATGGTTTGAGTCTGGCCAGACAGGAGAACTGGCAGAAAAGCCAGTGGCTAGAGTTGTCCACACGTGCCTTCTCTCAGTGGCTCCTCCAACCACGTCAGTAATTTTCCTCTCTAAGGAATGCAGAGCAGTTTCTCTGCCTGTGTAAATTAATTAAATCCAGTGGCACTAATACAGTTTATTATAGCAGAGAATTGAGTGAGACACCAAAAGTGTTGTTTCTTGAGCTATTAAAAACTAATCACTGCTTTGAGAGATGATGTCAGCTTGCCCTCCTGAAGGGATATATTAACAATTTCAAACAACATCACACTCCCCACCTAAAGTTACTGTCTACTGTGTATTTATAAAAATCACACTTTGGAGTCTAAAGTTCCCCATACGTGCAAAAAATATCACTGTGAGGAATTCACCCAATGGGTACTTTTTATGTGATATTGGCTAAACCAGTTCTGTTCTCATAAAAGCCACCACTCTAAGTCCAGAATAAAGTTGAAGGTTTTACTTACAAATTAACCAGAAGATGATGAGCCATTAGGCTATAATTACATCTTATATGTCATAGCAAAAGTTAAATATTAACACGATTTGTGTCATAATTACAAATATTAAGCAAAACTAGGTAAATTAGGACATCTAGTTTTGCAGTACTTTGTTGTGCAACTATCATTTTAATATGTATTTCTGATGCAAAAATGCACAGCTGGGTTTTGTAGACTGAGTCTCTTCCATGTGTCACTGGAAACCCTGGAGTGTACTGGAGGGCTAAAGATTTGCAAAGCTTTAATCACCTAAACTATATTTTCAAAACACCGGAATACCAAGCCATTCAAGTATCTCTCAGAACGACAGCTTAAAAAAAAAACAATACCTTGCCCATGTCAGCAACAACCCTATAAGCTTTTCTTTCAGTGATTTTAGGTCATTTTTAGTTTGGAACAGGCTGTTTAAATCCAGAACATTAGCCAGACATTATTAGAATTTTGTTGACAATTGCTCCATGCATCAATGCTCAAGTTTTTTACTCCCATTTCTAGAGCTGATCATCCTTCCTGTGCAACCTTGAAGTCACTGCTAGGCCACGCTAATCATTTATCCTTGGAGAGCCACGTCAGAAACATGATTAACTATCAGAAAATTTCTTTATAACAAGGCAAAGGAAGAAAAGTGTAAGAGAACCTTTGGAGATGCAGGATTAGGATCCTGTTTGAGGCCACGTTCCCTCCATTCAAGCCAGATGAAAGAGAAAGCTTCTCTTTCTGGAGCTGTTTTAAAGTAGTTACAGGCCTGGTTTTGTTTTCCTCCACTGCCTCAAAGCAGAATGTTTCACAAACATACACATCAATGCAAACCTACTAACAGTACAGTAGAGAATGTAATCAGTGGTTTTCAAGCAGTACAGACGATGAGGTATGTGCACATTGTTAAAAGCATGCTCCTTTTTAAACAAGAGTCATCTTCTAGTCTGCAGCAACTGTTCTTTAAATGAAAGCAGCTTCACCTCAGCTCACAAATTCGGATTTGCCTTACTACAAACCCTTGCCTTTAATCTGATCTTCTCTAGGAAGTGGCCTATTTATCAACCTTTGTTAATTGTACCATAAAATAAGGGACACACACTGACAGCAGCCAATTTAATTTGCTACAAGGGCTTTTCAACAAGGGTAAACACTGCAATGGTAGTTGGCAGACATTGACTTCTCTGGAGATCAGTATCACAATTTATTGATCTAGGAAGTTAGTACTGACAGAGAAAACCTTCAGTGGATATTAGAGCTAGAGATCAAATAAATCTTTATAATAACTGAAGAAAAGACAATCTGTGTACTTTATAGCTTTTTCTAAGGAGTAGTGGATGTGTTGAACTTTCAGAGTGATAGTTTTAGTTGTATCATAAGTTATGTCACAAAGTATCATTTTATAATCTAGAAGCTGAGTAGAACTAGGAAATTCATAAGTGCAGTCAGCAAACTCAGTAGTGACATTTTGATATACTGAAGGTAATCAAAGACCTGCAAATGTAGTTATTAATGGGTCTGCATAGCATCTTTATGAAATATTGTACTTAAATGTTATCATCCCATTTTATCTGTGGAACTGAAAAAAGAAGGGGAAGTGATTTACTCAAAGCTATGAAGTGAGGTTAGAAATATAGACAGAATCAGAAACCCAGTTATTCATCCAGAGGGTGAAATACTGTCCTACACACTTTGGGAGTACACTGATTTCTGTAATTTCTGTATTTTTTTCCATCATGAAGAGGTTTTGCTGATACATATACATAATACAAATGAAATTTCTATAAAAAATTGAGGCCAGAAAAATGGAAATTAATTTAGATAAGGAAAAATAGTAGACACACTATGCAAGCTTTCATCCCCTACCCCCCACCATGTTTGAAAAAGCTTCCCCCACATCTCCAGTCTGTCTCACTAAGAATGGAAGTGCCACCTTAAAATGTGCCTAGGCCTATTTTCTAACATATATGAGTACAATTCAGGTGGTTATTTGTAAATCCAATTCAAGCATCTTTTATTAGAAGGCATAGTCAATTATTCTTACTAATTACTAATACATGCAATTAACAGCTGAGACCTTTAGTTACTATTTTCCAGCATTTCCCTGGTCTATTGCCTGGAGCTTGCTGCTCCTGTAGCTTAGAAGGTCACCTGAGTTATTGTAGCTCCCATCGCAGGGGTGAAGCATAAATTACAGTTGCTGCTGTGTCTTGCTCCCTCTTTTTATGCCAGTACGTGAGGTGCAGATAGCCATGTAAGCTTTCAGTCGTTCAATTATCTACTGATTAACAATCACCAATTAGTACACAGGTGTACAGATTAGTCTTGACTCCTCTTACAGTCTAAGCAAAGCTAATCACCTGAGCTGTGAAATGCTAGTGGGAAATTTCACCTCATACAAGGTAAGACACTGATCTCTCAGTTAACAGTGTTTCTATGTCTAGTACTGTTTATCTTAGAATACTGGTCTCAGGAAGTCTATTAAATCTAATACTTTGCACAATAGTTTTTTTACCAAGGAGGGATAAGTACAAAGCATATTTTGTTGACTGTTTCTACTTTAAAAAAATATCTGGAAAGATGCTCTTTTAGCCTTTTAATTAGGCTGAATCAATTTTAAAGCCCATAACTATCAAGCAACATGAAGTGTGTATAACCACTCCACAGTTTGTTGCAGGGTTACAGTGTTAGAAATAATTTAGACTCAGATTAAATTTTCACATTGTTTATTTATATTACATATAAATTTAACTTACTCAAATGTTTAAATTGAGCGAGTTACCTATCTCCCCTCTCCTTATATTAAATGCAAAAAATGTAAAAACACCGAAGTACCAGGCACAAATTACTACTACTACTTCCTTTGCAGTTTCTAAAAATGGCAATATGAAAATCCTTAACATAAAACTAATTTAGTAGCTGGCACAAGGAAAACACCTTAGTAAACATGTTTTTAATTTTTCTAAACAAAGTAGAAAGCTGAACTATTGAGAACTGGAGGTTTCTGATTTATAGTGTAGTACATACAGAGGGAAAAATCCAGTATTTTTATAAGCACAGAAATGTCACATTTCTCATAACAGACAATGACATATATATCACTACATAAGTAAAAGATTTATTTAATAGCAAGTATCTCTTCCTTTCTGCTCTTTATCTTCATCTTGATTTTATCTTGTTCATCCTCCCAGTTTGTCTTTATTCCCTGCTTTCCACCACAAAACTCATAATAAACAGAGACACAGGTTTCCTTGGTCAGATAACTTCCTGGCACACAGAGATTAGATGAAGGGTCCATTAATATGTAGGAGAAAACCATTTCTACCTTTCCAAACAGCAAATGCACTTCAAGTTAATCTCTAAAAACCCCCTTCACTTCTACCACAAGCAGAATCTAATTTCAAAATTAATTTGGACATGACTTTGGGGTTAACATCTTTTTGAGAAGAGTACTGCAGGATCATCAATGACTGTCACTATGTGAGTTGGGACTGATACCAAGACACATTATAATAAATGCAACTCCAGACACATTTTTATCCTAATGAAAACCAGGGCGTTGCTTTCACAGATGCAAATGCTTTGTTGACAACAGTCACAAACTGATTTCCTTGAGCAAAACTCTACACCCTCTTCAGTTTCCATTGTTTCTTTCATACTTCATTGACTATAGTATCCAGCCTTGACATTTTGTTATTGTATATTCTTCCCTAATAATATCATATAACATCAGCTTTTTCTGCTCTTTCAGCAGGCAATTGAGAGAACCAAGGGCTATCCTGGGATTTTAATCTGCAGGCTGCCTATTTCAATTGCTTTCCTTTCCTTGCAGGAGATCTTTTGGGTTCAAATGTACACATTTTTTTGCTCAAACTGCATTCAGTTTTGTAGCAAATATGACAGTTGTCTCACACAGTACGCTCAGTGGTTTTTGTTTGGGTTTTTTTCACTCTAGTCACAAAGACACTTTTTTCTCCAAAGCCTGCATCACAGCACTAAGAGTAACTACTGATACTCCATACCATAGTCATAGACTGAATCTGGAAGAAAATGTCTGCATCCACTCAGAGTCTTATCAGCAAAGAATCTCTGGGCTCCCTCAAACTTCTACATCTTCCCTGTGCAGAGATCCACTTAGAAACACTTAGAAAAGAAATAATCAATTAATTAAACTGAGAAGGGTAAAATCAGATAACACAATTGACTCCTCTTCCTCCCTTAAACACGCATGCATGTTCTGCATCATAACACAGCATAGAATATTGGGACCAAGATACAAGCTGTAGCCAAAAAGGATCAGATATAAATACAACCAATAAATGCACCTACAATTACCTTAACAAGGACAAAAATATATACAGAATATATATTTATATGCTACTAGATGTGGGGATGTAATTATCTTGATGGGTTAGAAAAAAAGTGCTCCTGAAAACAGGTTGCCCTCCAAGTTCCTCTGAAGGATCCACAGGTGGACACTGTTTCAGCCAGATATGGATTTAGGTGCCAATTTCAGTAAAATAGTTCTTATGCTCATATACTCATACAATTAACTGTTCTCCATGAAGGTCTGAAAGATATTTGTGATCTCCTTATAGCCAATGTAATGTCCTTTTTAGTCTACAAGAGACACAATTCCTTCAAGACAAAAATCATTTGCATTGCTATTAGTAAATATTTTTCTTTAAGGTCACATTTTAACATACACTAACTCACATCCAAAAAACTACACATGCTCTACTATTCAGTGCATCCCTTTGCCCCTAAGTACATAGCGATATAGGCAGTATCTCCTTCAGTATTTTGGTCAGTCTTCTGATTACGGTTTCCCTGTCAGAGTGTTTTCATCTAAATGAGGACAATGTTTCATCATATTAACAAAACTTATTTTTTAAATCTGACCATGATGAAGTCAATCTGATTTTTGTTAATAATTTGCTGTTCGCTTGTCCAGTTGTTTCCTACCTTTACTTTAGTCTATAAGCATCATGAACAACTTTTCCAGATTTTAACCGTGGTGTTCTAATTGGAGGCTACGCTTTATTTTCCTGTGAATCCCGAAAAGATTCAGATGCCTTCAATTGCTATGCATTTCACTAGGTTTTAACAAGCTCTTTTGCACTTTCTAAGTGTTGTGATTGCAATTATTCTCATTTCTTCATCAGTTCTCAGAAGGGTTTTCACAATTTCAGTATGAAACCACTTCTGACAGTGTATTTTAACTTATTTAGATGCACAGGCTCCATTCTCGAAACTGTCTTGAATTACCCAATAACAGCTAAAAGGAAACACTTTAAACATCTGTATGTGTCTGCTGGTAAATCAAGGAAGACAGGATTGGAGTTTTTATCCCACTACAAGAAAAGAAGCAAGTGGCACTGTGCAATTTGAAATACATTTTTCCTGGTTTCCTCTCCCTGCTGGCCATACTGCTTGTGATGCAGCCCAGGACACAGTTGGCTTTCTGGGCTGTAAGCACACATCGTCAGGTACGCCCAGTCTCTCATCCACTAGCACTACAAGACTGTCTTCAAGACTCTCTGCTCTTTCTCACCTTGCACAACATCTCATTTGCACAGCATCTCCTATGCCACTTCCCACCCCCACCCCCACCCCCATCCCATCCCCAACACTACTCCTTCTGTACCCCATCTATCTGAACCTAAAAGTGTTTGCACCTTTTCTACCTCTCTCCTTTCCTTTCGATGACATCCATCCCCCTCAGTCCATATACAGGTTAATACATATATGTAGATACTGTGTACATATAGTGTGTATATATATATTTAGCTATAAATATAGATGAAATTGACTGAAGGAATCTTTATGTAGCTCCTGTGATGTAGCAGCCATACAATTAGTTTGCTATTTAAGATACATACACACTAAACCTGCTGAAATAATGAATATCTGAAAAATACAGAGAACCTCCATCATGACACAACTTCTCAGCCCCAAGCTCTGTGCAGTCTAGCAAGGCCAAACTACATTGTTTAAGAAACTGATACCACTTGCAAAGGAACAGAAGAGTTAAAAATTGCCCGTACTAGTACTTAGGCATTGTATTATTGTTATTTTTAGAGCCCTCAGCTGAGCATTTTGTTTTAATTTTTGTGTTTTGCAATGGAATTATATACTAAACTTGCTGAAATATCTGAATAGCATTTTATAAAGTCATTAGCAATAAAATATTCATTTTTCATTTATATTATGTCCAGGAATACAAATGAGCATAATTTCTTTTTACCCTTCAACATTAATAGGGAAACCAGGGAGAAAAATTGAACCACCTTTCACATTCATTTAACTACAATAAAATACAAAGAGCTTTTCAAATGGAAAACACTTTAAAAATAATAATCCTGTCTGTTTTCTTTGGAGGCATTGTTACATGCATCTCCACTGTTGTATTTATATATTTTCCAGTTTGGTGATTCCACAAAGCAAAGTTTAGGTACTAGATCCATAGCCATGTGATAAATCAGTATTTCTTGAAATCGCTTTGGTAGAACTATTACAAAAATAAATCAGTCAAAGTAAATGAGGAGACACATCAACAAACTCCTAGGCTCATGCTACAGGCTAGGAGTTTATCTGTACTCACGTTATGCCACAAAGCAGCTGGCACTCTGGCTTATCTGATGGCACTCTCTCTGCAGGGCTCCATGGAGTTTCTTTTATCTGCTTCTTCCCCCCTTGAATCCACCACTATGATTTTAGCTGTCAGCAGCTGCCACTGGTTACAGGAATCTCGATAGGCTCAGTTACGGCAAAAACAGAAGCTTTTCTTGGCACTGCTATTGCATCTTTTACTCCTCGGCACCGCAGAGGTGATGGCAGGTGCTAACACTGTTTGGCTGCTGCAAGGAGGCCCTGTGATTGTCACTGCATCAGCTGCTTCCAGAGGCAAGCTCGTGCAGAGCAAACTGCACGTGCCTGCCTCAACCTAGGCATGAGCTGTCATCTGAGGTATAAGCAAAAGCTAGTTCCCCAACTTCTTCCTAAAATCCCCAGGAACTCCAAAAGAAACTGATATTGAAAAGCATATAAAAGAATGCCCTGAAAGACCATAGGATCTGCAGGCAGAAAAAGTACCCTGGGTTTAAATCATGGCCATCAGTGGAGCTGGGCTGAAAAATCTGGCTAACCTTATTCCTGGTGAACTCTAGCTCTTATCTTATTGCTGCTCTCAACAATTCAGGAGTGTAAGTTCAATACAAGAATTTCATCAGTCTCCTTTATCATGCCTCTTAAAGTTGGGACGATGTATTATTTGTCTGCATCAGATACTGCATACAAAGTAGAATCTTGAAGAGGAGATTGCTTTGAGAATAGAGGCAAATGTTTTTTTGGCAAAGAGTTTGCACTGGAATGCAGGAAATGAACATATAAAATATAAGGAACTTTTAGCACATACAGTGAAGATGCAAAAATACACTTGTGGAACACTGCATTTTCAACAGAAGAAATGAATATTGAGGGAATGCTAAAATCAATATTGCCATGCCTATCTATTTAATTATAGTTTTCAGTTAATGGTCTCAGACTTTTTTTTGCTCTAAGTTCTGCTTCAATCAGAGCACATGAAAATGGCCTTTAAAAACTTCTCAGTATTTTTTTTTTAACATACAGTACTCCTACTGCAACGCTGTGATGTTGTAAAGGGTCTGGAAGCTGCCCACATACAATCAGAAGAAAATTCTGCTGCCAGGTTTCAATCTTTTCTAGTCTAATGGCTCCATTTCTTTCACTTGGTTATGATTGCTCTTCGGTAGTATAAAGTCTAATTGGTTTCTGTATTAGAAGGGCAATGGACAGGTGCCCAGAAGCAGTTTTAATCCTTGTCATAACCAGAGACACAAGAGTTCAGTCCCAGGAGTTCTGGGAAATCTTACATTAAATAAAACCCCATTATTAACTTCTTTAAAATAAGGAGTATCTGCAACTTTTACTGATGGCTCTTGAACACAAGATGCTAACAGTGAATACAAATTACCTGTACATCACTTTTCACTTGTTTGTTTTCTGCAAATTAGAGAGTGTCATATCTAGAAAGCAGGGGGGAAAATAGAGACATTTTGTAGCTTTTAGACAGATGCAAACAAAAATTCAATTGAAAATCTTCATCACATAAGTATGGTTTTTCTGAAAGAGAATGAATGTTTTCAACAGGTATCTAAACTTAAGTAAAAACACTATGGTTAAGAAAGCTACTTGCAGGTATGTATTTTTCAGATGACTTTTACAAAATCACACAAAAGAGAAAACGATTCCCACTACTATTGTCATTTTGTTTACCTCAAGTTTCCTAAAAATAAGAACTTTGTTTTTAAAATGTCGCTACTAAGTGTCTTTTAAATGTTACTAGAATCCAAGGTGCAAGGTGTGCTTGGCATGCTAGAAGGACAGGATGCCACCCAAAACGATCTGGTAAAGCTCCAGAAGTGGGCCTATGGGAAGCTCATGTGGTTCAAGAATGCCAAGTGCAAGGTGCCACACCTGGGCTGGGACAATGCATGATAGCAACCCAGGCTGGGGGATGAAGCAACAGGCCTTGAAGTTTTGGAAAAGGGAAGGCTGGACATGAGCCAGCAATGTGTGCTGGCAGCCCTGAAAGCCAGCAATGTCCTGGGCTGCATCACAAGCAGTGTGGCCAGCAGGGTGAGAGAGGGGATTCTGCCCCTCTGCTCTGCCCTGGTGAGAAACCACCTGGAGTGTTGCATCCAGCTCTGGGGTCCTCAGCACAGGAAGGACATGGATCTAATGGGGCACATCCAGAGGAAGGCTGCCAAGATGGAGCACCTCTCCTATGAGGAAAGGTTGAGAGAATCATGTTTGTTCAGCCTGGAAAAGAGAAGACCCTCCTGTGGCCCTTCAGGACTTGAAGGGGGCTTGTAAGAAAGATGGGGAAAGACCAAGAAGGGCCTGTTGCAATAGGACAAGGAGTAATGGCTTTAAACTAAAAGAAGATTGATTTAGCTCAGATATAAGGGAGAAGTTTCTTACAATGAGGGTGGTGAAATACTGGAAGAGACTGAACAGAGAGGTGGTGAATGTTCCATCCCAGGAAACACTCAAGGTCAAGTTGGACATCGCTCTGAGCAACCTGGTCTAGTGGGAGATGTCCCTTCAACTCAGTGCAGATGGGCTGGACTAGATAGCCTTCAAAGGGTTTTTCTTCTTGAACATAAGATATCCTGGAATTCCAAATCGCCAAAAAGACAAGCACAAGTCTTCAACAGATTTACATATCAGTGACTTGTATTCAACAGCACAAATTCAAGTTACTGATGTTCCTGTTTTGCAAGACATTTCAAGCAGATGAAGAGTACTGCCTGCATGGAGTGTCATATATAAATGAGGCCTGAAGTAGTGAATCACGGTTAATAAAGTTCTATTTATGAAGTCAATAGCAACGGAAAAAGACAAGGAAAAATTAAGTGGGGGGAAAAAAAGTAAAAATCCATGAACTTCAAAATAGCATTGATATCTTTATTTTCTACTTTTCTGTTTTGAGCTGTATGATCACTTCTGCAGTTTAATTTGAATTTATTTATAAATAAAGCTGATTAATTGTTTATATTATAAAATGAATTCAGATGTCAATTCTTATGCTAATTTAAATAGTTTTCAAGAGAAACATGGTCTTCTGCTGCTGCTTCTCATTTAAATCTGTGCCTCAGGTGCACAAATTTAACCTTTATCTTTCAGCACTTGTATAAGCAAGGCTAAATTAATCTGTGAGGCAAAGTCAGCCAGTTCCTGCAGGACTAAAGTATATTCTCCCCTACGGACAGTGCAGGCAGGGAGCTACTACTAGCATGGCTAGTTGGGACATGACCATGCACAGTGAATAATCTGTTCTAACTTACCACAAAAAAACTCTTCACACAATTGCCACCGTGAAATATAACTAAACTCTGTTTTAGAACTGGAAGAAACCCATTGCTCTGTAAATGCAAACTGTAACTGCAGTAAGAATCTCTTCTGGATAAAACCTGATTTTTTTGCCCCTCACGCTTTACATTCATAAAGCAAAATAGGGAAACCGGAGATTTGAAAAGGTCAAAGCCTTTTGTACCTCATCATGGAATTCTCCAGCTAAGAGTACAGTACTCTTAACAACTCAGTTTAAGGTTTGCTGAATGATTATTATCAGAATGATTTCTAAAAATAACATCAATTGCTAGATGCTGGGAGGAAAGAGAAAGGGGTGTGATTGCTGAGAAACAAGCCTTACAAAAAGAACCTATGCCTTTTGTGCTTATTTTGACACCAGCTTTTAAGCATTTGACTTACTGAATTTCAGCTGCCTACACAAAGATACACCACTCATTTGATATATTATGCTCAAAGGAATTGTTCCTTATTTTTATGTTTTGTGAAATATGGAGTCTTGGTTTTCTTTATCCTAAGTAGACTAAAGAAAAAAATTTAACAGCACACCAAGCGAAAAATAATAAGATACTGTGTTGATATAGAAATCTGAGAAATACTGAGTACAAAAGTCACAGCTCTCAGATTTCAACTGTATATTAAATACTACCAGTAGTTTCCATAAAATACAGTATTATTTTTCATGCATTAAAGTCACAGAATGAATGTGGAAAAATTCACATCATGTAAAAAATTGCCCTTCAACTCAATCAAGAGCTAGAGTAAATTGTCTACTTTTTGTTTATTCTCTATAAAGAATGGGTGGGAGTGGGCTTCTAATGTTGCAGGAGCATCTTATGAAAACAAATCATTTCTCAGATGTGTTCTTGAAGGCCAGCAGACAAAAACAGAGACATTTTGTTTCTGGTTGCCAGGGGATACAGAAGACCATTTCCACACAGTGAATCATCACTGCATTTGAAAAATGGCGTTAGCAGAAATTTCTGTCACCGATGTGTGGATGAGTCTCTCTTTCTCACCTTCAGCGATCCTGCAGTGATCTACACTCCTGATGTAGAATGAGATACTGGATTTTTTTTTTAAATTTTCAAAAATTATCTATTCACACAGCCTTTACAAAAAATATATTGTCAATACAGAGCAAAACTCATAAGCATGATTACAAAAGCACTGAAATATTTCTTTGAAACAACAAAATGTTGGGCAACTCCCTACTTACCCCATTATATAATAATGTATACAGGCAGAGTAATATTTGGTATGACTAAAGCCTAGTATGGCATGATTTTCACCCAGTTAAACAACAACAAAAGACTTTATAAAAACAATGGGACAGCAGTATCTGATAATTCACTCCAGTGGTTTTAGACAGTATTCTGGCATGTGGGTTTTGTGCAAATCCACTTGCACACCACATCTGGGAGCTGCCATAAGAAGCAACATCAGTTGCAGCTAATTTCCACTGAGCAACAGAAACTTGGAGGAGGGAAGGGAAGCCCTCAAAAGATAAATTATCTGACATGGAACGAACTACATTAGACAGAAATAAAACTTTGCACCTTACTAAAAGATTGTGTCTATAAAATGGAGCTCCTGAAAAAAAGTCTCAGTGGTATACCATCAACAATAGGTTTGGCATCTGATTTCCATTAGCAACTATGTACATTTTGTGTATTTTAAGAAAGACAGTAAGTTTCAGTATGCAAAAATTAATAGGACAGTCTTTACTATATCTTTATCAGTTCAGCTGATGCCTAAACTGCTTACTGTGATGGAATGTGCTCCTGAAATGAAGAATCCTTTAGAAGAACTGAGAACTAAGGCATTTTACTGGAACATTTTTGTAAGACGGTGAAAAATCAGGAAGCCAAATACAGTGGTGTCCTGATGGTGTAATTGATTCCAGAGAAGTGGACATAATTAATTCCAGAAGTAAATTGCAAGGTATAGTTAGGATGATTGATATCAGGGCAATAAACAGGGGATTTATCTCTGAACCCACTGAGATTTAGTTTCAACAGAACAAAACTTTTCTAGAGAAGATTATGAGATCTCCAAGTTAACCTTTTATCTGACAGATTAATGCAGTCAGATAAGATAATTCAATGAGGTGTGAATGAAGAAGAAAAGGACACAGAAGTGAATGATGACATCTGACAGTGTGCTGGTGAGAGAGCCAGGGCATTCTGTACTGAGAAAACCAATTAAGAGTCAGAAGCAAGAGAGACAAACACCCACTGAAAGACAAACAAGACCCAAAAAATAATGTCTTGACATTGTGTGAAATGGTGAGAAGGAGTGAAGGAGATGAAGAATGCACTTGAGGAAGAGCAGGGTGATTGCAGAAGCTAAAGTCTAAGTACAGTCTAAGAGGATTCTCTGTAAATCTGAAAAAAGCCATTAAAGCGAGCCCAAGGTTGTCTTCAGTCATTACAGAGGACATTAAAACAGGCTTGTGTTGTGACAAGACATAGAAGAGGTTGAGGAGAACAAGTAGGAGGAAGAATTTACATAAGGTTTTCTATCAAAAGCTAATTGAAATATAGTGGGCTGGCTGGGGCAAGTGGGGAGACTGGAGAGTAAGAACAAGTGAGGATCTTGACATGAACTGAATAAGGAGCCCAATGGAAGTATCAAAGAAAGGAGTTCTTTGAAAGAGGGAGGTAGAAGAAGGTATTATAAAATCTCTTCTCTCTGAAAGGGAAAAAGAACACTAAGAAATAAAGCAACACAGCACCCTCAGTATTATTCGTTTTGTTTCAGGGATGGACTCCTTCCATTTCACAATGTGCTACACAAACTACAATCCAAGGCCAGAAAAGAAGAAACCACTACAAGAGAAAAGTCTTGCTATTCCTATCTGGATAACAGTAGATTTCTTGTACAGTTACACGTGTGTGTTGTAATAGGGCTTTTGCATGTAACTGCAGTCCTGCTAGATCTGCAAATAAAATAAGAAAAAACACAACAAAATTATGACAAAGAACTGAAATCAGTTCAAGACACTAGCCAATAAAAAGGATAAAATAATTTCACGTGCTTATAAATTCATATAAAAAAGCCAAACCAAGTTAAAACAGACTACATTAATGTACATAACTACTGTTCTTCACCTTGATCAACAATTTGTTTGACTTAAAAAACCCCGAAACAAATTACGGTTGCCTATCTGTCTGACTGTCTGTCCTCAATACATATCCTCAAGTACATATGCTTCACACTCCACTGATGTTCAAACAAAGCAAAATAAGTGTTTTCACTTTTTTGCAGGAGTATTCTATAAGACAGATGAAAAAACAGATAAGATGTGATGTCTTGTGATACAGTTTACAGTGTTCAGTGCAATATACAGTGCTATACAAATGCAATTAACCAGGTAATTACAAATTGATTTCATTTCCCAGCAGAGCTCAGTTTATTTTTTTCTCTCAGATAATGCATTGATATTATATGCAAATCACCTAGCATGTAATACATATGAACACAGAAGACAATACTTTCTCCAAACCTTAAAAAGAATTGAAATATCAATTTAAGAACAAGAAGCTTATCAGACAAACGAATGGAGAAACAATAATTGTCTAGTTATTGATGTATTTAACAAAATAACCCTATTTAGAGCACAAAACTCCGCAAGTATTATGTAAAAGACCTCTTCAATGTCTTGCAATATAATACTAAATCTACATCAGACAAGCTCCCCATGTTCCTTTTACATGGCTGATGTCTTAAAATCTAGATTATACAGAATTTAGTATAACTCTTAGGACTTTTTAGTAGAACTTTAGTTAAGTACCTTTGCATTAGATTCCTGAAATGTTGTTTAATATTTCTCATCAAGGATTTCGATAGATAGAGATTTTTTTAGCAAAACAAAGAACATCTTGTTTGTAAAGGGTGTACCTAGAAGAACATAATAGGCACAATATTTGATATGTCCTAGACAAAACTACACATAGAGGAACCAAAAACCTTGACACTGTTCCAAGGAGCACAAAAGATGATTACAAAGACAAGGGTGGGGAGGAAGGAGTGGTCTTTTTGAGACCACCAACTCAAATCCAGAAAGGAGGTTCAAGGGGATGGACAATTTTCAAGCTGGATCCAAATACAATGTAATGGTTAGATATCATAATTAGCTAGTGTTATAAAATTGTAAAACCTATGTTCTGTGTGTGTGAAATACACAATATGTATATTGTGCACCTAAAGACTTAATTGAAGTTAAATTAAAATAAAATTGTCCAGAAAATTACTTCTCCGGTTTTTTAGGCAACAGGTTTTGTTCTAACAGCTAAAGGGGAAACACACAAACTAAAGATCTCACAAATACTGTAAGATTTTAGTTTGCCTTACTGATTTGGCAGGCACACAATTAAAGTTACTCATATGTTTGCACTTAATTGTTTCCAAGTTTAGGCCTCTGGGCAAACACAAGACAGCTTGTAATGACACCTACAGGCAGCCTGCCAAATGTTTTTCATTATAAAGAATTCCACTGACCTTTTCTTCAAAGCCTTCATGCACACCCTCTTCTCTGCAGGGCTTTTATATGTAGTTCAGAAGACAGCCTTGAACTGAAGAAGTGACTTTTCTTTGTGTGAAGAAATCTTGCTGAGGTATAAATCACTTTAAAGTACAATTTCTCTACACTTTTTTCACATTCCTTGGGAAAATGTTGGCAGTCTATCTAAAGCAGTAATCCACTAAAGGAAAACCCATACAACTTAGCTCATTGCACTACTGAAGTACTATTGGGTGCCACTAAATCCACAAAGGAATAGCTGTGAGCTGTCAGTGGGAGGAAACTGTCCATTTGCTGTATGATACAAACCCAGTTTCTACCAGGAAATAAAGAACTTTTCACCTGAACTGAACCATAAAGAGAAATCTGTGGATAGAGAAAAAAAATTCCTTAAAACTAAATTGCACCAGAGACACCATACCTAGATTCTATGGTCTGATGTGACCTTCATTACCAAGAACTGTAACAGCACATATCAGATGCAACACCTGCTTGCAAGGAAAATATTCAGGACAGTCAGTCACTATGCCATGTTCACACTGTCAAACTGCTGAAATTCCACTTATGCTTCCTGACTGCTGTTGTAGCTGACAATTACAAACATGGGCAACTGCTGAGAGAGCAGGCAGCAGATGTAAGAGATTTCTGAGAATCATACATGACACATACAGGAGGTTAGAACCAAAATGCACCCCATGTATCTGCCAGCAGATACATGAGTCCTGTTCTGATGGGATATATAATGCCTTTTCTGATGCACATCTGGGAACTTAGGAGGAAATTCCCTGAAGAGGAAGTGCTACAGCAGTTCCTCGTGGCTTAGTATGGAAAGACACCACTGTTGCCTTCAGTTAGGGACTCTAGTTTGAAGGGCAGCCCAGGAAAAGGCTGCCAGGTACTGAAGTTCCCCTGTGCCTTCATACTGGTGACCCTCAGATTTACAGAAGCAAACAAAGCAATTTTGTTCTAATACCCCCTGCTCTTTTCCTACAATGCCACCATTTCACAAATAAAGAAGTGTTTGAAAGTTAGAACACCTCAACTATCTGACAATGTTCTTCAATCTCAAAATGTGGGCAAAATAAATAAGACCAGGCTCAGGAGATCTCACAAAACACAGATAAATGTAGAAGCATAGGAAACAACCATAAAGCTTTGTTATTACAAACATTATGTTTGACTCAGCAGTCAAAAATCGGCATGTTTATTCAGCACCATAAATGTTCTTCCCTTGCTCTCCTAATACACTAAAGGGATTAACTATCACTGCTTTTCAAAATTAAAGTGGCTGCTTCCAAGCCTTGTCTGTTGTTCTGAAGCCAGATGGTGATACTGCAGGCTCAGAACCTCAGGTCTGTGCTGGCTTCACCTTATGCAATCATTTTTCATTCTCAAGTGACAAGCTTTCTGGAAGCATCAATGAGAAGAGGGCAAGATACAGGAGGACAGAAAGGAAGCCTGCACAAGGGAAGTGATGGAGATTGATGGAGTTTGCTACAGACAGACCACACGGCTCAAGGTGGCTTACGTGCTTGTTTGCAGGGGCAGACTTTGCAACTTGTAAACATTCAGTTTGTTTGTAACAGGTATGCTAAAGCTGTGCTTTCCACTTATAGCAGAGAAGGCAAGAAATAATTTATTGGTACCAATACAGTGATGGTGATGGCATTTTATGTGATTAATACTGCATCCTCTAACCATCATCCTCAACATGAACCTTTCTCTTGTTAACATTACAGACTGCTGTGGCACAGCTTGCAGAAAGCTAACTGCATGTAGAACGGTGGAAACCTTGTAGTTGTGCCTTCTTGCTTTAAAGCATAAACAAAAGTTGTCTTCAATTCACAACTATGTGAATGAAAAATACTGTAATATTTACTCTAACTCTCTTGTAAAAAAAAAAAATATGGCGCCTCTTCTCAGACATTTTACTGGTATCCCTACAAAACCCTCTTTCAAAGTCAGATACACACCAGAACATGTAAACGATTGCCAGTAAAATATTTCGTCGCTTTTGCAAGTAGCAACATAAAGTAAAACAGAAGACAACGGAACAGTGCTTTATAGCTTCTCTATAAACCTTCTATTTCCTTCTAACAGTATTTCTTTCACTTCCTTCTTCTGCCTGAGACATTTGTCACAGTATTTCCATGAACATTAGGCTAGAACATATACCATTTATGCATGGTGTTGCATAGGTGTTTTTAAGAGCAGATGTCTGTAAACTGGTCTATAAAACAGATGTGCAGGATACTAATCAACTGTTTTCATTTAAGATTAAGTTTACAGTTCACTGCCTTGAAATTACTATTCTATCTAAGCAAAACGCATTTAAGATGAAACTGCCCCCTTCGTGGTACCTATAAGGAATGAAAGAAACCGTGACAGCATTAATAGCAGTCTGCAATCAAAATTAAAGTATGTAAAATGTGTTACTATCCCTGTATTTTGTTGTAGGCTTTTCAGAAGTTACAGAGATTTCTTCAGAAGCAAAAAAGTCAAGAGGAAAATCATCCAAGTTAATTCAGTAAGCCTTCAGAGAAAGCAATCTCAAGTGAACCAGCACAAATCACAGGTTTCAGGGTTTGATCCCCTATTATTTTTTACCCCATACAAATCATGAAGAACAAATAATTATAAAGAGGGCAAGTTTAGAAGCGAACAGAGCCCAAAGACCTGCAAGTCCTTCTGTTTTGACTGATTCCTCCAGCATGCCTGATCAGCCATTCAGATTTGCTAAATCAAGACGTAGGCTCAAGTATCAATTATGTGATTCAAGCACTTTTGGCGAATGCCAGGGAAACAAAGAGAGTATGCCAGACTTGCTACTATCTCTATCAATTCAGATGAACTCAAATAAACAGAATAATAGCTGCTTCTGCCAAAACTGAATTGAGCAAACACCTTCAGTCTGCTTCTTGTCTAAGCAGCACTTATTGGTTGTTGTCTGCAAGCCTTTGAGAGACTCAAAACCAACATGCCTTACCCTACCTGTTATCCTATGGATTGAGAGACTGATATACCTATATATTTTCTTATATCACAGTGATATCTGTGATATAACAAAAAATGCGGCAATTAAGCCTAGTACCAATTAATTCATTTGGACAAAGGTCTATAATAGTAAGATGCAAAGAACAAACAGATGGCCCAAAAGACAAAGACCCCCATGGCTGATGTATTTGCCCATGTCTCAAATCAGAGCTTCACCCACACAATCTTTTCTCACTCTTATTGCCTTTAATCACTTGCTCACAGACAACAAAAGAGCTTACAAAGTAAAAATAAACAATAAGAGCAATGCAAACACATAGCTGTAATATAAACACTTTCCTCTTGAAAACAACTCCTTTCACAGAGGTTACAGGCTAAATTAAGAAACAATAAAAGAGAATTAAAGCAAACTCTAAAAGGCTGGCAGGAAAAATGAGAAATACAGCAGCAGTACATGTTAACTATGCGCTATCACAATAATATACTTTCATATCCTACTATCTCCATAGGGCATTGTAGTTTTCTGTGAGATACTGGGAAGTTTTGTACTGAATTTTGAAAATTTTAAAGTGATAACTAAAGCTATTGTTGCCAAACTGAAAGACTGATATTTACTCCCAAATTCTCATGGAGCAAAAAGAAGCAAAAGGTATAAAGCACTACAACTCCTTCATCTCCTGCTCAGCTCACAAAGCAGCTTGCTCGAGAAGCAGTCAGGGAATGATATGTTGCATTTTTCTGCACCACATATGGTGAAGAAATTTTAAAGACTGTCAAATTTTGAGCTCCCAAACTCAAAGACAAAACCCAAAAGCAGTACAGGAGGACCATGCTGATTCTCATATCGGCAAATCTAGATATTTGTAAAGTTAACATGAAGTGTGCAGCCTTAACTTGAAATGGGTGATCAGTTAGCTTAAGTTCTTTCCAAATTAATGTCATATAATATCACAATCACACCAATTTTCTCAGGCTTTGGCACGACATTCTGCATGGTTTCTCCCAGGGCTTGGCAGTCTTTGCCCCAGCACCTGTTTCTTGTAAATTATAGAACTCCTGTTCTACTCTCTCTGAGGACAGTCAGAGCTTTCTTCCCACTGTTCTTTGTCACAGATGTAGCAGAGCCTTTTATCATACTTTGTTCTCATTCACACACAGTTTTGTTTTTAAAAAAATCCCTCTTTAATTAGACACTAACAGTACTTAACCATTAGAGCAAAACCAACACCAAGAGCCCAAAAAAGACTTACACAAATACACAAAAATATAAAGAAATCATGAACTCTATTGACTTTGTGACGTGATACGAGTCGGTCTGAAAGATGTAAGGACAAAAAGGGGAAAAATGAAAGCAAGTAGATTTCATTACAGAAAGTTCTGATGCTCTAGAGGTTCTCTCTTCACTGCTTTTGACCATTGATACCAGTCTTAAGCATGTATTAAAATTGCTTTGATTTTCACAGATGGCCGGAGAGGTGCATGAATTAAGGTTTTAGGTGTCTTTGACACAAAGCAAAACTGCAAATATTTTAGTAAGGACAGACGCTTTCAGTCAGAGATTTTTAACAAATGCATCTCATAAAAAATTTCCTTTTTCAGTGTTGTCAAAGCCATTTATAAACTTCTCTTTCATCAAAATTTCCCATTCAACTGGGGACACTAGTTTACCAGGAATAAATACAAAACAATTCAGTCACCATGCATGTACAAGGAGTGCTATATAAAACTGAATAAAGCCCCACAGTTTTGAGTACTTAGTCTGATGATCTACACAAGCCACTCCATCACTGTCTCATGATTAAGGATACTCATGATACAAGGTCAAGAGTAGCTCTGTGAATAAAGTCCCTAAATGCAAAACTTTACAATAAATTCTTAGGGAAATGGGGAAGGGTTGGAGACAAAGGTAGAAGAGAAGAAAGAAAATCAACTTCCAGAAATTTTCTGCCTTGTAGCAAAGTTCCTCATGAAAAAAAAAGTCTTTCAGAAGGAGGCAGAGCATTGATTCTTTTAATTAAACAGCTTTGCTCTCAGCTATTTGTAGCTGTTAATATTGTTATTAAGATCTTGTTTCCCTTCATCATACATCCCAATTTTTAATATTTGTACTGGGATTACATGGCAAGGTTTTAGTAATAGGGAGGAGGGGCTTCAGGAGGCTTCTGTGAGAGCTGCCCCCGTGTTGAACAGAGCCAATACCAGCTGGCTCCAAGACAGACTCACTGCTGGCCAAAGTTGAACTCATCAGAAATGGTGGTGGCACCTCTGAGATAAGAGATTTAAGAAAGGGTTTAAAAAAGCTGTGCAGCAGCTGGAAAGAGGAGTGAGAATATGTGAGAGAAGCAACTGTACAGACAGCCAGGTCAGTGCAGAAGGAGCGGGAGGAGGTGCTCCAGGCACTGGAGCAGAGATTCCCCTGCAGCCTGTGATGAAGACCATGGGGAAGCAGGACCCTGGAGGTCTACATCAGAGAAGACATCCAGCTGCAGCCAATGTTGGTCCCCACGCTGGAGTAGGTGGAAGTTCCCTGCAGGAAGCTGAAGCCTGTAGACAGTCCACACTGGATCAGTCCATTCCTGCAGGACTGAATGCTGTGGCCAGGACCCATGCTGGAGCAACTCTTGAAGCACTGCAGCTACTGAGGACTCATGCTGCGCAAGCTTGTGAAAGACTGTATCCTGTAGAAGGGACCCCATGCTGGAGAAGGTAGAGAAGGAGCAACAGAGAGGAAGAATCATGAACTGACCACAACCCCTGTTCTCCACTCACTACAGTGCTCAGGGCTGGGCAGGGATGGAGGAAGAGAAGCTGGAAGAGATAAGAGGACACTGAACCTGTGAAGAAGGGAGGGGTAGGCAGAAGGTGTTTCAGTTTTGCTTTAGTTCTCACTATTCTATTCTGTTACAATTAACTGGCAATTAAATAAAAGGAACGAAACTAACTAGCCTCCTTTGTTCACGACAGTAATTCTTAAGAGATCTCCCTGCCCTTATTTGGATCCAAGAGCTTTTTTAATTGCAGCTTTCTTCCCTTGTCCTGTTCATGGAGGTAGCCTAAAAGTGCGGCTTGGTGGACACTTGGCAGCCAGCTAAGGCCAGCATATGAGAATATTGCACCATGCCAAAAAAATCAGTATTAAGAACCTACAGAGCTGAAGAAATTCTGATCTGCTGTGAAAAAGATTGGAAATAGGCCCTCATTATTTAGAAAGATCTTTGACAAAGCTCCAATTGACAGGTGTCTGCTTTCACCATCAGCTAAACAGCAGATAACAACAACATAATATTTGAAAGGAACTATGACCAAAGTGGATGCAATGTTGAGCATCATTCCAAGGGAGAGTATCTAGACAGATGGCCAATTGTGCACGAGTGAAATGTACTGACAGCATGAAATTGTGAAGAGGAACATGAAAATAATATAGATAAAATTCCAAACCCTTAAAATACCTTTCCTCGTGAAAAATGAAAATTAAAGGCACTATTTAAGAATCATTACGTATGAAAACTAAACATTAAAATGATTAAGCTTGAAGAAATCAAAGGGCAAAAGTATATCTTCTGTAACTCAACAAATGAATCTGAACTCATTTTCACCAGTATATCTCAATTGAGACACCAGTCTTGAAAACTAATTTTAGAACTAAGTGCCTCAAATGCATGTTGACAAAGTTCTTTTGCTGTATGCACTGGAGAGGCAACAAGGACTAATGTATAGTGGACCACAACACTGCTCTATGAGGTCTGTAATAACAGAATGAAAAGATCAGGCCCTACAGTAAATAGCTATAAACTTGTGCACATAAAGAAGGAAGAGGAACGAGGCTTTTAAAATCTCTCTTATTTTGAAAATTCTTTTTTTTTTAATAATGAATGAAATAATCCTATGCTTTCCACCTTAACTTTATCTGCAACTATTATCATCTAAATTTTAGTATATTTCACCAGTGCAAGCCCAGGTAAGTGTACTCAGACAACTGCAGCTTACACACTTTTTAGACTATATACAACACATCAAAAATTAAAAAAATGCATAATCAAAATGCAGTTATATTTATGTAACTTACACAGCTCATATACGAAACAAATAATAGAACAAAGCTAATGTATAATGTGACATTGCCTTGACTCTGCCTTAAAAGAGTAATGAACATTCCAGTTCATTTTTCTGTTACGTAAGTACACTGGCATTGCATTTATCATCTGGTTTCTACATACAGGTCTGTTACTACCATGCTTCCGCTACGTACTGTACATCCTAGGTCATACAGCTTATGGTTATTATTTTTAATTGTTCTGTTCAAGTACAATACACCCGTAAGACTTCCCCATATTTACCAGTTACAGAAATAGAGCCCAGTTCTTAGGCAGGTCAGCTTTCATTTCCTCTCACTCTTGAACTGTCAAGACTGAAGTCTTAATTTCTATAAAGACGACTGTGAAGCAAACAATAATTGTTAAACTACTTTTCTTCTTTAAGACATCCAAATATGCTACAGTTGTATAGCAATACTAACTGTGCAAATGCCCCAAAGATTCTATAACTCACTTGAAGAAAATGCCTTATTTCTTCACCAGAAACTTATTTGGAGGAAAGACAGTTTTCCAACAGGGCAAAAGGAAATGTTCTTTCTGCAACACAAGTCTTTTTGCAATGGACATCTAAAAATGTTTATTCATGTTAATAATCAGTGAAGGAGAGTGACCTTAGTAACCGTGATCAATAACATAATCAAAGGTTGAGAAAAGAGGGGAGAACTATACATTAGATGAGAAAGTGCCTCTAGGTTATGGGAACAATGTAGGGAGGGTGTGAAGGAAGGAAGGAGAGAGTCAAGCTGCTGCCAGTGGCTTTGAGTGGAATAAAAAAAATATAATAAATTTGATCTTAAAACCAATCTGCTTTGTAATAAGAAGGGGAAATCAATAAAAATAAGAACAAATGCTTCCATAGAAAGCGCTCCTAGGAATTGTGGACTGTAAAGGTTCCCTTGGCAGGACACATCAGATTAGTAAGAGGAACTATGAGCTTCAAATCACAGGGTTTAGCACAGGAGGCAGACTATAAAGGGAGGCTTTCTGCTTCTTTTCAGTTCTGCTTGATGCCAAGTACCTCTAGAAATCCCACTGGCACTCTCTACATTTGTAGAGATGCATTGCAGGATGGTTTCCAGACACCGCTTTTGGGTTTCATACAACTTGCCCACAAAAGCAGTGCGCATTTGGGGAACCGAGAGAAAGTGCTGCGGAGATTCCCATTTGATCATGAAGAAGATTACATGGAATACAAAGAAGGACAGGGATAACTGATGCTGAAAATGCTAAATTGTGCATAGTTAAGGCAGATTCTCACCTTTTCTGGTGACGGGAAGAGAAGAGACTCTTCAATAAATTTGAAGGCATAGATTACTTTATCTTCCTACTTCAAGTCATTCAAATTGACTTGAAACCTTTAGTCCTGTGGGTTGTCCATTTCATAAAACATGTATATCACTATTACATCAAAATAAAGGCTATGACAAAATTTCTGCTGGTTAGTTTAGAAACTGCAGATTATGTGAGATTTTTCACTTCTCTAGGAACCTGAGATTCAATTTCAGTGGCCAATTTAATGCTTCAGACCAGAAGAAAAAGCAGTAATTCTCCCAGAATTGGTGAAAGTGCCAAATGAATGAGCATATCAGCTAGAGGCATCTCTCCTTGGGTGGAAGTTAATGAAGCCAAGATCCTGACTTCAGTATTATACTATGTTCATAATACATGACCTGCAGTTTTCTAAGTGCCAAGGGAAAAACTCAAGAGGCGAGACTGACCAAAATAACATTTTATAACACCCCTGCTTAGGAAACAGAGAACTTACAATTGCCCTTCTAAGAACTTGATTTCTGAGGTATTTTTTGCCTTTTTGTTATTCAACTCACTGAGGAAGGCTTGTTAACTTCCAATACCAATATATTAATGTTTTACTTAAAGCCAGCTGTCCGCTTTCCGCATTAGACTAGCACAGTGATCCAAAATAACTTCTGCAATGCCTTAAATTACATCAGCAATTTTATGGTAACTCTTCTTGATATGTTAGTTGTTCCCAAGAACATAATTTAGATAAAAAGCACTGCATTAAATACAGAGATAATACCAGGATCCAGGGGGGAAAGAAAAACAAAATAAAAACAGAAACATTTTTTTAGACAAGTATTGAACAAAGACCAATGCAAAATCACACTCAGTTATTCACATAATGCTTGCTGGTTTTTTTTTTCTCTCCCTGAACCAATGAATCTTAGATACATTTCTGCACAGAGGCACAATGTTGAAGGGAGAAACACTGAGTGTTCACCTTCTGCCTTCGTGACCTGCTTGCTCAATCACCAGAAGCAGGTTTGAATTTCCTTGGGTACAAGAATATAATCACAGGCTTCCAGCACCCCTCCCACTCTGTTGTGAAAAGAGGTGCTGTTGCTACTGCTTTCTATGGTTGCTTACTAAAAATAGCATCAGTGGGACTGTTGAGGAGACCCAGTTTTATTGGTGTTTGGCAAATATGACCACAGAAAATATGCATGAGAGAGACCCTTGAGTACAGTCGGAAGAAGACATGGTTCATTTCCCAACATTGAGCTAGACCCTGTATGAGCAAGGGCAGCATTCTGGAAACCTCATAATACAGTAGACAACATTTGCTAGACTCCAGTTTAGCATTTCAGCAACAAAATTCCCAAGTCACTCTTAAATGATCGAAGTTTCTTTGAATCTGGACCATTAACAGTTCTGCATGATCAGTAATAGTTAGCTTTATAAAAACAGAAGTGCTTACAACTATATGAACATATTTGGAAGTGGTGAAATGTATATGTAAATATCTGTCAGCACCTAATCAAATAGAGATTTTTGCTTTTCCACATGACTGGCAAACCGCACCAGCCATTTGGCAGGGCACATGCTTGATTCAAAATATGCCTACATAATCCAAACACAAGTATGCAACAAAAACAAGTTTAGTAATATTCCTAGTTACAAAGTTACCTACTTAAAACAGATAATAAATTTAGAGCCAAAATGAGATTTTATAATGTACCCACTATACAGGCAACACCACCACCACCTTGCCTTTAGATAATAAGATATAGATAACACACGTTAATATACATATTCACACACACTAATGCACGTACACATGTTTGAAATATATACAGATGCCTAAAATTCATATTCCTTTATTTTAATACAATTTAGGAAGTTAAAGTGCTTCTTGAAGTTAGATCTGATAACTCTGAATGCACCTGGTTATTCTTATTGTAAACAATAGTTATGTAATTGAACACTTCTGACTGGCAATTATATCTATATATTCAATTATATCTCAACACAGACAGATTTTGTGCTTTGTATTTTAAATTTGATGTAAAGAAGTTCAGATTAAAAAAATTTCTTGACAGGCCAAGAGGTGTTCCTTTAAATAAGTAATTAGCTACTTACGCATCAAATTTTTGTGTTACTTTTTGCAGAAACATTTTGACTTTACTCTTCTGTTGAACAGTGACCTATAGCCAGGATGGATTTGAACACTACATTCTTTAAAACAAAACCAGAAATTAAGATAAATCTTCTCTGTAACAATACCTAATCACTACAACATGTTCGTATCATTCATATGTGCCACAACCAAAATTAACTTCACAAAATCACACAGTCCTGGATGGTCATGTCAAGGTAACGTCATCTCCATGTCATCATGTGGCACAACCATAATATGGAGACCTGGCTGTGCACTGCTGAAGACCTATCTTGGCTTGTTTGAAACCCCAGATCTTAGAACTGTCAGTATTTTTGGCAGGGCAGTTCAGAAGGAAGCAAGAACTCCTATGGCACAAGGAAGTCTACAACAGGCTGGTTTAACGGAGTGATGCATGAAGTTCTGCGGAGAACAAGGCCACAAAGAGCACTTTTACACACTCCTGGCAAAAGAGAAAGGCTGCCAAATCTCACTCTCTTTCTGCAGGGGAGTTACGTAACAGTCATTAATACACAAGTAATAGTTATTTGAGAAACAGAAATGAGAAGCATTTCAGGGCTAAAAAAGGAAGGGTCATTTTTAATCTGAATATTAGCAACACATTCAAAAATTCTCATTCAAACACTAACCTCAAGGCAGAAAAAGAGAGAGTTTGGTTTCTTTCTTTTATATACTGTTGTAAAGAGTGACTAGCTAGTACAATTTTTTCTTGATTCTCTTGCGGGGGTTCACACTGCATATATAACTCTCTCCAGTTCCAGGTAAACCAATTTTGCATCACTACTCTATGTATGCAACACTTACAATACTTAACAGTAGACTGCAGTCCCTGATGCAGCAGCAATGTTGACATATTTTGCCATCTCCAGACAGAACTCTTAATTTTTAAGAGATGGGCAGATTTGCTTGTATTAACACATTTATCTTAATTTCAAGCAATGTTTTCCTGAAAAAGATGCTTCACTACTGATTTTCTGAACAGAGAAAGAAAATACAATACTCTAGAGAGATAATTAGGCCAATAAGCACACTTTTTCTTCCTTGTGTTACATTGATCCTTACAGGTTGAAGCTAAAACCAGATGCTTACAGTATCGATGTTCACATAAACAGATCCCTGGTTAGTGGGCACGCCTTTCCTGCACAAAATCATTAACTGAGGCCCCCGTTTCGGAATAACAGCAAAAATAATCAGTAACATTGCTCCCTCTTCAGACACATACACTAAATCTGTGCAAATGTTTGCATTATATGGACATCCAAAATATTTTAAAATGTGCTCAGATGCTACTTGAAACAAAGGCATTTTTTGAGAACTGCATGGAGTATTTATGTGACCATATAGCTGGTAAAGGACATTTAACTGACCTTTGTAGTGTTTACGATCAAGAATTCCAGAGAAGAGGTATGAAAGTAAGTTGGGGTTTGAGTAATTATTTGAAGCCTGGCTCACTCTATCATCGCTGCTTTGACTTTTCATTTTCCCATCTCAAAAAGACAATGGAATAGATTGTTTTAAGTTAAATTCAGTATGACATTCAGCTCTGACTGTAAGTAATTTAGAAATCAAACTAAAAAGGGTCTTTGGAAATAAATCCTCATTACATAGGCTACATTTTCAACAGACAAGCTGAGATTTTCCTACTTCATTGTGACATTTTTAATGCAGGAAGGTGAGCAATTAGATCAGTAATTAAAAGATAAATTAATTAAATTAGTTACTACTATATGTTTGTATTATTCAGAGAAGCTACTGAAAATTTTCCTTCTGATCAATCTGATGGACTGGTTTGGACCAACTCCTGTCACTAGCCTGTATACTGCCCAACAGTAACAATATACACTTATTCTAATCAACTAATGCCATCTGGCTGCTGGAACAATTCAAGTTAGAGGAGAGTGCTCATTACAAGCAGACGTGAGGAGGAGAGGAAAGGTGAGCTGGCATCATGAGGCTCAGAGCCTCGTCCAACCCCATGCTCACTCCCTCCCCCAGTGAAGAGACTGGCTTTGACCTTGGGACCTGACCATATCATCTGTGAACCTGAGAAATTTTAAGATCAACATCCCAGCTACTGCACAGCTTCAGATTGGATTTCGGAGACTGGTTCGGGTCCAAGTTTCAGAATAAATTTGACCAAACTATGTGCACAAGTGTAACTTTCTTGCTTTATATTACTCATGAGAGTATCTCAGGATAACTCAATACTGATTTCTTTCCATAAAAATCCTTCAATCAAATGATAATTCTATGCAGTATTTGGAAAGATTAAATAAGCAGAGAGATTTAAAAGACAAAACAAGAGGAAAGGTACTCGGGGAGCTGTGAGGCAGACAGTGTGAGTTTATGGACAGCTGCTGAGAATCTTAACCTGTATGTTCCATAAAGGTAGCAAAAAGTTAGCACCTCCTCTTGGTTAGCAAATATAACCACCTCTGAACTACATTTGCCCTTTCAGGATCCAAACTGAAACTCCTAAATGATAATTAAGAATACAACTCACACTGAAAGCTTCTTTAGCACGAAACCCCTATATATTAGTTTAGAATTTTTCTATTTGAAAAGCTTTGTTAGCATTTTTATATATGCTAGTTGATACCACACTTTCACTCAAAATATAAAACATTTTTGCTCTTCTAGTAAATTGCACAAGATGAAAATTGAAGGTATAAAATAAGAGACAGTTTCAGGGCTTCCTGACAAGCAACAGTAAAGCCATGATTTCTTAATTTTCCCACACTGCAAATGGTATAGGTAAAGCAAAAGACATCCAAGCTATTACTATGTCACATTGAATTATAGAAAAGGGTACTGTGGCAAGCTGAACATAAAATGCATCCTTCATTCCAGCAAACAAACCTTATTTAGTGAAGAAAATGTGATATCCTAGCATAACACTAAAAATGAATGACAATTATACTTATTTTTCAGGATCAAGAACAAAAGATGCTATCACAGAAACACAGCATCTTCTAATTTATAGTAATTTCTACCCATAGCATCCAGATGGAGAATAAAAAAGCTTTTCCATACGCATACACAGGGAAATGTTGTTGCCAAATGCTTCCAATTTAACATGATTTATGTGAAAACATTCTATTATCTTCCAGGATCTGCTCTCCGGAAACATTAAAAAAATAAATTGTTCAGGACATCTATCTTGCCCACATGAAAAATAGGAGGTATGAGATAGACTTAGTTTATAAGAATGGAAGGAAAAAAAAACGCAAACAGCAAAACCACCTTGGGGATTTAACTGAATTAAGGGAAAACCAATGATCTGCATCACTCCAGAAAGTGTTACTTGTTTATTCTTCCCAGGTACCTATCAGGCAAGGGGAAAGAGAAGGGAAAGGAGGAGGAAATTAAAGAGGAAGATTGTTTGTTGGTAGTCTGCACTTGTTTCCTTATTAATAAAATAGAATTAAAAACCAGACACCTAATTTTTTTCATGCTTCAGTCACTGTGAAAAATCACTGCTAAACACAGTTATGCTTTTCCTATTAACTATGAAGTAGGAGTGAGTGACAGAGCACATGTCATGTGGGTCTGTGCATGTATGTACACAAAGAAGGCACGCTGAGGAGTCACGCTGCCTAACAGCCTATTTATCTGACAATCAAGTTATCCTCTCCAGGTGGGATGCAGAGCATTTTGAAAAAGAGAATTTTGTCAGGAAATGTTCCAGTCTTCAGACTCTTACAAATAACATATCAGTATGTTGTACATCCCAGTCTGATGCTTCTTTGCTGAGCTGCAGTACCTGGAGGAGGGAAGGTTGCTCCGGCTCCCTCTGCACATTACCAGGACTCAGAAACAGAAACCCATCCCAGCTCACAGAGAGTAATTGGGAGATTGTATGCTTTTGCAGAATGCCAGCTGGTTGATTTCAAACCACTAGCTCATCTTAAGAAAACAAAGGAAGAAAGATAGGAGCTTCAGATGTGACAGAGAAGATGGGACAAGCTAATTTATTTCTTCAACAGCTTGAATTTTGTTCTGATTTATCAGTTATAACTTTTGGCCTGGTTTCTGGCCTTCACTCAAGCTAGAGGCACATAAGCTATTTTAGATATAAAATTACTTTGCACTACAGGCAATTAGTGAAGCCAAGAGGTCACCAGAGAGCTGCACATGATGAATGTAATTGCTAGTAGGAAATCCTGGAGGATTTTTGACCTTGTTGCTAATTTTTTTTCTTTCTTTCTCTGGGAATACCCTGAAAAGATCACACAGCTGAGACAACACTGTTGCCTGAGAAAGAAATTATGAGGTAAATTACTCATTAAAGAATTAATAGTTTCAGAGGCTAAAGAATTTATGAACAAGAATGTTAAAGCGATTTTAGTACCAATATATAGGAAACTGTTAATAGCAGTCAGATCAACTTAAAAATCTTGTAGCCTTAATGTTCGTTTGGGGAAAAAAAAAGTCTCAAAAGGAAGAAAGAACTGAATTCCTCAATAACACAGACCAATGAGAGGTGAGGAGTATCTGCTGCCTTACCAGTAACACTGCTCAGCACAGATAAAAACAATGAATTGAAGCAACTCCAATGAGTTTGTATGGTTTGCCTCCATATTTCTTTCCAAAAATGGGAAGGGAAGTTCCTTAAGTCCATAGAGCATTTAGGCCACAGGGAAGGATGTACCGAAATCACTGCTGCTCAGCAGGACACCGACATCCCTAGCATACAACGAGCCAATCTGGGCACTGCCAGCAGGGAGTGGAGCTAGAGCAGCCTGGATTTCCCATCAGCACTAAGACTGCCTTTGAGCCTATTCAAACATTCTGGTGCTTTTGAAGTTCACTTGGTGCTTAATGATGTGGCAGCTACATTACAAGCCACTCCGTTTAAAAAAAGCTGCAGTCACTGCAGCACAGGTATTTCCTATGCCTGCTCCTTTCCGGTTCAGTGTTGACAGTTCCTTTAGACAGGAGTGTATGTTTTTGGTGTGTAGAGAGCTGCTCTGAGGGGGTTATATCTCCTATAGAGAAAGGCTAAGAGTAGTGCTCCTTCACTTGCATACAGAGAAATTGATAAAAGCAAGTGTTAGATAAAAAAAAAAAAAAAAGGCATCTCAGTTAACGGGAAATTTAATAACACTCCTTGGGTAACCACGAGGAATGCTCTGAGCTTCACTGGAGTCTGTCACCAGATACAGTGACAAATATGTATTCACATCTATTATTATGCCCATACTGATGGATAATACTTCACTCCAGCTGTCTATTACATGGAAGGTATTTCAACATCCTCTTGCAGAGCTTCAATAAAAGGAGCATCAGACGGAAGGTTTAATTTTTCATCATCGAACGAACACTCTGATTCCCGTGGGAGTGCTCTCTGCAAAGGGAGGTGGATTGTGCCATCAGAGAAATGCAGCAGACCCATGCCTTGTAATGAAATCAAACAACTCACTAAATCTAATACACACTCTAGCTGAAATTTGAGCTTGAAAAGCAACAGCTCGTAACTTCAGAAATTAAACCCAGCAGAAAAGAACTGATGGTGCTTTTAGATGTACTATTTTAGTGTCATTCTTTTCTCACATGAAAAGAGTCTTCTAAAGGATAGAGCCAAGCTGTGTGGGCTTGATACTGCCATTAAGCCATGTAACAGCATTATTTTACTGCATGCTTAACAATGCTGAAAATGGGAGATTTAGTTTTTCACATCTAAAAGGTAAGAAGACTTCCACATAAACTGAATTTGATAGTTTTTGCTTGTGATTTGGTCTTTTTTTTTTCCTTTGGTCTGGTTTTTGTTTGTTTTATTAAATGCCTGTTCAAGATCTTTTCCCTAAACAGACAGGCTACAAGAATGAAAGGAGTATAAAAGGAAAAATTATCCCTCTTTTTTTTCTTAAGTATGGAAAACAGAATGCATACCTCCATGTAAGTAGCTCTACCACAGCAAATACACACAGAGAAAACATTACTCCAGCTTTATAGTTTGTTGCTGTCTACAGTAATACAAAAATTAAAAATTAGAATCATAGAATAGTTTGGCACGGAAGGGGCCTTTAAAGTCATCCAGTCCAATCCCCCTGCAACAAGCAGGGACATCTTCAACCAGATTTGGTTGATCAGAAACCCACCCAACCTGATCTTGAAAACATTTCCACTGATGGGGCATCCCCCACCTCTCTTGGCATCCTGTTCCAGTTTTTCATCATCCTTACTGTAAAAAATGTCTTCTAGTAAACTGCAGCTGTTTTGACATGTTTGGCTTCTGGTTTGAGATTCTAGGAGCAGGTCAGTTCCCTAAATATGAGTATCTTGGAGATATCCTGAAGTATTTAAGTCCTACATAGGCCAGCAGGTATGACACAGGACATGTAGGAGACTAATGATCTTCAAGGGCTGGAGCTAGAAGCTAGATGAGATTACCATAAGGCATATTAAACAGCACTCAACATTTACAGTACAGGAACTGAAACATGCCCTTTCAATATTTAAAAATATTTACTGTATGTCTTGCTAGTGTACATAACTTTGAAGAGTGCAATTTTTAAGAAGGTAGAAGTCTGCAAGAACTTCTGTATAAAGACTAAAATACCCTGAAATTGCCACCTCAGGAGATGCAACTTTCAAAGCTTTCATCAAAACACATGGGGAACTATGACACTGCTGACCTTCAAGAGGAATCTTAAGAATGGTTAATTAAAAAAAAAATAAAAAAAAAATCCTTACTGAGGTTCATATTATATAATTCATCGTGCCTTTGTCTTCATCTGTTCCTTTTTAATTTCTTGCTGGGTACATACTTATGAAAATATAGCACATAAAAACCTCATCTGGCCTATGCAAGGGCCACGTTATGCTCCAGAAGCCAGTGGAAGCTCTCTGTATTTCTGGAAAAAATTTAAGGTGGTTGAACCCTCATGGTGTTTGTTCAAGTTTATATAGTCGTGGTTTCAGCAAACCCTGATGATTCTACACAAACCTGAGCTCCAGAAGGAGCACAGACTGAAAGCAGCACTGGCTCAACATTTCTCCCAGATGAATGAACTCAAAATGCCATCGTCACACAATCCTATAATATGTTATTTTTTACTTATGAGAAAATTTCAAGGCACACACTACTACTGCTAACACTGTCCTTCTCCGAATTCAGTCTATTATGTCTGAATATAAACAAATGCTCCTACTGTTCCTGTTATATCTTAACATTGCTTTTAAAAAAATCTTTTTCCATTCTTATATTCTCATTTCCTTCCTGGGTACACATTAGCAAACTGCCCCAGAGTCATGGGTTTCTCTGTTTTGTTTTTTTTATAAGAGGAAGATTGGCTTCTGTTAGAAGCCTCTGGAAGTTTCCCTCCATCCTGTAGGGCACAGCCAATGAGGGCCAGCTCTGAGGAAAACTTCTGCTTTTGAACCATTAAGTTACGCCCCTGCGCGAAAACATATTTAAGAAGTTGTTGCGCAGTTAGAAATGGGCGGCCATGGATTAACAACATCACAACACAGACATCAAGGTCAGTGCAGGAGGAGAAGAGGAGAAGGAGGGGGAAGGATCCCACAGATCAGGGACAGGACTTTAAAACTATTATTCCCTGAATACGTGGTGATGACCGTGGTGATTACGAGTTGTCCACTCAAAGCCCATGGGATCCATCCGGGTGCACAGACCCCCCTGTCAGAGCAGAGGGAGGCATGAAAAACACTGTTGCTTAGCAGGAGGCCCCCAAGTTGGAGTGGAGGTCCGGCAAAGATTTGCAGCCGAGACCCATGGAGGAAGAAGCCCACGCCTAAGCAGGTACAGCCAGCTTTTCATGACAGACTGCACTGCATGGAATGACCCATGAAAGAGCAGGGGATCTCTCTCGTGGGGGGGACCCCATGGAACGCAGGGGAAGGACTCAGAGTTATGATTCCCCTGTGACCGTGGTGATGACTGTGGTGAAGCAAGCTGTCCCCTTTGCAGCCCACAGGAAAGCCCCCTGAGACAGAACTGCTGCTTAAGTTTTGGACTTACATCTGCGAATGGCTGACCCAACAACAACTGACTGTAAACCTTCCATTTCCCTGTCCCCCGCACCATTGGGAGAAGGAGGGGGCATGGACAGACCGAGGGGTCGTGGTGGTGGAAAGGTGTTTCTAACCTGTCTCTATTTCTTGTTTTTATTTTGTTAGTAATAAATTTAAGCATTATTCTAAGTTCTGCTTTGCCCGTGGTATTAATCGAAGCTCCTCTTTTGGTTATCTCTAGCCGTATATTCCTAGCTGTTTTTTTTCTCTCCCCTCTGGAAGGCAAAAGGGGGGGAAAAAAGGCCATGAAAGAGTTTTGCTGGACACCAGGCATTTATCCAGGGTCAAAACACCACAAAAGGTTACTAAATGATTTTATCTTTGCTTAGGAGACATCTCTAAATGGAAAGACAAAGCTTTCTATTGAAATATTTTCAAATAACAAAATTCAAATGGTTTTAAAATGCATACTATCATTTTTTAAGCACTTATTGTGTGTGTTGTGTATGAACACCCATTTCTGACTGCATCTACTTTTTTTTTTTCCCCTTGGGAAAAAAAGAAAAGAAAAAAAGGAAGGGGGGGGGGAAAGGAAAATAAAAGTAAATTTGCTGTAAATCTCCATCTTATATTAAAGCCCCACTTGGCTCATGCTGATTACTGGAAATTAAATATAATGGTAATCAACCTCAGCATTTAGTATGTGATATGGAAATCTGTGATTTCCATTGATTGCAGTGAAATTACACATATGCTATTTATGCAATATGGGAATAATGCAGAAATACTTTTTACTGTTGGTAGTATATTTTGCAATTACCGTGTATCTTTAATCCTAGGTGAGTACAGAGCAGTTCGCGAATTATGAGTCTAGTATAGCAATAGTGATTAAATGTGTACTTAACCTGAAGCACATAAATACTTTCAGTAATTATGACTGAAAAATTGCCTTAGATTTAGGTATGTTGGTGCTGGATGTCTCATGTGTACCAGTAATCTCACTGATACCCAGGTGCTGTCAGGGCAGTTGTGTGTGCTACTCCTCCTGTTTCTTTGTAAACTGATGGAAGGGACTGCCCTTAAAAACTTCTGTCTCAGAATGAGGGTGTTTCAGCAATGGTCGTCTTTGCTTTCTCATCAGTTGTGTTTCCTCTTGTAAAACTGAAGAATTGGCTTCATGGCTAGCTTCACCAAGATCTCACTCAACAGTTAATAAAAGAAACACATTTACATTTGCAAAGTATGTCTTTGTTAAAGGAATATGAAAGAGTGAGGGGGAAATGTATCTTTTGAGCTCTACTGAAATAAGGAAGTATGTGGACTTTTGATTGCTGCAGTACTGTTTATTCCTACAGGAGTTACATTGCTTTACAGCAAGTTAAGTAATTGTGCTACAGTGATGCTCTCATGTGTCATTTTTAAGAAAGCTTTTAGTTTAGTTGCAAATCTGTAACTTTAATTCAGATGTTATTTAATTGCTCATATAAAAGCTTCTCCACTAATGCATGTTTTCCATTTCTTTCAAAATACATTTTCCCCTTACAGGTAATAATAACTGTTAACGCAGCAGGTAGACCACTCTAAGGTCTAGCACAAGTGCATCTTTAAATAAGGCTAACCAAATTGTAAGAGCAACAAAGTGAATGAAGCTGAGCATAATCTGTAGGAAAATGTAAAGGAATGTCACAATACTCAGTGGCTGCAACCACTTAGAAAACCCTTTAGACGCTGAAGGATTAGGGAAGTGAGTACAAATTGAGGGAAAGTAGAAAAATAAGTTATTAAAACCACAGAAGAGCCCTTGTCAAGAAAAAATTTAGAAAATGTGATAATAACAACTTAAATATGCATAGTGGCGTCCAAACCCCCAGTTCTGAGCTACTTTGCAAATAAATGACAACAGTGGTAAAAAGACATCTGTACATAAAAAGTGGCAGTTTTCTAAGATACAGGTAGAAGAAACAAAATTTTTGAACAAAACTTAAAATTGATCAAAATATTGGAGCCACTTCCCATATGTGAACTCCAGACAATCCAAGCAGTCTGAGTTTGGAATTAAACATACTGCTGAAGGATTTTTCTACTCAAATATTAATTCATCATAAAAGCATAAAGTGATTAAATATATCCTGTCTGTTTTGTCCTATTGAGACACGTAAGCTTCAAATCAAACTGTAAAAATGAAGTACTGGAATTTAATTGAAAATTTCTTTTCCTTGAATTAGTGTTAATTCATTTGACTTTGATAGAAACTTCAGTTCCAGTTTTGAATGTTAATGACATGTAATAAAATGTTAAATACAGGCATGTACCTTGTAGAAAAAAAATCTGGAACAAAGGAAAAGCCATTTAGCTAATTAAAACACCGTGGAAACTTGGAGCAAGTTTAATCCTCATTTTATACTTTTCTTATAATGCTCTTCTTGGTGACATTATGTTATGAAAGGAGTCTTAGAGATCTCTGAGTCACTTTTTAGCTTTTTACTCTTTGCACCTGTCACTGATATATTAAAAAAAAAATCAACAGGAAAGAGATTATGCTTATCTTCAAAGGACTGCTGATGTTTAGATTTTTTAATGCTTGTGTTGGTGGGTCATTATACTGCGTTTAAACTTAGAATTAGAAACTGAATTTGGGAATTCAGATACTGGAGGTGTCCATTGAAGAGTCTTGCAAACTTACTAGGATTAAAGGGGGTGGTTAGCATCTGAAGGATGCTTTGGTTCTCATGTTCCACATGCATCACTAGACTGTGATTAAAACAAAGGTTAGGGCTGGTTTCAGAAAACTTCTACTGAGAATCTCTTTCAGCTATGATAAAAACTAGTGTTAGGCCGCAGTTAGGAGGAAGATTCCAGAAATCGGGGTATAAGCACTCTATTTCTTTTTGTGCTGTGCCAGTGCCCCATATTTTGAACAAGTACAAGGAGGAAAAAGAACTGCTTTTTGCTTTTACGAGGTAAGAAAAGTAGGAGGCATGTCTCTGTTTCAAGTTTCCAGTTCATGTAAGGGATTTGGAAAGGAAGAACTTAATGATACTGTTAATTGTGTAATAAAGGAAGACCTACAGAACTACTTGCTGCTAGTTGTGTTGACTGGTTAATGCTAGAAGGCAGGTTAGGTTTTGGGAATAGAGGATTGAAAACTCAGTTTATTGCAGATTTTTGAAGTGTCTCAGGGAATACCACAAATGACAGAAAATACAGCTCTTACTTCTGGTGGTATTTTGGTCTGCTGTCATTGGTTAAACTTGCATCAGGGTTATGGGAAGAAAAGTCTTAAAATAGTCATGTGAAGGTCACAAAAGATGAATATGGATATGAAAACAGATTGTGTAACTTTATTTTGGTGTGGAAGTGTGGCCAATGAACTCCAGTTATGCACAGAATTATGTTTAACATTGGAGTATGAGAAACCAGTGACCAAAGTACTGTCATCCTAGTTCTACTGAAGGAGCAAATATGCTTCTTAATCAGGATTGGAGACTGAGAAATTAAAAGTCCAGGAAATAAGATTATTGAGCAAAGCCTAAAGGAATGTAAGCACACTGTGGTGTAGATATGTACTGGAGAACTTTGGTTAAAGCCAAAGTTACAGTTAAGGCTTGGGAGGGCAAGCATTTATGGACTCAGTATTTCAGAATAAAGTAATGTTGAACTAAGCCAAAGTGGAATAAAAACATGTCCTTAATTTTTTCTTCTAGAAACCAGCACCTTCACAAGAGGAGCTAACTGTTTAAATTCTAATCATTATTCAACAAAAGGTTAAATAGTACCTGAAGACTGACTAAAAGCTAGATAACTGAAAAGGTGGTTTAGTCCAGTGGTTGAAGGGAAAAAGTGTGCGATTCTACCCTAAGAGAGATATGATTACAAGTCTAGCACTTGCACACAGCCCTGAAGAACATTAAATAAGGGACTGTTTCAACTCACCCATGAACAACAATATTGTGCACAGACTACAGATACAACTTAAAAGGATGTACTCAATGTCTCACAGATGTATTGCTCTTACTTTCACTGTATGCATGTTAGCATTCATCTTCAAGTGTATACCAGAAAAGAACATGAGTGGAGAAAGGCACTGCTAGTATATATAATTAGGAAAGGTGCTGGAAACAGAAGTGAATGTGTAAGTCATTATACATGAAGGAAAACCCCAATGTATGAATTTGTTCTTTGCAGTTCCTGAGTAGCAAATGTGGTGAGACTTATTTTTTTCCCCCATTCAAAAATGAAATATGTCATTATAGTTGCCAAACCTTTGATCACTCTTCACTGTGATAATTTCTGGGCTCATGGAGCTCCTACGCAGATGGTAAAATGGGCTGTTGTATTATGTCTCTGAAATGACAGTGTTTCTCATGCTAGACAGAAGCATGGTGTGCTTCTGTGAGCAATATCTGCCTTGCTATCGCTGTCTTTAGTTGACAGGTAATGCTTTGGATCTCTTTTTTCTTCTTTGGGACTTGGCGTGCACCTAGGAAGGCAAAACATACCCCAGCGTTATATGAAAGGGGTATGATTTAAATAGAGACGTTGTAAGTTACAAACATGGCATCTGCCTTTCTTGGCAAGAGAACTGAGAACCTGGAATGAGAATGTTTTGGAACTATGGGGATTCATTTCAGAACAAGGTCAGAAACATAAAAGCAAATTACATGGGCCAGTCTGAACATTATTTTTCATTAAAAATCAGTGCTCAAGCTTAATGTTAGATGCATTATTATGACCATATGTTAGGACTAAAGCAAAACAAAATGCATTTGGAAGATGCCATTGATCTTTAATGAGTGTGCTGTCTGTGACTTAATGAAGCATGCAGCTTGTCCAGTTCATGAAGTGGAAGGGATTTGCATTAGGGACATATTGGCATGGCAAATGCTTGGTACGTTTTAGCCTTCACATTGTCATTTTTACAGTATGGTTTGATGCAGCATTGAAGATGTCTCGACCTTCCTAATGCAGGAAAAATACAACTGGAAGTTGAAAAGAATTTCTAGTGAACTGATTCACTATGACAGCACTATTAGTTTGGATATAAATTTTAAAATTAATTTCTTTTTTTTTTTTTTGTGAGAATGAGGCATCATTGCTCACCTTGTGTGTAACAAAATAGTATAATCTCTTCATGGTATAAGCTTTTTAAAAATAATTTCCTCTATAATGAGGAGCACCAAAATGCTTGTGCAGTATGGAAGCCAGTATTTCAGGTTTATCAAGTTTTATCAGGTTTTTTTGATAATTATTTGCAATTGATTTCAGGAAATTCAATTTCCAGAATTTCTGGGGACATCGCCAAACTCATTGAGATAAAGAATATTCACATAAATGCTGCAGGATCTGACCCTTCATCTTTTGTTTACCACATGAATTTTTTTAACTCTCCAAGTATAGAAGATGACTTATATGATGTTTGCTCTTGATATCTCTAAATCTTTGGTTTCCAATGGTGAGAGAGTATGCTGAAGGGAAGTATCAGTTTTCTGATAGCTTGAATCTTTGCACATCACAGTCAGCGCACTGAGTAAGTGGACCTTTGGCAGAAATCCTTATGCGTGTTACTAAATTTTTGCACTCTTATGTATTTAACCTGTAACCAGTAAAAGTGCCCCAGAGAACTGAAATTGCATTCAAGTACATATAATGCGTAAGAGATTTTTGTTTTACTGGGCCCAGAAATGCCTGAGACATCCTAGATCTTTGCCAATAATAATGCTTATCAGAGCTTAACTACATATATACATACATGTTTCTGTTTTTCCCTACCTAATTTAAATTACTTCTTGAATATTAAATTTTGGAACTTCTATAGTATGTTTAATTTAATCGTTTTATCAATCGTGAACCTGAGTACACAGCCTGGTCTGTCAGACAACCCCCAAGATTTTCCTGACTGAATGTTGAAAGCCTGAAAATTATGAACAGAGGTGACACAAAAAGGAAAAGAAAGAAAGCAGCACTCATTTTAAACAACATACAACTGTCATTGATTTTAGGTATTATTTATTGCAGCAGGCAGTTTCTTTCCAAAGAGCTGTTGTATTAAGGATTCATTCCTTTACATTGGTAGACATGAAAAATGAATTGAAGGTACTGTACAATATATTTTCAGTTAGCATAAAATATAAGCACTGAAATGACCACCAGGGCTATGTTCTGTTTTCAAAACCATGAAGTCTTTTAATAAGTGTGTAAGACAAACTTGGAAATGGAATTTAAAATCTTTTTTGCTGTACAATAAATTCAAGCAAAGGACTATTCATGTGTGTCAAGTTAAGCATATGCATAATTCTTTTGCAGAATCAAGGCCTAAATTTGTCACTTTAAATAGCACTGGCCTATTTTACATGCACAGATTAAAATGACTCTTCATTTGAACCTCCTCACAGCAGGACCTCTGAGCAGTTCCTTGCGGTCCAGGTGCATTAGTGGCCTCAAAGTAGTCTCCTCTGTAAAGTAGGAAAATATAAGAAAATAAAATTGATGCGAGAATTGGAAAAGGGAGTTGAAAATTTAAACATGATGACAGTACTCCAAAAAAAACCTCTGGATTTTAAAACATTATTTTTTTCAAAACCAAATGCCAGTAATTTGAAAATTAAATGCTTGACTTTCAGTTGCAGAGGATCTCCATTTCCCATTGACATTTCCATCTCTTATTGCTGTATTAAAAAGGAGTTTGTGATCAAATCATGTACTTCTGTAAATTGTACACACAGGTATTAACATAAGTCATTAGGGTCTTTTTATTTTTGAAAAAAAAAGGTAAAATTTTTTCTGTCCTTTGTCCTGTTGCTTTAAATACTGGCACATCATGTTAATCTTCTGTTTTCTCAGCTGTCACCTAAATATACAAGTTATGATATCTCATTTCAGAAGAACATCATACCTGACAACTTAAGGATCAAACGGCTAATATGTGGGGAATATTAGAAAAAGCTTCTTCCCCAGAGGGTGGTCGGGCACTGGAACAGGCTCCCCAGGGCAGTGGTCACAGCACCAAGCCTGACAGAGTTCAAGAAGAGTTTGGATGATACTCTCAGGCATACAGTCTGACTCTTGGGGGTGGTCCTGTGCAGGACCAGAAGTTGAACTTGATGATCCTTGTGGGTCCTTTCCAACTCAGCAGATTCTGTGATTCTTATGTTTCTTTAACTATTAATTGTTGAAAATAGTCAGAAAACTTGCTTGTAGCCCAAGTAACCATTAATAATATTCAAGTATGATGGGTCTGGATGGGAGCAAGACTGTAACATCATTCTGTTGGAGGAGAAAAACCGTGTTGGATGTAAATAGTGGACCTTGGCAAAACTCATGCTAAGGAGGCCAAGTGTTCTCCACTGCCATCTAGTATTTACATGAAGTTGTGGGGGTATGATGGTGAGATGAACTCGGTTTTATTGGCACAGTTTTAGAGCGCTCAGCATCAAAAGGTTTGAAGCAAACAGATTTCAAAGTCTGCCTTTACAGGTACTTTTTAGTGGTTCTGGCTTAAAAATAGCTTGAGGTTACTCCAAAACTTTTAGAAATACCTGCAGAGAGGCTTCCCTTTGCATACTGAATGCACTGAGGGCACTTCACACCATTACCTTTTGTCCGGAGTGATCCAGGCACAGGGAGACCCAGCCTGGCTTGAGTGGACGTGGGAGCTGTTTTACTTTTTTGCAGTCTGGCAGAGTTTGAGTGGAGTGCAGGAAGATATTTGCTCTTGTAGTGTAGAGCCTCTGTATATATTGCCTGCATAGCTGCTTAATGGGTAATGCATAATCCAACACGATGATCTCAGAGGTTTTTTCCAGCCTAATTGATTCTGTGTTTCTGTGATTTGCATCCACTCCTGGTGTTTTACGCTGTCCTTACGTTACTGTGGATTCTCTAAGTTGATGAAAGCTGGAGAGAGGAATGCCAGGATTTCCTTGGATCCCCATCCTGTATGTGTAGGTGCCTCTCTGTTGGTGGGGTTTTTTAAAGGTGCTGAGCTATTTTCAGACATATTCCATATATAGCTGTCATCCTTATATAAACGAATGCTGACTCGTAGATTTTGACTGGATGTTGCTCTACTGCTGAAAGCTACTAAAAAGAAAAATGATGACATTTCAAAACTTACCCCTATTTTTAATACATTTTGAGATTGAAAAAGGAAAAGTGCTTGAGAGCCACCTAGTAGTAATGTTACTGCTATAAGATTTTCATATCACAAAGATTAGTTCACTGTTTAGAATTAAAAATATCTGAATTCACATAATAATTTGTAGATGCATTGAAATAACTGTCAAATAGAATGTAGGCATATTAAAATTCTGAGTGGTAATATGTAATTTGGGTGGCAATCCTGGTTATCAATAAACACTAAAAGTCACTTAAAGTTGCATTTACAATTCTGCACAACTGTTCATCATTGCTCTGTTCCACTCCCAAACCTTTAACTAGTTCTCTGACCAGGAATTTGCACACTGCCTGTTTTTTTGTAGCATGATGAGTAACTGAACCTTATTTCATCCACTATAAAACAGCTGGAGTTGTATTCCTTAATATGTATAGAACCTCTGAAATACTTGAAGCTTTGAAAGTAAAACTCTGCACAAGACCACAGTTCTGACTAGCTCATCTGAACAGATCATGATGAATAGATAATATTGTGTTTTCTTATTGTTAATTCTGTGCCTAGGTGTTACAAAAATAATAAGATGAGTCCTGCTCCAAGGAGCTTGCCGTCCTATTTATCAGTTGTACTAAATTTTAGTAGCAGAGTGGTGGGTGGTCCATTTGGAAATTAAGAACTAACTTGAGAAATAAAGCTATAACTGCATTAGCCAAACTTTATGGAGCCAGTCAGGCAAAGAAAGTGAAATTATATATAGTATAATTAATTACTTCATGCAACACTCCCTTTGAAGCTCTTTTTTCTTGTAACTGCTTTTTTCAGTTATGCTGTGGCTTAAAGGACCATGATGTAAGCTAATATAGATTTCTGCTGAATAATTTAAGCAATTTGAATTTGAACAATGCCATTATGAATTATGGAGTATTTATCACCTTTCTTCCCCTATGTTGTACCCAGAACTGGATAATATAATATAAAAGGGTGTGACTTTATCACTTTTGTTTCCACAGTGAAAATTATTTTGATTGTCTTGCAGGGAGGAGAGAAAAGTTTGATAGTGTATGATACTGTTCCATAGAGGAAAAATTCACTGAAACTAAATACAGTAAATTACCAGACAAAGGTTGTCTGTCTTTGAATCATACACAAACTGTCTTGCTATCTCCAGAAAAGAACAAAATGACAATCTTACAGTAAACATACTGGAAGCTTTGCCATAAAACCTATCACTGTTCTACAATATGATGGAGACATTAGATTCCTCTCTCATCATAATGATACCAGAAAGTGGCTATTTCAGTCTGAGTTATCATTCTGAGAATGAATTTGCATGATTTCTTTTTTCAGACTGCATTGTGATTGTTTTGCCAAGAAGTAACACTAACACTTTGTTTTATTTTGGATACAAGCCATTTGTTTTCTGTATGTTCTGAATTAATACCACCAAACAGCAGAATCCATCTGATTTTTACTTACACAGTTAAAATAAAAACAAACCCTATACATTTCTTTTGAAGAGGTGCCTGCAAAATTTTTCTTTTTGACTTCTTTTTATCTCTTCTTTTTTAGGAAGCAAAGCATTTATGATGCACTTTTTGTGGTGCTGTATATCCTCAGTTTTTCTGCTTTCATGTGTCCCCCCCACCTCCAGTATCTGCCCATCTTACGCTTTTTTTGTGTCAATACTATTCTTTGGCAGGGCTATTTTTAAATAGTCTTATGCTCAGGAAATATGTATCCATGCTTAAGACTCTGTAACATATGAAACTATTCTTACATGCAGTAAAGAAGCATAGAATTAACATTTTAAGCATATATTAAATTTAGAAATAAAAACCTCTGTTGGTTGGGTCAGTGGAGCATGTGTATGTCCAAGAAATCATGTGCTCCATTCCCTCAGGAAAGCATCCAAAAAGGCAGCTGTTTCATACATGCTTGAAGATATTGTCCCTTCTTTCCCATAGACTGCTGCTAGCCAAATTGCTATTTGAAGCTAGAGGATGGCAGTGACTGAAGCTGTTGCATGCTTCTTACTGATGAAATGACATCAAATTTGGTACACTTCACATTAGAATTGTATTAAAGCACATACTTAATAGCAGCTCACAGCAGTGCAACAAAGCCTCCTAATCAACCGAAATGTCAATGTAAGATGCAGAACTAATTTTGTCCTTGGAATCAAAAGGCCATTCCCAATAAATCCTACTTAATCTCTGTGGCACTTGAAGCAGGTAGAGAGAATTAGAGCCATTGTGTGGGTGGAGAGCATGAGGCAGGGAGGAGCCTGAGTGATTTACCTGGCATCTCACAGCCGTCAGCACCTCAGCTGCACAAATGCTGAGGAGTTGTGCTTAGTGCTTTCCCATGCAGTAAACAGTACTTCTGACTTCAAAGGAAGCAGGAGGAGCCTGGTACTGCCAAAAATTATAATATTGAGGAGAATGAGAGTGGGAAAATAGAAACAATGTATGCTACAGCACATAGCTTACTCAAGTTTAAAAGAAACATGATAGAAATCAAATAAGAAAAACTAGTCAAGCATATTCTCCTTCCCAGTGTACGTTGTTAGTAAAGAGGCTTTGCAAGGTCACTGTTAAAGTAACATAATTACACAATCTAAACAGAAAGTGACCTCTGTCAGCTTTTATCAAAAGTTCACCTTAAGAAACTTATGCACTTTGATGTCCTTATCAGACCATAATATAATCAGTATTACTTGGGCTTTCCCCCCTTTTCTGTAGCCAGAGGTCCACATGTGGTTGTTTGATCAGAATGTGGCAAATTAATCTGAGACCTAAGAGAAACAAGCAAAAGATCTGCTCAGCCTCACATTGAAGGGTGACCTATCTGCGGTTCCAAATTCCAGCATTTCCTGATGGATTTTTTTTTTCATTCTTCTTTTCTGTGGAATGAAATTCTTCTTCCTAAAGCAGGTCATAAAAAAAAAAAAAAAAGTCTTCCTACCATTTCACAGCATAAAGAGAACCTCAGTGGCCCACAGGTTCAGCTCTTGTGTTTAGCAAAGTTGAAGCATACGTGCTACAAATCAGATTTTGGTAATTTCTTCAGACTCATCTTTAACTGAAAAGTGTAACATCAGCTGGGAGAACTATTTCCATTCACTGACTGAAACAAATGTTTTTATGTTAATTCAATATGCATGATAGTTGTCTAAGACCTTCTGAAGTGAATGGAAAGGCAGTTCATCTTGTTTAAAAATCTGTAAACTCAAGAGTCCTTCACAGCTTCCACTTTCCCTCCACTGGACCCCAAAAATGTATCTGTGTGCATGGCTTAGATTTAAACAACTAAGTCTTAGGCATGTAAATTGTTTAAATCTGGTTAAGATGCACAAACTGAAGTGTTCCTTTGGTTCCCCTTCCTGCTTTTGAGGACAAAAATGATATACAATTTTTATGTGTTTTGATTCTTAAGCAACTTTGGACTCTATAGCATTAAACTTCATTCTTTATTTCTCTCCTCTAAAAAAGTAGGTAACTTATATATGTACAAAAACAACAATGCTTTAGGCACTGGAAAACATCCTAAAGGGACTTCTTTAACATCAAAATTTGACTTTCTGACACTTGAGTCATAGAAAAATGATCAGAAATCTCTTGAGGAAAAGCTTTCTTGAAAGCTCCTTAAAATCACAGATGAAGCAGAAAAATGCCAAATTCTTTGATCATTTTTATAATTTTCTCTCTCCAAATTTTAATTCTTTTGGGAAAATCATGCAATGGGAAAAAAAATCTCTAAAGCTGAACTTCTTAAATTTCAGAAAAATAGTGATTTGTGGTCTGTGATGTTCCTCACTTATCTGAACTAGTCTCTGCCTTTCACATATGCAATCACACGGGATTTTCCATTTTCAACTTTTGCTACAGGTTCTTTAAAATCAATAGAAATTATGCATCCTGTCGTTCATTTTTTATTATATTAGAACTAGAAGCTAGTTAGCTTTCTTTTTAATGTAATCACATCTGGTTGAATGGATGAATACACTGTTAAATTCAAGGCCAGCTAACCATTGTACTTAGTGTTACAGATGTCAAAGTAGGTTTATATTTAAAACCCTTGCAGATTATGACCTTGATGAAATGAGTTTCTGTGGTTGTTCTCTTCTGATTATTTTACCTCCATAGATATCAGAAAGTAAACAAGGATACTACATTTGTATTTGGACTGTATTACTGTACAGTAATGTGTTCCTGTGCAGTCCAAATGCCTGACAGTTGAGCTAAGAGAGAGGTTATTGTTTACCTAAAGAAATAACACAGTTCAACTGATCTATAATACCCATAAAATTTAGCTATAAGGGGACATCGAAGTTACTTCACTTATTTTTTGTAATTTTTCACCTTATCTTCACAGTCAATCTCACATATCTGCATTGTCTTCACAAGTACTTACAAATTGGTTTGGAATGTAATATATGGTTAACAGATGATTTTTTATTTTTATTTTTTTATATTTTTAAAAGCAAATATATCTTTCTGGGATATTTGCTTGAGAGAAAAAGAAGTTGGCAGACATTCATACTACATATTTCAGAGCATTTCACAAATTATTTCACACTGATATGAGTCCAGCTGTGCATCCAGCAGTGTCCTGAGTCTGCTATGTGCACAAGCCCTCCATCCTTGTTGCTGTTGCACACAGCTCGCCTTTCACAGAAAACCTAAAGGTAGGGCCTAAGTGTCAATTTGCAGGGACCCCATCCAAGGTGATTGTCATTTATGTGGTACATCATAAAAATGCAAAAGCCCAAGAGACTATGTATTATCACCATAGTGTGTTATCACCATTGTGGATAGAGAACATCCTGATTTTTCTGAATGAGATGGTAATGGTAATACTAGAACATGCTTTCAATATTGACCAACTCAGGTATTTTCAGTGTAACAATATATATGATAAGAAAGAGTCATAGTAGTTTTGCAGGCTAAGTGCTCACTGGTGCTCAGTAGTGGCTTATGCTATCTTAGACAATTTATAAACAATAAGCATATTAATTTAAGGAGTTCAACAAAATGTTATCAATGGACTTACTTTATTCTGCAAGTATAGATGTTTCACTAGCAAAAGTGTGATAAGGCTAAGAAGGATAAGATTGCCATTCCTTCTCTGCTCAATGTACTGCTATAAGCACAAAAACAACATGCTTGTTGTGAGTTTTGTTCTTTCCAAGAGGGAAGATTTGACATAAGCAATGTTTAACAAAAATATGTATGTGGTGCACTAATATAGTTTATACTAATTAAGCCTCAGTCTGTCAGTGTTCTTCCCACCCAAAATAATATTCCACTGATGTTATCATTTACCTAGTACTCTTTTATTATGATAAAATAATTCCTTTCTCTGAGAGTGGTACTGATAGTGTCTTGGGGCTGATGCTTTCTACACTTTGGTATGTTTATGACATTACTTCTTCAAGAGAGTAATAGTCTAATGCTGGGTGGATTTCCCTGTAGGACAGAATTTATAGACCTTATATAAATAAAATGAAGTCTGCACTAGAAAAATTGTGTTCCATTTGGCAGACAGATTTTTCTTTCCTATAACTTCAGTCTGTCCTTGATGAAGAATTTGTTAGGGAGATTTACTTTTTTCTTGGAACAGATCAGATTTATGCTCACAAATATATGGTCATGCAGCCTATGGACTAACTTTTATCTTTGAGTGTTGCAGAATGATGATAGTCAGAGACATTTTGCCATCAGGGTATCTCGCTTTCCCAGATTCAACCTTTTTATAAACATATCCAGTGACAAAACACTCCTAGGCTGCAGTGAAGTTCACTGATGTCACAAGTAAATAGTTCAAATCAGACTTACTCAGAGTTTCTCCAAGAGTAATTATTTTCCTCAATTCTTAAAGAACTTTAGGGCCAAGCAAGAAATAGGGTCTTCTTCAGAAGGGCATTCAGCCATGAGAAATCTAAATATACTGAGATGGGGAAAAAGTTTAGATAAATATAACCAAAAAGTCTGAGACTGAATGTTTTTTGCAGTAACTGATTATCACAAGGTTTTATGCATTCAGCTCACCTTCATTTTAATAGTGCCATGAAGTTTTTACTGTTTCTGCATCGCTGCTTGAAGGTCAGTAAAAAGATCAGATAAAAGATGACTTTTACTTACCTTTATCTTCAGACAGATTATGTAAATCTGACATTAAGATGTGTCTTGTCATATAATATCCAAATATTCAACTGTATTTCTTAATATCCTTTATTTTGAATGCTTTCTATTTTCTTCATTTTCAGATTCCTTTTCTATGGTGGTCAGTCCAACAGCAGACCAAAAAAGGCAAAATATTCTTCCTTCAGCAGCAGCAGCAGCTCTGTTGAAAAGACTGTTAGCAAATCACATTATAGAAAAAAATATTTAGCTGCAAGCTATGTATTATATATCAGATTTTAGAAAAAGAAATGTTTCAAAAGACAAAGAGCAAAGTGTTGTAATTGAAAAGCACTGAAATGAAAATATACTTGTGTATATAACAGACTGAGCAGCTAGGAAGGGATAAATTTGTAGCTCTTCCAGTTTTGCAAACTTTCTAGAGTGAAATAAATTGATCTTATTACAGGCAGAAAACCCAATAAATTAACACCACTTGGACCTGAATTTCACATGTGTGTCATTTCCTTGAACCTGTACTTTCTGCCCTTTCATCCCAGCAAGGTTTTGCTCTGTCCTGTGGTGGGTACATGAAGGGATGTGATACATGTAAGAGAAAATAAGTACGATCATAGACTATTAGTGTTCTTTGCAGTTGTTTCTTAGCAGGCACTTTCTCTGGCAAGGCATAGGAACCCTGCTTTGGCTGTTACTGACACGGGGTTAAAGTGTTGTGTACTCTTCAATTGGCTGATACCCAATTAATGTATGTCAGGCAGATAGAATTTGACATGAATTGCACAGTTCTGAAAGACTTTGCTGCCTTTCTTTATAGCAATCTGAAATTAAAATCCACTTAGATTTGTATGTCAGTTTCTTTTAAAAATCCTCTAATATAACTAGTGCCCTTTGACTTCCACTTTTTCAGATGCTCATGCTTCCCCTGGACGCAGTCCAATGATGTCTGTCACTTATTCAGGCAGTCTGTACATTTAAACCTTTTTGAGTAAAACTGGGTTTTCTCCTTAATTAGATAACTGAGGAAAAATTCTTACCTTAGTAAAAACTAGTGTGAATACTGAAAGATTCTGTACATGTTTTTTTTTTTGTTGTTGTTTTTTGGTGGGTTTTGGGGTTTATTTTTTTTTATTTATTTCATAGTTTATTGTATATCATAAAAAAACTGTTAGCCAGTGCCTACAGTGTTATTCTGTTGTTTTCCTCATTTAGAGCAGATGTAGCACCTAAAGCTATACTTCTAACTCCTTTTAAGAATTACATAGTTACCAATTTTATTTTTTTTAGACTCTATGGTTTGGGTTTTTTTGTTATATAGGATGTATACCAAACTTGGTATAAAGTATTAAAAGTATTAAAGCACCATATGAAATACTACAGGTTCCACACAAACATCCTGTGCATAACAGGAGGCTATTTATCTCATCTGTTATCCACTGATATTATTAGTCTTTTCGAGTGACACTGCACATCTGAAACTTAGATTTTCTTACACTGGCAATGCCAGTTGGACAGCATTCATTATAATTTTTCCTGGTAAGTCAATATATGTACATTATTACTTCTGGTTGCTTGAAGGGGACTGAATGTTGAATAGGACTGTATTTCTATGTGCTTCCTCTCTGTTACACTGATTGAATTTTTGGTGGAATGCACAAGGAAGCAGCCAGAAACATCTGTGTTTATTACATGTGAAATGCTATGTAATGCACATGTAGTTCATGTTTGGCACAATCATAACAGATGATGACGCTGCAAAAATACACTCAGAAATCTTGGTGCAAACTGGAAAGGATGTGACATTAAATATTTTTGGTCTCTAGATGAGCAAACAGCTTGTACCAATGGAGAGAAAGAATCACATGAAATGGAAAACAGAGTCCCAGAAAGCACATGGACATAAGGACTTGGGCACCTAATTGCAGTACCTGTCATTTAACTATAAATGAGCTGTAAGGAGAAGTATCAGTGAGCTGTAATGCAGTGAGCAGTCAGTGAGACATGCTAGACACTACACTGAAATCTACACGTAAAGGTGTTGGAATGATATTTAGTTGGAACGTTTGTATCGCTTCATAACTGAATGTTTGTGTACTTATTCGACTTCTGAGAGCTGAAAAAGAAATTGTAAGCAGCTCTGAGAAATATGGTGACAGATATCAGTAAAAAAAAATTCCTTGAAACAATCTTTTTCATTCAGGCTGTATCTTGAATACTGGTAAATGAACAGAAATTTGTGGGAAAAGCTATAATATCTGAAATTAAGGGACACAGATTATAGGTGGTAGTAATCTACTAAATGCTCTTATTTTTCTCTTAGCAAATGTCACACCTTATTGTAATATATTATTAAGGCTTCCTGCTCTTGACTGCAAACTTTGGGAGACTGAATGCATTAATATTTAGCACCAAAATCCCAATTTTTAAGAAGAAAGCCTTGCCATGAAATATCATTTGGATTCCAGAAAACATGAACCTCGCAAAATTGACAGTCAATAGTGAACATGAGGTACATAAACTCTCACTATAGTCTGGTCTTTTGCTTCAGGTACTGTACCACTTTCAACCTAACACTTAAGATGTGAATTTACAAAGTTTTTTTTTTTTTTTTCTCTGTGTATCCCCTGATTTTATTAATATTTTGCTAGCTTTTTATCTGTGCTCCTGTCTATTCTCACTTTTGTTACAAAATTTTAAGCATCACAATAAAGACTATGCAACTGTATTTCAGACTGTGCATTGTTATAGCTAAATATATTAATTAGAGTCTTGTTAAAGGCCATCACAGTGTCATATTTATTGGAGGTATAAGTGGTGTTTTCTTTTTCCAGAGCAACAAATACCCATTTCAAGTTTCAGAATTTTAAACCTGCAGTATATCAAACATTGGCTTGCAATTCAGGAAATTATCAACAGTAAGACAGTCCTGTATCTTCTGTAAGTCTACCCTTGGGGCAAATTACTGTGACTTCCACAAAGCTACCTTAGGAATTAATTTGATATATAATATTCAGAGCATCCACATTAACATCTCTTAGCTATCTACTAGCTTTGGGAAATGTCCTGTGTTGTGAGATCCCAAGTTCCATTTAATTTTACCAGTACCTGAGGGAACTGGCTTTTTAATTACAGTTCTGGCTAAGAGGACATGAACAGGATGGAACTAGATGAATGATATTTCCTGGAAAATCAATGGGCTAATTAGAGAGAAAAAGCAAAGCTCTGTTTCGCTTTTGCTTGATAGTCAAACATACTGCCCTTACAAGGTATGACTCTTGCTTATAGACATGGTTCCTTCCTTCCTTTATGAATGACATTAATCAAGATGCTGTAAAACACGGTGTAAGAATACAAAGGTCAGGGAAAGAAGACATACCAGTTTTTAATTTTAAAATCAGCCATGGGTTCAGTCATGCTTTTAAAGTGAGTTCTTTGTGTTTTCTGGGGGAGTCAAAATTGTTTTCTAGCTTTACAGAAGAATATTAGAATATTTAAAGGGCTAAATAATCATTTGTTCCACAGTGCAGAAAGTGCCTTTTTTTTTTTCTCTCCTTTTAAATCAATTTTTAAAAAGTATGAATTCTTCCTTTTATTTTCAGTCGATTTCATTTCTGAAGAAATGTCGGTAGTCCTTCTTTGGATAACGCCTCCCATTGCTGTGAATTTCTTCTCAGTGGGTGTTAATACTGATTATGTATAAAGATCATTCCCTTTTTAATAAGATCTAGGTGATATGATTTATGAGGCTAGTGTCACCGAGTGTGAAATGTATTATTATTTGAAGTTTCATGGTAAAGCTCATAATGATTTCATTACTCTTCACCAGTTTCCATAGATTCAACAGCTCTTCACTTTCGTGTTTGAAAATTTACTACTCGGTTAATTCAAAAAGTTCATGCTATGTTGCTGAAGCTGGAGTTTCAAGGATTTTTTTTAAAATTATTTTTTTTTTTAAATAACCTGAAATAATATAAAATAAACTAAAATAGAATATGGAGAAATTCCCTGATCAAATGTTTGGATCAAACATATTTGAATCTCTAGAACATCTTATTTCCGCTTCTAATTGTATCTATAATAATAGGTTCTCAGCTTTCTAGACTGTTCCGTCCCAGCCAAGCTGTTGCTCAGGTCACTGTGGCTATGCAGGTATGACTAAGTGTGAAATAGGCAGCAGAAGTTTCCATCATGAGCTCTCCCTCCTGTACCTGACCCCTGCAAAGCCTGACTGCTAGCCCTCAGGGCATGATGCTCTTAGAAGTCTTCTTTGAGAACATTACCTTTTATATATGATGTGTATCCTACATAGTTTGTCAATTCTGTTAGTGACTTGGAACCCTCTAACTCTGAATCAGTTCTGGCTTTTGGTTTGTAGTTTAGTCTTGCAGAGGTTCCTTCTCTATGCCTGTTAGGCTGTGAGGATACCGGCAAGTCTGAGACATCAGCAGCCCAAATCACCACATCATGTGTGGGCTTTTTTCTCATTCAGGAGCTATGAACAGACCCTATCTTCTCTAAGTTTCAGTTTTTCCATCTTTAAACTCATTACTGTAATCTTTTGCAGCAGGCAGAGGAATGTTGTTAAGTTTAATTAAATTTAAAGAACAGCTTTGTAATCCTCCTATGACATTCATTACAGGAACATCTTTTTTTCCAAGGGTTCTTACCTGGTTAGTGTGGGAAAAATTAAACAAATAAGAGAAGGGGAAAATGGGCAGAATATTACAAAGTTACAGAGGGAAAAGTTACAGAGAAAAACAGGAAGAAAGAAATTCATGAAATTAAAAAAAAAAGGAAACAAGGAGAATGGCTTTCAAAAATATAATGAGGGTAAAAATCTGTATCTGAGTGTTCTTTTATGCAGTATATACATTTTGGTAATATTTCTTAATGTATTCCTACTGTACATATTCTGTTATGCTGTGAGCACAACTGCATTATATATATGTTACCTTTTATGTTCCATAATGAAGCTCCTTAATAGTAAATGGAAAAATTTAACTTTGTTTTTGTCAAATTTTACTTTCCTAATTCTGTTATTCCTCCTTGTTTGGAATAACTTTGTTATTCATTTCAGAAACCTAGTTATGTTTTCGTCATCATGTGTATTTTGTGTGGATAAGCTGCACAATTCATTCTTGAAATGCTTTGAGTGAAGCTCACTCCACGCATGTCATTTTATTCCTTCCTTTTTTTATTTTTTTGTGTGTGTAAGCTTTGTATGATGTCATATGGTTTATAAATGGTCATTTTCAACTTTTTAGGAGGACAGATATTAGTAGTGATGATTTGCACTATTTTTCATATGAATCTGTCTTCTAATGTCTCCTAAGAGACTTCTCCCATCTCTGTTGACTTAAGGTTGTGATTCTAACAATAAACAGTTTGAAAAGTCAGAAATTCACCATATACTTTCTTCCTAATCCCCTGGAAGGTTAGTCATACATCTGTATCTGAATACTTTTTGAGAATGCATTTATGAGTGCGCAGAGGTGTGAAGATCCACAGCAAGTGTTTATCCAAAATGTTAGTGTTATTGCTGTTTGTTTTCAGGCTAGTGCCTGGAATAAGTTTTGAGGTTTTGCCCATGGGAATCAACTTGTTCAACTTTATACTTAGGGAATAAAATATTCTGCTGGTTTTGTTGCTGTTTATTTTCTGATGATCTCACATTTTCTATTCTTGGCAAGTCTAAAGTACTTTACTTCTAAATTCTTGTTTGGGCTGGTTGACAGGAGAGCAACGAAAATGTGCAGTTTTGAGTGAACATCTAGCCTAAAGTTGTGCAGTGCTTGGGATTTTTAGGCAAGTCTTTGTGTGGCTGAGTGCAGACTGGGTTAGTAAGGGTGCTGCAGACTTCAACACATGATCAAATTGCTCTTTCTAGTCGTCAAACTGTTTTGCATGTTCCTCAAGAGGACATGTGCGCAGGCAGACTGGGCATTGGAGAAGGGTGACAACTATAGAGAAAGCAAAAGTTGAGTGGTGAAATGAGGGTAGGGTAGCAAACCTGAAGACTTCTTGCCCCAAGAATGAGGTCTGGGCCGTCAGACTGAGTGGTGAGGGACTTGAGAGACTTCGGTTTTCTTGGTTAAATGCTAATTGAAACACTATTTCTTTAAAGGGAAAATAAACTGACAAGAGAAAGAAGGGAGGTTTTTAGGAACCAGAAATTACATAAGTGGAGTATGAACCATGAAGTTGCACTTTGCAAAGATGACACTGCATGCAGCATTAGCAGCTACTCTGGAATCTTGACTCTGACTGTTTTAACTAGCATCAGGGGATCTTTAAAAAGTGTCTGAGGTTTGAAGGTCACACAGTCATGACAGGAGTGTCAAAATATTTGAGAAATAGTGTATAACATGATAAACAATTTTCCATAGAGGCTTTTCTCAGTGATCCTGGGGGAGAGAGCAACTACGGCATTAATTGTAGTGATTGATACTAATACATTAGAGGGTGCAAATATACCCATATAAATAAATACCATACAAGGGGTTGGCAAGTTAACTGCGCTTTTGGCACTTATGTGAAGAAAAGTCCTACTTTATTAGATGTGCAGTGAGACGTATGGTTGCCATGGGAACTGCTACTCTGAGTGTTGCCAGTATGTGCTTATTATTAATGTTGCATTTGTATTGAGGTTTTAACACAAGCTTTTTTATTCTAATTGGTCTGGTTGTATGTATTCCTTCCCAGTTAAAAAACTGCTTCAAACAAATGAGCATTTTCATTATTAGATGTTTATCAGATCCAGAAACACAAAGAAAATTGCTTGCCACCAAGGTAAGGTGAGAGAAGAGAACCACTCAGCCTTTATCTCTCATTAATTTTACAATAAAGGAAGAGTAGTTGACAAATAACACATGAAGATAGTGGCTGTTTACTTTGGTAAACCTTACTGGATACTCGACATGTTAAAATTTAATACAATGCTTCTGTAGGCTGTCATGAGAAAACATGAAAATATGATTTTATTAGAGAGCTTAGATTGCTGATCTTGTTTCACAAGCTTTTGAACAGATCTTAAACACAAAAATCTATTTCAAGTAAATGGAGAAGAACGTTGAATTTTCAGGGAAACCTTGGAGCATTAAGAGGAGAATGGTCAAGAGCCTGGCAATTTTATATTAGTGGGATGATAATGACAATTATGAATGAGTTATTCTAAAGAAACTGTTCTGGTGGCCAAAATGTAATTTGTTTGGCTTACTGGGAGCAGTCTGAAAATTAATCATTGCTGTCAGAATGCATTCCTTAAATTGATAGTCAAGTTTTTGATAAAACTTTTACTGTTTATAAATGATTAAAACCTTCCCTCTGCTTTCTCAAAGATGCATCTTCCTAACTGTTCTGTGTGTTTGTGTATTTTAGGTTAATTTAGTTGTATACAAATGCTTCTACCTGGTTGGGTAACATAAAAGTTCTAGATGAGGACTATTTATAACTTCGACTAGACAGACATATGCATATGTTTGTCTATAGTTATAAGTAACTGAAACAATTCTGAAATTCACTGGATTTTTATTGTGGTATTTCAATGGGTAAGTAATTTCAGGATCTACTGTAGTACATTTTCATGATACTTTTTTCATGTGGTCTTTTCTTTTGGAATTTTTTTTTCTTTATTGGAGGTTTACACTCAAAGAAATAAACTCCTAATAGCAGAACTGGAGTCAATTAATAACCCAGATTATAATGTTTTCTGTCAGGCCGGTAGTTTAGCTATTGATTTTCTCCTGTAAAAGTGACTGAGGTACAATATGCAAACTTACTGTTTTAACCCAGTGTGAGGCTCACTGTGTAACAAGACACCAAGGTCTGCTTACAGTAACACAGGTGAATTATTGTCTGTTCAACTGGATCATCTAGTAGGGACACACTGGGTTAGGATCTATAAGAGTTTGTCAAAAAACATTTTGGTAGTCATCACTTCTTTCTTAGGGGAATTTCAACTCCTTTGTGCTATGAGTGTGGTATCCTGGTGGTATTACAATCTCAAATTTAAAAGTTATCAGCTGCATCTGTGAAATGCTAATAGCGAAAACTTTTCTTGCAGTTTTTTTCATATGCTTGCAATTTAGATGTCATTATTATCCTTTTCAGCAACTGAATTCTTGCTGTTAAAGAGCTTTTTAAATGAAAGAACAGCTGAAAAAGTATTACTTGCCAATAGTACTTTAGTGCTGCTGACCCTCAAAGGAAAAAATTACCTAAATAAACCCAGTTTTAAAATACATTATATTCCGTCTTACTCTAAGATGCAAAGACTGACTTTCCTTTCTCAAAACATATGGGATAACAGCGATGAGAAGGGGAGCACTGAGGTGCTGCCAGTGAGGCTGACTGATCAGTTTTGCTGCTTGGGAGGTTTTAGATGATAACTTACCAGCATTGAGTTAAACTTCAGTGTTCAAGAGCAACAAAAAATGAGACCATATACTCTCTCCTCCTTTGTGTTCATAAATTATACAGAAGTAAGATCCAGATAGCCCCTACTCTCTGAGAAACTATGACGCCAAAATGAATTGGAAGCATTTGGGGATCTTTGTTACAGAATAATGGCCAGCAAAGCTTGAAATTTCCATCCTTCTGTAGCAATGATAATAAATCTGAGTTATGAAAAACCTCTGTAGACTATTTTAAAAATTGAAATACTAATTGCAGGTTTGCAAGTATAGCTGTGATACATAATTTTGATTCACTCATACAGTGGTCACAAAGAGAATCAGATCAAAATTACAGGCATTTTTAGAAATAATTACATATGAATTTTAAATGTTTTTCTGAAGGGGCTGCTAATATGATAAAAAACAAATTAAATCTCTCTGCTATTGAACAAGTATTATGACAGGGGCTAAAATAAATAAATTGCCACTGAGCTTTAGGAAGACTCATTAGCACGTGTTGAACGTAGCAGCAATCTCATAGGTTATGTGATAAAGTGCACAGACAGTAGCTTTCAAAAAGGTATATTGCTATTCAGAATCTCTGAAGTGTTTCTGTCACTTTCTTCAGTGCAACTTTTTTAGCTTTCAATTAGTCTTTAAAAAAAAAAGGTATTTCTCCTTGCTAAAGGTTTTTAAGCTCAGAAGTTCAAGTTGAAAATAAAGGGAAGGTAATTTCTGTCTAGAAAGCCAATTTTTTTTTTTTTTTACTCTTCTTATATTTACATCCTTTCTTAACTGATTTTTAATTCTGAAAGAATCTTGAGATGTATCTTAATATTTTAGACTATGTAATTTCTTAGGACTGCCTGAAGTATATATGTACTTGGATCCCAGATTAGTTGCCTTTGAAGAGATTGCACATCTCAAGTTGTGTATCTCTAAGTGGGTAAACTGGTTTGACTTTGCATCAGAGGATCTGTATGTGCAGTTAAGAAACTTGATTTCATGCTGAACAATATTCTTCCTGCTTTCTGAAAAAAAAATAAAATTGTAAGAAGTCAGTAAAGAACTAGGATATGCTAGTCCAAGAAGAAAATGTAATTTTTTTTTTATCCAAATGATATGTATTTATTTTCTGCATTTCAGTCTTCAGAGCATCAGCCTTTAATTCCAGAAAATATAGAAATGAGGTACTTCTATATGAAATACTTGAACAATAACTCCCCAAATAAAAGGATATATTGAAGCATAGAATCAGACTTGTTCTGTCTAAATAAGAGGAACCAAAGTATCCTGTGTACATGTTAAGAAATGGTATTTATGGCACAGCATGTGAGGGCACCCAAAGAGCTTTGGTTTGCAATGATAAGTGGGTTTACAGAGCAAAAGGGCAATAGAATGCCAAAGATTAAATCACAAGAGAAGAGAAATAGGATTTCAAACAAATCTAACCAGATACTCTAAAGATTTAACCAATTTTTAACAGGGGATGGGGTCATGAAGAAGGGGAAAAATGCTCTTCTAAAGTCCTTATATTTAATTCTTTCAATAATATCTGGGTTTAGTAAGTGCTAGAAAATGTTTCTAAGATGACTTTTTCAGTGATAAGCAATCAGGGAAAGGTGACAAACAACATTATGAGCTCTGATATTGTACTGAACTGCAGAAGGGCAGACTTCCAGTACTGGTGAGGAGAATATCACTCCTTTGTGGCAAACTGCTTTAGCAAGAAAGTGTTGTAATTTAATAAATGCTGAAGTTCAAGTGTGATTGCCAAACATGAGCATAGGCAGTGTTTAGCTATTTTAACCATTGGGTGGGGGGTTTGTTTGTTTTGTGGTGTGTTTGCTTGTTTGGTTTGGTTTTGGTTGGTCGATTTGTTGGGGCTTTTTTTCCAGTGCAACACTTGAGATATTTTTATTTCTAGCTTGAGCTGGATCTAGGCATGTTTCAAAATGATGATTTAACTCCTGGTACTGATTTCTCTGTACACTGTAACCCCTCTGCCTGCATATGCCTTCTGAACTCCCCAGTTCTGCATGTGTCTTCCAGGGATCCAAAGTCTTGCTCCAACACAGCAGAGCTATATAACCTGGGCTCAGATTTCTGAGATAATTGTGATGTTTTGAGAAAAAGCTGCAAGAGAGCTTGTAAGAAAAATAAGCTAAAGGGGTAAAATTATAGGCAGTCAGAATTCTAGAGACAAGGATTGTTAATACTTCAAAGAATCTGAGAGAAGAGTCAATGTAGAAGAGTATTAAGAAAAAAAAAACGAAAGAAAATGGAGAGGCTGGTTTTAGGTCAGCAGTTTTATCTGGAAGCCAGTCAGGTCCTTGGTGCCAGCAGAGGTGGTGGAGAAAGTGGCATCTTGGTCACAGGGGGTATCTGCCCCAGGGAGCTCCAAAGACCGACCTCTCTCCTCTGAGCCTGGGTCTGCCTGGCTGGCAAGAATTCTTTCATTTTTTTTATCAGGGCAGTGAGTAGCCCAGCAAGTCTTAAACCTGCTGTCTTGTGTGTGTGCTTATGAATAGATAATAGCTCTATACTTTTAAGATGTCTATGTATTGCAGGTACAGTGTCTTTGCACATGCTGGAATAAACTGACACAAAAGAGGATTGGCAGCATGCTCATCCACCCAGCCACCCATCAAGGCAATTCCAAGGGTCCTAGGTATTTAAAGGGAAAAGAAAGAAACCCCTAAAAAATCCAAAACCTGAACAATCCCAAAAATCTAAACCCTCTTGCCAACACAGCATAACTTCCTTTTCTTTCCTTCCTCAGTAATGTACAAGTAGGACAACCTAAAAGGAAAAAAGTGATTCAGAACTGTTGAAATCTAGTTTTATTCTCACTTCTTATTCACTTGCCTTTCAATTGATACTAAGGATACAGTTCCAAAGACAAAGCCTGTTATGACTGATTATTCTCAAAGTGTTTTGTGTTGTCTGTAATTTGTTTTGCTATTGTTTCAAGAGCAATTTCAGATTGGGTAAAATTAATCAGTATTTCCCCAACAATTCATGTTTGCATAAACCTTTTTGGAGATGCATTTTGTTATTTCAAATTGCATTTCTTTTGTAATTTCTTAGTTTAAAATTATTTAATATCTGTTAGTCCAACCTGATTTTTATCATGACCTTCAATATGAAATCTTAAATCCATGGTTTCAGTGGGTCCTTAGGTGGACAATTTTTTTCTCTTTGGTTTAGTTCCTTGTCTCTCATTTAATTTTGTTTTGCGCTTTGATTTCAGGGGGGTTTTGGCTGAAAATTCACCTTAGCTAAGAAGATACTTATAAAGTATATATCACTGCAAATCACATTTTCTGCTTTGAAATTTATATGCCGAGTTTGTGAGTTCAATCCACCCTCATTATGTTTTTTGGATAATAGATTCTTTCATGTCCTTCACCTAGCCCCTTTTCCTTTCTTTCTCTCTGTCTCTAATGAATGTTCTTATTGAAATTAAACCTCATGCAGTAATAAAGCTTTTCAAGACATCATTCCTAAAATGTGTATGACATTTTAAATTATTAAATTTATTGAGAGGAATAATCCAGTCAAAAGAGGGAGATAATGACATCTTTTTAAGGACCAACATTAATTTATATGGAAACCAATGTTTTATTTACAGCATGGTACAAATATTCAGTGAGCAACAAAAGGTGAATGCTCTGCGCCTGACTGTTATTTTGAAAGGCTGAAATTAGTTTACCCCATTAATTGTACAAGTATGAAGAATGGTATCATTTGAAATGGGCAGATGACTAGCCTTCTAAAGCACTAAGAGAGAAATATTTTGTTTTGTCCATAAGTTCAAAATTTTTTTCAAGTATCACTGCTTGGTGCAGCTCAGAAAAAGAAAAAAACAAGCGGAAACTAGGCAACTACACATGATATCTTTGTAGAACTCAAAACAAAAGCAGAGGAAATGAACAAAATAGGAAAGTATCACCAGACATTCAGGGAAATTCAAAAGTTTCAAGAGCAGAGGTTTTTGTGTTTTGTTTTTGAAAAAGATTTAACAGATTAGAAATAGAATTTTTTAGTTCCTTTAACAGCTTTGAAACAGAATCATGATGAAACACTAACATTGCTTGCAATAAAAGGATATGAAAGTCATATCATACTCAGATGGGTTTAAGAAGGCAAAGGTGAGGAAAGAAAAACATAGGATAAAGATTTTGAATAGATGTGGGTTTATAAAGCTAGTGGCAAGTGATTGTGGCAGAGCTGCAGACGGAGAGAAGGGTGCTGAACAAATGTGATAAATGCCATAGGGCAGTGCTTTTCTTTCTTTTAAGTTCTCTGTCAAAGCTTCGTGGCCTTTTGTAATTTTAGGCTAGTGCTGTGTTGGTTGCAAAGGTAGGACATATTTAAAGCAGAGTTTATTCTTGTGTTAGCAGAATTAACTCAGTAACTGAATGCAAATCTATTGTACTCTGTAGTTAAAACATGCAGCTTGTTGAAGGGGTTGCAGATGAATGTACAAAGAAAGAACCATGAACAAAGAGAAATATCACACATGCAAAGATGAAGGGCTTTTCCTTGAGTTGAGTTTAAAGTGGTGGTGGGAATCCAATGAAGGGGAAGTATATTCAGAGTGAAGACAAGAAGTAAGCAAACTAATAGACCTAAGGATAAACAACAACAACAACAAAAACTCCTGCCGGAAGGGTTGGGATTTCATGTAGCCCTACTTCGTTTTACATTAATGACAGAAGCCAAGCTTCATTTATGTACAGTGCAGAAATTTTAAAGGCGAGGTTTTCAGTAAAGGGCCTGACAAGTTAATGTTTAAGGCTTAGTTTTCAGTAAGATATCATTGATCCTGTTTTACTGTTGTGGGTTATTTTTAATGACACACTACTGCCAGAAGCAGTATATAAGTCTCTAAGCTTTCTGCTTCTTTTTTTTTTTCAGAACACAAGCATTTAGAAATGTTTGGGTGGACTTTGGTCCATATATTTTCTTCCTGCTTTCTTCTTTCACAGAGCATTCATCTGGGAAGCTTCAAAGAGAGTCCTGAGTGCACTATGCCTATATGAATAGGAAAATGATTAATAGATAATTGACTCGTCATGCTAGAACTGATAAGCAACTTAAAATGGAATGACTCTGAGAACTTTATATAATGATTTATGGCTGTTTGTTTGCAGCTTCCAACTCTTCATTTGTCTGTGGAGTATAACAATGCACAGGTTAAAATGGTCCGAGACAGATCTGATAGTTTGGTAGACAAATTGCAGCAACAGAAACCTTTGTGCTGCTGTGATTTAGAAGGACTAGGAGAAAAGGACCTCAGACAATTATGTTCTTTATTTTCCTACTTTCAGCTTCTATTGGTCTGTGCATTTTTATTCTATTTAGCAAGTGTCAGCTAAGCATTCTGTCAATGGGCTTACAGCAGTGATTCATACAGTCTCCTTCAGCAAAAGAAACTAAGTAATTTTGAAAGATGAAGCAGTTTAAATGATTTTCCCACTAGCTGATGTGTGTGTGTCTGTTGTGTTTATGTGTATATTTGTCTGGTTACAGACTTGGTAGTGTAATAGAGGGCCTCCTAGGTAATTACTGCAGAATTGCTTTAAGTGTGCAAGCAGGTGATGGGAGATTCCCTGGAACACTTCTAAGAGGGTTTTACAAGGTTGAGATTCTCAGTGTTAATTTAAGGAAAACATAAAGTGAGAGATTTTGCAAGTGAAATGACTATGGCTTCATTAGCTTAGACACACAGAGAAGGATGACACAGGTGTTAAGGCTGTAGCTTCATTTTTACTACGTGATTGACATAAATTTAATTGATCATAGGTTGTATTTAGTAAATGGATATAAGGGGACCACCCAAGATGATGAGGATATTGAAACAAATCCTTTGGGGCAGGAGGGGTGAGGGTGTGTAGCGTGGGAGAGAAACGGGATGGAGGAACAAGGAGATGCATGTACTGAATTTGAAGTATCCTTCTCCTTTCCAAGGTCATGGTCTGCCAGTTTGGGTTCTCTAATGTGTTTCCTTAGTCATGGGTCAAGAGCCACCAGGTTGTTTCTGGATCTTCTAATTGTAGGGGCTAGTAATTAAGCTCACCTGCTAGGTCTTGTGATAGTTTGATAAATTTATGACAACAGAGGAACACTTGCTCTGGATCTCTAGGTGGCTTTTTTTTTTTTTTGGTCCTTTTCCCTGTTGCTGTGGAGGAATATAAGACTTTTGTTTCGTGACGGAAAGAAAAGTCTCGCTGGTCTCTTCTGTATTGTGGGATTCTGTACTTGTAACACAGATGCCTCTGCTTCTGTTAGGGCCTGCTAAGGCTGAACAAAGGAGCTGCTATGTACTTTTTGGCAATTGGCTAAAGGTGAGTTCAGACTTAGATATTGTTGTGCACCTAGCATACAATCATCTCTTATTTGGGCTCTGGTGGGGCTGGTCATTAGTGAGTCATCTTCTTGCCTGGCCAAATCTTTCACTAGGGGGAAATCTTTTAAGAGTAAAATTTTCCAGGCAGAATCTGGGCAGGACTCTGATACTGTTATTTTTACATGTTGGTATTTGAGACCAGGCATGTAATTGCTGAGAGCTTCGCAGAAAGTACCATGGCCACTGAGTGATCATGAACAGGAGAGTTGGGACTGAATTTAGTGCTTCCCACCTGTCCATAGTCAAAAAATGGAGTTACTAGAGTAACTTGCTTAAGCAAAAATATCAATTTTTCTCTGCATTTTGTGTATATGTAAAATAGATGCCTGAATACATTGGTTGTAGCTAGAAACATGAGCTTTACTCTTAACTACATAATAGATTAACCTGTATTTCATGTTAAAAGCTTAGAAAAGCTTCAGAAGCCCTGTAGTAGTATAAAGTTTTACTGGAATGTTTAACTGCATCACCTGATCCACTATTTGAATTGAGTTTGTAGTATAGAATAATATAATTTGACACTGGTAAGTCTGTAGAAATTTTAAATACATAAATACATATGCATGAAAACCTGCTCAAGTGATTTTCTATTCACTGCAATGTGCTTTGGGTGATCAGTCATTAATAATAATAATAACAACCCTAGAGGTTCTGCAGTTCTTGAATTTTTTGGATTGCAAAAACACCTGTGGGATTTTATCATACACCTCTGAAAAGGGTATCAAAACTGCTGTTGACTTTGGAGCCTATGCTGTTAGTATTTACCTCATGCTTGCTGCTTCTTGGCATCACAGACCGTACCTGCATTGGGCCTGGAAGGATTCTCTTTGACTTCCTTTGGGCATGTCCCATCTTTGAGACTGTTGGTTAATCCTAATGGCTGGAGGTCACAAAAAGGGGAAAGGCTTTTTCATGTAAGTACAAGATAGATTTGAACTCTAGGCTCATGAATTTGAACCTGAAATTGTTTTGTAGCAGAACCTGTGTGCATATGTGGTGAACTTGACAGCTGGGCCGGATTGTGGAGGACCACCAGATCTCCATCTATATAGCTATTGCTTCTCTTTAGTGTGCCTTCAGTAAATATTTGGCAGGCATCATCTCTATTTGTTTATACGTCATTGAGTTTTCATGTTCTCTGGTACATGCTGCTCCACCCTCAATGTTTCAAAGGTACAAAGGCTTTGTGTGACTCAGAACACAGTGCTGCAGAACCCAGACTATATTTCAATATATGCTATAGTCCCTGGAGAGGTTGACAGAGGATGGAAAATCAAGCAAAACAAAGTTGAAGGGAAAGGAATCAGTTGCAATGAATATGGGAGGAAGAAAAATCATACAAACCATGAATTATATAAAGTTAATTGAGATTAAGTACCTGCAGCTGCATTTGTGCACATGCCTTCTTTCTTGTATGAAAAGACATTCAATTTTCAATATATTGGATGTGAAAATTCATGGCAGGTGTGTTTTTTGTTCAGCAGGATAATGCGATTTATGGAGCTATTTGCAAAGCATAGGATGAAATAATAAGAAGAAACAATGGAGGATTGTCAGCTCAAATTCAGCCTCAGATTTTGGTGTGATTTTCTGATTCGCATACACAGAAATTTTGAAATTTATCCACCGTCCTAGGGTATTAAAAGCAGCATTGCAATTGGTCCTTTTGTATCTTTCTTCTCGCTGTAAGCTGAAATTTGACCACTTTCACTACTTTTACATTTGTAAATTGAAGCAGCTTGTTGTACAGGTATTTTTCTTACCATCAGAATTTGATCAAAGTCCTTGAAACTGAACCCCTCAGTGAAGAGTCATCTAAGATGTCTGGTCACTGTTGTGTTTGTAGGCACCTGCCTGTAATGCCAATGAGTAATATAGGTTCTTCCCCTCAATAACTATCTACTTTACAGGTAATCTATGGCAAGTGAAAAGAGGGCAGGATTGCAAATCTGGACATTAAACTGAATAATCTGATGGAACAGCTGTGTCCATCTGCTGGCCTGACAGGGAGTCACAGGAGCTGTGCTGCCTTTCTTAGCTCCTAGAGGAGCCAAGTCCAAGGTATTGCCAAGAGGTGTCACTTCTTTTTGGGAGCACAGACTATACTATCCATTCCTCTGCTCATTCCTATGGGCATGAATGACGCTGAAAGGCAGAACCAGAGCAGGATCAAGGAAATCACAAAGCCCTGTGGGTACAAGTGAAAAGTGCTGGTGACCAAGTTATCTTTTGTTCCAGTTTACCAGTTAGATGAAAGGATGAGACCAGAAATTGACAAATCAAATTGACAAATAATGCAAATCAGCTTCTGGCTTCATGGCATGTGCTGTGGTGAGGGTTTTGGTTTTCATGACAGTGGCTCATTCTTTGTTTACTCTAGCTTTGATGAGGCAGGTTATAAGTAAAGGACTTGGGGGATGGGGTCCAAAGTGACACCACCATTGTAACCAACAGGGAATAAGCCAGGACAACCAGAGCACAGACGAATGTTCCTTAGCTGCTTCCCAAGGTGACAACCAGAAACCAAACACCCCAAGGGTATGCATACCAATGAACGCAGCCTGGGGAACAAACAGGAGGAACTGGAGCTTTGTGCCCAGTCTGAAAGTTATGATATCACAGGAAAGACTGAAACGTGGACGCACAAACTGACATGACTGGAGGATCACAATGGTTGGCTACAAGCTGTTTCACAAAGACAGGCAGGGAAAAAGAGTCATTGCACTCTTTGTTAAGGAGAATCTTCAGTGTACGGAAGTGAACTATAGTAATTCCAGCCCTATGAAATGCTTCTGGGTCAAGATCAGAGGGATTGTCTTCAAGGGGGATCTTACAGTAGGCATCTGCTACTGATTTCCAAACCAAGATGATAAAGAGAGCAAAGGAATATTTGGGTCATTTAAGCAACGTTTGGGTCAACAGAACCTGGTTCTTATGGGTGAATTCACCTACCGAGACATTTGTGGGAAGAACAATGCAGCAGCTCACACATCATCCATCAAGTTTCTGGAATGCAGAGAGGACTGCTTGCTCACGCAAATGTTAGATGTGCCAACCAGGAATGAGGAACTGCTGGACTCATTACTCACAAACCAAGAAAACCTGCTTTGTAATATTTCAGTTAATTACAGACTTGGCTGCAGGGATCACAATATTGTGGCTTTTGGGGTCCTGCTGAGCACACTGAAGGCTAAGACAAAGGCCTTAAATTTTTAGAGGAGGAAACTCAGCTTGCTCAGAGCTCAGTTAGGAGGGATTCCATGGGAAGCTTCCATGGAGGATAAAGAAGCTAGAGAGTGCAGGGAGTTTTTCAAGAACAGTCCCCTGGAAGCACAAAAACACTTCATTCCCTTTAAAGATGAGGGAAGTAGGTGGAGAAAGAGACTCCCTTGGCTTAACAGTGACCTTCTGAGTCTGCTCAAAACAAAGAGACATGTTCCAGAGATGGAAAAGCAGAAAAATACCTGTTGAGAACTACAAGGGCATTACCAGAGCATGCAGAGATGCAGTTAGAAAAGCAAAAGCTCAGTTCAAATTGAAATTGGCCAGAGATGTCATAAACCATAATAAAGGGTTCTTCAGGTATGTAAACAAAACCAGAAAAATGAGAGAAAGATTGGCCTGCTGTTAAAACAGGAGAGGTGAATTAGGCACCAACAGTGCTGAAAAGGCAAAGGTTCTCAACACTTTGTTCATCGCTGTCTTCACCAGCACTGTTGGACCCCAGGCTTTGGGAAGAAAAACCCAGGTTTACGCAAATATGAACCCATTATCAGTGAAGGAACGGTTCATATGTGAACTATTACAGGGGTTGGCGCTTACAGGTCAATGGGCCCTGACATTGTCTCCATAAGGATGTTAAGAAAGCTGTCTGATGGCATTGTGACGCTGCTCTCCATAATCTCTGAGTAGTTGTGAATACTGGGAGATGTTCCAGAAGACTTAAGAAAGCTAATATTACCTCTATCTGCAAGGTGGACTAAAAGGAGGATTCAGGAAATTTCAGTCTTACTTCTGTCCCTGGGAAAATTATGGAACGAATCCTCCTGGGGGCCATCACAAGTCAGATGAAGCATGTGATTGGGAAAAGCCACCATGGATTCACCAGGGGCAAATTATGCTTGACAAACCTGATCTCCTTGTATGGCAAAGCAACCTGCTTGGTTGACATGCAATGAGCAGTGGACATTTTCTACCTGGATTTCTCCAAGGCTTTTGATATGATTTCCAAAAGCCTCCTTCAAGAGAAATGAATGAGTTTGAGTTAGGGTCTAGACAAGTGGTCCATGTGGTGGGTGGGAAACTATCTGACAGGAGCACCCAGAAAGTGGTGGTAAAACAGCTCCTTCTCAAGATGTCAACCTGTCACAAATGAGGTTCCACAGGGATCAATATTGGGCCCAACATTGTTTAATATCTTCCTAAGTGAGCTATAAGATGGGATCAAGCCTACTACGGCAAAGTTTGTTGATGGTACCAAACATAAATGGATGGTTCAGAAGGGAGAGCCACTGTACAGGAAGACCTGGACAGCCTGAAAGAGTGAGCTAACAAGAATCTTATGAAGTTCAACAAGGACACATACAAGGAAAATTTTTCACAATGAAAGCAATCAGTCATTGGAATAATCTCAGGGAAATGGGGGATTGATTCTGCAGCATTGGACACTTGCAATATTCAGCTGGACAGGATGCCGGCCCATTCTATGATTCTCTGTAACATCTGTATTTACTGCGGTTGTGAAGAGAGATTCCCCCCCCATTTTTTTTTTTTTTTTTTTTTTTTAAAGTGGGTAGCTATCCTTAAGTTGTTATAAAATGGCTTGCAGCCTCTATTAGGAAACAGTTTCACTTCAGGATCTGCTTTATGGGGAATACTACAATGAGTAATGGTTTGGAAATTTAAGCCTGGAAAGAGCCAGAGGCTGTGAATGGCTCCTGTTGCAGTGCACAAGCTGCTGCATAGGGGGAATGTCACAGAGGCAATATTAGTTTAATTTGAAAATGCACTGAGGTGGAATCATAATATTGAGTACGATTAAGTAAAATCAGTGTACAAAAAAATTTTCTACAAGTGAAAACAACAGCAAAAAAACCCCAAACCCTCAAGTGCTAATGCCTTAGGTTCTCTGTTTAGGGATAGTTTAATTGTGTGACACTAATGAAGCACTGCAATCCTATATCAGGACTGTACAGATAGGTACTACTGAACTTGATAGGAGAGAGCAGCAAATCTGTCACAGGAGGCCTCTGTCATCTTTAGATCAGTACAATGTAGAGAAAACTAAACGACTTAGTATGCCCAAGTCCTAGCAGGTAATCTTAGCCTTTATCTCACCTCTGGGAGGGCAGGTCTCTCCTCTCTGGGTGTTTGGCCTCATTCTGAAAATTTTGCATTGCTCTGATTCCCTACCACTTCGTAGAAAAAGCTCCTCTATGCTTTTTCTTGTCTTTCTTGTCTTACCTTGACATTGCTTAGATCCTGAAGTATTTCTGAAGATCCATTTCCTGTTCAACTGAAAACTTTTGAAGTAAGCATATGTATATTTAGAATTTACTGATGCTTCTTTGAAGAACTGTTCTCACACTCTTTGGAAAGCTCTAATGAGTTTCCTTAGTTTGATTTAGAAACATAAAAACAGCTCAGTGTTATTGTAAAGACTCCAGGTATGTTTCATAATACATCTTATGGAAATGTTTGATGCTGCAAAAGAAAACAAAGTCTGTGTTTGGTGGTTTTGGGGTTTTTTTATGGTTGGCTGGGTTTTTATGTTAGTGAACTGGCAGACAAAGAACAAACTAAGAACAAAACCTGAAGTTACATATTTGATTTGATAAATATTGTTTAAAGATGTCTGATACCGACCAGATGCACTGCAGACAATAGTCTTGGTACAGGAAATTGTTCCTGATTTAACATGAGAATGACTCAGGACTCTATTAAAAATGGGATCTGTTGCTCAATTAATGAAATGAATTAAATAAAATCACTTGCAAACATTACCTCATGGAGGGGGAACCTTGTCTCTGATGCTTTTTTCTCCTTAAACATAAGTTGAGGGCTTGCAGTTGAGTACAAAGGCATGGACACAGTAAAGAAAACCTAATTGTCTTTCATCGAGAATTCTTAGGTATATGTATTAGAAAATCCTTGGTGTATTGTCCTTACCTTCCTGTTCCACTCAGCATTAGATCTCCAGATAGAGAAAAAGTCCTTCACATGGTCCAGTGGCAACAAGGGCAACATGCCAGAATTGGGTACTGTGGTGCGAGTCAAAAAGCATTCTATTGTTATCACTGGTTTTTTTTCTTGAAAAACTAGCCAAAGTTATGTACTTTTCAGAAAATGCCCTTAGGAACTTGGCATTGTTTAGTGAAGTGCCTGGCTTGGTGTTTGCACGTGACTGCATGTAATTTGGAAGTAAACTAAGAACTGAATGAGAAAATAAAACTGATTGAACTGCTGTTTAGTTCCTCTCTAGGCAATTCAGTTGCAAAATGCAGTACCAAACACATTTTGAGTAAGAGTATTTGTGCTTTCAGTATGGTCTTAGTTCTCCTGTTTTCAACAACCTCTCCTCCATCTTCATCTGATAACTGTATTGCAGAAAATATTGCCTGATTACAGAAATACTTCTGGCTGACAGTGATCGTGAAAATATTATCCATTTATTTCAAAATCACATGAAATTCCTCCTGAATATCAACTATGGCTTTTAGAAGTATCATCCCTGAAATTCTCCATAGTCTGAAAATATGATGAAAGCAATATGGTTTCCATATATTCATCCCTGTGACATTTTTTTCTTTTGACAGTAGAAGTGCGGTAGCTTTTCCTGTTTTGTGTTGGCATTTAGACAAGTTTTGGTTCCATTTTTTTCCTCTTCTGTCTAACTGGAGAAGGATAACCACAGCCAAGCAAATGAGAGGTAAATTTGTAGTTCACTAGTTAGCTTGGGGTTGTGCTCAGTGTAGATACTCTTAGTTGTTTATTTCGTTGCAGAAATACTTGCCAATTCCAGTAAGAATCCTTAGAAGAAAAAAGCAGTTAGGAGGAAATAGTCTGATACACACTAATATTTTTACCTATTTATACATTGAGTTATACCATGTAGAAAAGCCCAAAAGTATTACCTATGTTATATATTCATGGGTTCTTTACCTGAGGAGTAATACACAAGAACCAAATAACTTACAATTTGTGTTGTCAGTGAGTTGTCCAATTCTTAGTGTTTTCTGCATTAGTTTTGTTTCTTTGTTAGATTGTTAAACTTGTTTTTTTGTTCTGGAGAAATTATTCAGGGAAGTACAGGATATATTGATGCCATCTCTTTAATATTGAATTTCTACCTTCAGGGTTATTATATTGGGAGAATCAAAAGACATTTCGGAATATAAGAAAAAATATATTCTTAAATATGTCTTCCTCCAGGTGAATTTGGAGGCATTTGCCTTCATTACTTTCATTACTAAGCTTACAGAAGACTTCCTCCCTTCCCTCTTCTTCCAGAAGTGCTCAGCACCTCCACTTAGAGATGTTGAGTGATTAGTACATTTATATATTGAACCAGAAGAGTTGTCTGATGATGCAAGGGTCTGATCCTTTACAGTTTTTCTCCACTGAAAAAAACACTGAGTAGATTTCCCATGATCAGTCCCAAGACACATACCGAAGTAGAGTTGCTTCTTTTCCTAAGGACAGGGTCTTGGTAGTTTTTTATTGCATTTTTCTTCTTCCTTGTATTTTTTTAACTTTATCATATATTTAAAGTAGTTTTCTAGTAAGCAGAACCTAAAATGGCCTGGTGCTTTTGAGCTGGTTAAGTGTTTGTGACTGTAAAATTATCTCTCATTTGGGAGCAGGGACATGTGGGAATTGTCAGTTTTGTTCCTTATCTTAAAATTCTTGAATTGAGTAAAGGTGGAGGAAAAGAAAAGCCATGCAAAAATAATAATAATAATAAAAAAAGCCATTAAAGGGTAGACAAGACAAAGTTGCAATAGAACAACTAAACCTGCATAACTTATATTAACCAAGTGCTGATAGTGAACTGTACAATTTATTCAACTGTAATACTCTGAAGGGGTTTGTCTTGGGGGTTTTGTTCATCTGGAGAGATTGTTTCAGCAAAAAAAAATCTCAAAATTCAGAAACCTGCACCAATATCTGTGAGTTCATGTTTGCACATAGCTAACTTGGAATCAAGAGCAAAGATACATGCAAATAAATTATGCGTGTCACTGAGGGAAAAGATCTGAATACTTAGGCATCAGCTAACATCTGAGAGGTATTGCAAACCTAGATACAGCACAGATTCTAAAAGATATCGTTAATTGCTTACATTTTATCGATACAGTTGTTACTGAGGACTTTGAGAAGGGTGGTGCTGAGGTATTCTGAAGAAGAGCAAGAGAAAGCAAGAGTGAGACAAAGTGGGAAAGTTGAAGGATAAGAGAGATGGAGGTCTGAGGGGAGAGAAGCATTCAGGCAAAGTAGGAGAAAAAAACATGAGGCCCTGATGGAAAGGGAAAAGCTGGCCCTGTAGGATTCACTATGGAGCAGAGCTAGTGGTGTGGAGAAACACAGGATGATGTTGATGGAGAGGGAAACTGGAAGTTGCAGAGGTGAATTTGTGATGTTAGTCTTATAATCATTTAGGTTGAAAAAGACCCTTTAGATAGTTGAGTCCAACCATTAACCCAGCACTGCCAAGCCCACCAGTAAACTATGTGCCACATCTACACACCGTTCAGGATGGTGCCTCAGTCACTACCCTGGGCAGCCTGTTCCAATCTTGAGAACCCTTTCAAGAGAAGAAATTTTTCCTTATATCCTATCTAAGCCTTCCCTGTGGCAACTCAAGGCTGTTCTTGTTATCCTATCACTTGTTACATGGGAGAAAAGACCAACCCCACCTCACTACTATCTCTGTTCAGGTAGCTGCAGAAAGCAATAAGCTCTCCCTTCGGCCTCCCTAGCCATAAGTATTTAAAATGTGTCTAAATCATCTTCTGGAGGATATTTTCCTCTCCATTTTAGTGTTATTGTTATTGAAACTTCTCAAGTGTGACAAGGGGCCGGGGGAGAGGTGGCAGGAAAAATCAGGGCATTTATATCCAGAGCATGTCTAGCATGCTGACCTCAGGGTACCGCACAGCAAGACACTGTGTAAAGGGGAAAACCGTCTTTTGCTTCCACAAAGAGAATGTTCAGGGGAAAGGGGGGGGGGGGGGTATTATCTTCACAGCATCACTTGCCCTTCACAGAGAGGTCAAAACCTGCTCTGTTGGTATGGTGTCTGAATGGGGCTCTAAGCAGGCTTGAAAACAGCAGGGAGAGGCACATCAGTGTTTTCTTCGTTTTACGGTTAGAGCAGACTGCCCTGAATTATTCCACCCTGACGATGTATGTCTCCAGGCTTGCATCATTCCTGCTGCCATCCCCTTATATGCATGCCTGGGCTAGCAGCTTTCCAATGCAGATAACCTTTATTTGTCAAATATGGTGCACGCTTGCACCCAAAAGGTAGGAATTCTCTGCTTATGGTGTCTGATGGTTTGCTTGGAAAAATTCAGATGCGTGGAGCTGTCTTGGAGTGCTCCCAGAGTGACAGACTTATCCTTATTTCAAGTGTATTTGCAATGAATTGCAGTACAGTATTTGGATGCAATTCTTGGCTGTTAGAAGCTGTCACCAATCTGGCACCAAACCATAGGCCAGTCCTGACATTGACACCACTGAAGTTAGTAGGACTTGAATATGGCCACATGTGCCAGACTTCATGAAATTGCATATTATTTCTTTATTTATGTCTTTATTGAGTTACCATGTTACAGACTTCCAGCAAGGTGACATGACTCCTCAAATGCTTTGACTGATGCTGTTACTCTTGGATGAAGAATTAATGAAGTGTGGAAAAGGGAAAATAATCATTAACCATACAGTGATATTTTGAGAAATGTAACACCTGTGGGACTATTTATTTTCAACCATGATCCTTTGTGAACCAGTTTGTAAGTTGTTATTTTGGATCCTGAGGCATTTGCAGACATTTTTGAAAGAGCTTTTATGGAAAAGGTAAAACATCTCTGTCTAAGAAAAGTGAACTTTTATTGCATTGATGACCAACACCTGCCCATCATAAATACTGTATTAGTTTAGTTTACCTTGACCTTCTAGATAGAAGATGTTGTGATCAGATCTCTTGATTAGTGTTGAGGTACAAAAGTTAACAAAATACTGTATAGGAAATCATTTATGACTCTGCTTTTCTTGGTTTAACTGCCAGTGGATTGATTTCCCTGCCTTGCCCTTCTGGAATACATGGGAACCATCCTAACCAAAACTTTTGTCAGGTTAGAATCAATAAATCAGATTTCCTTCTTCCCAATCAAAAACAGCAGCAATGTTCTCCTTTCTGCAGAGTCATTAAACAGAAAGAAATTTTCATCATTCTCTTGTCTATAAAAAGGAGAGTTAGGGGAAATCCAGATGTTGTACAGTAGCTGCAGAAACTGGACAGCAATTATATTTCTCCAAGTAATCAGCAGAGAATTAATTTATCTTTCTTAAATGGAGGCCCATATGCTCATCGATTGTAGCCATCCTGTACAGTCTGCTGTTTTTCATGCTCTGTGTTGGGGAGTAAAGAAGGCTGGAGGAAATAAATGTTTGGCAATATGAAACCTTTTATTGTAGGAGCAGGAAAGCATTTGTGGTCGCTTAAGCTGTCAGGATTTACTGCAACAAACTGAAACACTGAGGTAGGATGATCTGTGACCTAACGATTGTATAGATCTCTTATCAGCCAATACAGATGTTTTTTGCAGGTTTAGGGTCAGGACATATTTAGATATTGTTGTATTAGCATGCTGCTGAGTCACATAGAGGCATTATTTCCCTCCTTGTTAAATCTTCTGCCAGGCAGTGATGGCTTGAAATATTGTATGAAAGCTGAAGGACAAGGCTTAGATAAGTACATATCTTGGAAATAGCATACATTCTTTAAATATTTTTCAGTAATGTGAAAAATTTCTTTACTGTGTGGATTAGTGTATTTGAAAGAAAATATACTGTATCTTGTAAAATGACGAGTGTTACTCAGAGATACTGGGTGTAGTTTGAGACAGTCTGTATTCTAGAAAAGTAAGGATATAGGGATTTTGAGGAAAAGAGTCTTTCAGAAAATACTTCAAGATGAAGAGAAATATGTGGTGGACTTGTGGCTAAGTGCTACTGAGAATTTCTTCTCATCAATGTGATGATTACAGAATATTGAATAATAGGAAAATTTTAAATATGTTTTTTCAAAACTTGAGATTTTTGGAAGGGCAAAAATTATCTTGGTCTTGATTGTTGGAGTATCTGTCATAAATGTAACTGTTACCTGCCTGTATTTGTGGAAGCATGAAGAGAATTTTGCAATATGTTTCAATCAATTATGTTTCTATGCCATATGTCAATAACATCTGTATGTTCATAATTTATGCTAATTCAGGTGTCTGAGGACAAAGCTGGTCTTTGTAGTTATAAACATCTTGGAATTTATTAACTGACATGACTGTCATAAAGCACTATTTGACTGGAATTTATTAAACCATTAACAAATGTTTAATATCTCAGAGGGGACTGTCAAAGGTGAATACTATTATCTAACCATGTCTAGACTACTTGTCAGGGTAGCAGAGGAATTGGTAAGTCTGCTAGTCTGCTATTTTTAGTTAGAATTAAAATAAGTGACTTGAACTAGAAAGTGAAGTTTGTGATACCTAAAAATATCAGGTAATCAGCATATATTTTATCTTGGAATATGATCTCTTTTTATCATACTTAGAATTTATTGCAGCTGTGAGAGTTTAATACTCGCTCACTCTCACTTTAATGAAAAATCCTATGAGACTGATAGTATATTACCTCTTTACCAATGTGCAGTACGGAATGTTTCAACCATTTGTATGTGTTTATTGTTTAGCTCTTTGAACCTGTTCCTAATGTCCCTTTCTGAGTGACTATGGTCAAGTCAGAAGGTTTGCTGAACTCATTGTGAGTGTCGTCTGTGATCCTGATGACCTTTGGATCGTGTGAGCATTTCATGTTTTCCTGCAATTTCTCTCTTCTTTCTCTGACTTAGTGACATACTTAGGATGTCTCCTGAAGTGCTCTGGTAACTGAAATGTTTTGCTTCTCTAAATTGTGTTTTTACTAGAGACAGCCTTGGACTCTTACTCTTGGCTTTGAAAAAGTGTTTAAGCATCACGTAGCTCCAACAGACACAAGGTACGGAGGTAGTTGATCTCAGTGAGATTTTGGTATAAACATCTGCTGTCTGTATGAAAATGATAATTTTTTCATTACATTGACAAAAAAACCAAACTGTTAAAAACAGCTGATGATTTCTTAGAGTGAAGTCAATTGGGGTTCAAAATTCAATTACAGAAAAGAAGAAAGTCTTATTTCCACAAATACTTTCTTTGAGCAAACAGCAGTATTACTTTTAATTAGTGTTCACATCAGGTTTACTACTTGGAATATGAGGAAAAGTTGAGGTTAAGCACCTGTCTATACTAGCAAGGCATCACATTTACTGAAATTCTGTGCTACGTATCTCTCTACTGTAGATTGTGTGCTTATGGGTTCACTGCATCTTTTTCTATCAGAAAGTATGTTTCTCTCACAGTTCAACCCAATTAAATTCCACTATTTTATAGGACTTCAGAGACTGCAGGATGGGGTTGTTAGAATTGGTTTTGGTTTGGACCTGTATTTTGTCCATAGATCTGTACATTGGATTTCCACTGATGTTTTTTGTCCACTGACAACAGCAGAAATCTCTATACTGTACTACAGCTTCAAGTGGACTAGGATGTGGTTACCTGGGAGGTTGCTTCTTTTGCACAGCCGTATTTCTGCAGCTGTTAACAGCAAATTCAACCAAGGCTGCGTATGGGAAATAGGAGTCAGGAATGCATCAGCTCCCTGCAGCTTCTGCCTTCCCACTTGCTGTGTAATACCAGCATTTGCTGATGCCTGCCTTCTTACCATCTATGTATTTAACTTTCTTGCTTCCTTCTTGTGGCATCCAGATTTGGGATAGGCATCTGAAGTGGTTGATCTGGTTTCTAATTAAAACAGAAGGCACTACAAACTGTACTTCTAAGACTGTCTCACTGCTCTGTGCATCCAAGGAGTGAGATCCAAAACTCTGGAGGAAAAGACAATTAGTAAAATGTAAATAAGAAGTTAGGATCTACCATGTTTTGGTAACATTTACCAAGTTCTGCTTAGCATTCTTTAATACCTTGAGGCACATGTAAATACTATATTTTTGTCATGGTACACCTTACTTCTAGAGCAGTGATGAATTTGTCCCTGTGTTTCCTTGCTCTGTTGGTTGAATTCAGACACTGTGTTCAGATAAGAGGTGTGCTTAGGAGCTGCCAAACATGGACTTTGGCTGTTTGTTGCCAACCGTGACTCTGTCCTCCTCCCTGACCCCTTGTGCAGCCATGCTGCTCAGAGCTGCAGCAGCTGTGAAACTGTCCAAAGGGGCTAGTGAAGGGTTAGATGGCTGCTGGGGAATTATGCAGATGTGACTGTCAGGAATTTAGCTCCCCGTTTGATGTCTGGGAACATATAGCAAAGCAGAAGTCTGAATTTTTTTTTCATAATCTCTCTGCAGACCACAAACTTGTAATGGTTTTAAAAGACTGCCTATAGGTGTTTTCTCAGAACATAAAAATAAGCTCTCATATTCTGGCCCCAGAGCCAGAATGTTGTGGTGCTGCTGTTACTTGCACTTTATATTTGTGGATCAGTGACATATAGGGCATTATACTTTAGAACTATTGGGTGATTTAATTTTTATTTAGCCTTTCTTTTTTTTTACTTTCTTTTTCCTCCAGATAAAAGTATTGCCTTTATTTTCTTATTCTTGGGACAAATTAATCAAACCAGTAAAATGGTATTTTATATTATTAACAGAACTGGCTCTATACCAAACCTCAGAGCATAGAAGTAGTCCATAACCAGAATGGGACTTTGCCTGTCTCTTTCCCTGGCACTGTTATAGCAGGGTTTTCAAACACTAACCAGCTGTCACCAGGGCTTGCACATCAAGATTTGATTACTTTCTGCTCCTGTACCAGTGGATGTCAAGTGCTAGCTCTTTGCTGATTCCTGCAGCTCATGCTCTTCTCCCATTAAAATCTGGAGTCTTCTGTGCTAGAAGAAGAGGTTTTTTTAGAATAAAAGTCCTGCAGTGCAGCAGTGCAGTGCAGCTCAGACTGGTCTCCCAAAGACGGAGTCCCTGCCATCTGGGATTTTAAATCCAGAAATGTTAGGGGATGAGTCGAGGTTTTTCTCAGTGAAATATTTGAGAAGCCTCAGGCAAAACTAGAGTCATGTAATGGACTTGATATCAGGATAACTTTGGTGGTGTGGTGGTTTGTAATGACTGCTCTATCCAATGCTAGCAGCCAACTCTAGTAGCTAGCTCTTGTGCCTCAGTGCCTATTTACTTTGCTGCCATGTGATGCTAAAGAATGAGTATTCCCTCATGGCAGGTGCATCCCTATGTTGAGTTACTTACAAATAACTTAAGCCAGCTATTGATGCCCCTACAGTGAGTTACACCTCACAGTTAGACACACTGCTGTGTATTTACACTGCAAATTACAGGATGATGGCTGAGCTACTCGATCTGGCACAAAACTGTCTACCTTGCTCACCAGTAGCAGTGTAGCTGTTTTGGCTCCAGAACCTGCTGCAACCTGAAATGTTGCTGAGTATAGGAGTAGAGGTATCAAAATCCTCCTGTGTGTGGCAAAGCCACTGTAGGAGGGAGCCCACAGCAAAATTGCTCTGTGTTTATTGAGACATAAGCATGTTCACAGAACTGGTGAATGTGTTGCTCCTCATCAAGAAGTTTCTGTTTAAAAGTAAAACAACAATAAAATTTGGAGTGTTGTCAGAACCTGATTTTATGATGGCAATATTATAATAATGTTGACTTTTAATTAAATGAAGTTGACATATTTTAAGTCTGCAGATTAACCATCTGTTGCTGCATTAATGAATATGCTTCATGGCATCAGATCAGGACCCATGTTTTGTTATATTTTGCCTTTTTTTTTTTTTTTTTAATTTCCCAAGATAACTCTCTACCATGTGTATTTGCCGATTAAAGCATGAAACATTGGCCAGAATCAATTTGGATTAGGCATTTACCCACTGCTGGGAAATGAACTTTGTGCACAGCACTGGTATTTCTGCAAGAATTTTGGGTAGTTGTCTTTACTACTTTTCTGTGCCAAATACACTCCTTTGAAAAACACCTTCACGAGAAAACCCTTCTAACAAATATCTTTTGCACAGGCAATTGAAGCTGGAAATTCTTGTGTGTTTTTTTTTGTTTGTTTTGTTGTTGTTGTTTTTTGGTTTGGCTTGGTTTGTTTTTTTGGTTTTTTTTTATGAAGATGGGATGTTTCAAATGACTATGTTAACTTAAGCAAAATACCTTCATGTGTATATTTTGTATATTGCATTTTTATCTTCAGCACCAGATGTATTTTGCATAAAACAAATATTGCTTTGTATAAATGACTCTTGCAAGCAGCAGCTAAATAATATGCTTAGTTCCATAATGACAAAGAAAGTAGCTGCAAAGAAGACATTATGCCATAATTTACAGCTGCATCTTCCTTTGCTTTAGGTGTTTACACAGCTTATTACTGATAAGAATTTTCTGGGTACAAAGTGAATTAATTTAACTTAATCTAGATGAGCATTATTTGTCCTCTATCCCCCTTCTGTAGGGCGTTGTTTGGATATTGAATGTGCTTTCTGACTTATTTTCAGGATGTAATTTCTTTTGTAGATTCTTACTGTTTTCCTTATCTACTGAGATCCTTTTGTGAACATCAATTAAGATTTCTTCCTTTCTTTGAATTTTGGAGATCTAACATTCAGGTTTTTTTCTCTTGAGAGAGAGCTTAAAATAATGGCAATGATCAAAGTGGTTTTCATGAAGCATTTCACTCTTACTTGTGACTGTGGAGGTAGGGAGAGACAAGTCTTCTGTGAAGATGTGCAGATGAAGTGCAAGTGACTTCTTAGGTCAGGCTCCTGGTATTGTTCCCATGAAGAAAGCAGACCATGTTGCGCACAACTAAAACAAACAAGTCTGGTACTTGATTTTGCAGTGTATTTTTTCTAGCTCTGTGTTACAGATATTTTATTATCATCAGAATAAATGTTTTGGCTAGGGAGACTTGCATCATTTTGTTGTGTTTTTCCTTCTAACTTCAGGAAATATGGTAGCTGGCAGAAACCTATGGATAGCCTGATGCACATCATGAATTTCTTTGTTCACAAAGTGTGTTCAGGTTCTTCTCAGATCTCAGTAAGTAAGGCTCGAGGCTGATTGAGTTTTATTGCATAAAGAATGAAAGGACACAACCTTGTGTCCTTTCTGATTCTAAGAGAATTAGTGGGAAAAGTGATCGTAAGCTTAAGTCCCTTCTCATGCTAGGAACCTTGACTATCTCAACATTAAATGAATACCTTTAAACAGATTGCGCTATGCAGATCCCACCCGTGATGAGATTTTGTCAGCATTGTGGTCTTTGGATCTTCCATAGGATTTTCTTAAAGGTAAACAAACATATTCCTGTTTACCTCTGTCACTTAGAAAATTATTGCATGTGGGTATGCTGCTTAATCTAAAGGTAAGATAAGATATGTAGATTGTGTTGTGCACAATCCCAGATCACACATGGACTGGGCTGGGTTCCTCCATTACAAATTCATCAGCTAAGTTTGTTTAGCAGTCTCTGAGATCTGCTGAGAGTTGCCCCTATGTATCTTCACAGGAGCAGGCTAAAGGCAAAGGCATATGCTCAGGTTATATAGTAGTTACTTCTGCTAGCATATGGGACTCTACAAGCAAGGCCTTTAGTTATGGCCTCCCTAGATTCTGTCTGAAATCACTGTCTCCTCATTATATAATTTTCTGCAGCTCCCCACTACAAATTTCAAGCTGGTTTGTGAAATAGCCAGATATAGTGAAGATACCTTGGAGCAGCCATTTGCACGAAAACCTCATGGTGTGGCCCAAGCATTCCTTTACTGCATGACAAGCTGAGTGATTGGCAGCTTTGGTAGATGTTCTGTTTTAACAAAGCCACCTCCCGTCACAGTCTTGACTCCTAGGATGAGGTACAGAGTTAGAGCTCTATGCTTGAACTGCTATGGAAGAAGCCCTGTTGTCCTGATCATTTAAATACTTTAAAAGTCAGGTACTGTCTGAGTCAAGATAGATATCTGGCAAAATAATGAGGAAGAAAAGACAATCATATCTAGGGCTTTTAAAGTCAGCAGTACCATTTACTGTTAATTTTCCATTTTAAGAAACAGCCTTTGAAAACCTCTTCTATATGTCTGCAGGAATGTGGCATGCTATCTCCCATTAATTTGATTAATTAGAACATTACTAAATGTTCTACTGCAAACAGGACTCACTAGTTAGCTGCTGGATTTATCCTAACATTTGAAGAAAAAAAGCCCTCTTGAGTGTATAAAAAACTATTAGAGGTTTGAGGGTTTTTTCAGAAGGGGAAAAAAGATTTGCACTTTTGTTAGTATAAACATTGTGAGAGTTTGACATACACATTTTTCATGCCTAATAACTGATTGATATCATTCACCAGTATAATTTAAGTCATTCTTATCCTGAAGGGAATTGCCTGATTAAAAATATTTATTTCTCAAGAAGATGAAAGAATGCCAATGTATAAAAGATTAGCAAGTCAAATTTTCTAAATTCAATGCAAAACCAGAAAGTAAAAGGTTTTCTTTTCCTCTTACTGCAGCAGAGTGTAAGGAGTTAGCCTCCCCCTCACTGTGTTGGAAGGAGGAAGAAGCTTAAGCTACTTGGTGAGCACTTCTAGTTCTTGAGATCTCCCCAGTAAACAAGCTGTCAATATTGATCAATCCAAATGTCAGTTCACCTATGAAAGGGCTTGTGCCTCAACTACTATTAACAACTTGAGGTAGCAATCAAGTTGATATTCTTCTTATAGGTTTTCCTTCTCATCGTTACCACCTTCTCAAACACATTATGGCAAATACTCTGGAAAGAGACTTCACCTGGTGTCTGTCACTCTCTCTAGTTCCCTTCCTTCAGCTCTTAAATATCAGCTCACTTAAGTGGACTGCCAGCTATATCAGAGAGCTGGTCTATAGCTGCTGTCTCTTTGGAGGCAGTTTAACCCAGGCTGATGCTGTGTGGTTTGACAACCTGAAGCTGTGGGTAAGATCTGTGAAAATTAATTGGGCTTCCACCAAGAAGGCAAGGTCAGACTTCAGAGCCTCAGTCCTTTGGTGACAGTCTCTACAGCTTTCTGAAGGTCAGCAGCTGTTGCACGTAGCAGCACAAGTGAGCACAGCTCTGTCCCAGCCGTTCTGGCTGCACTGTGTCACTAGTGCCAAGGTGATGGTAGACTAAAGCAACCTGTGGAGGCAAAACAATGAAGGTTGCCAGGGAAACCTGATTTTTTGATTCTATACTAACACAGAATATGAAGTATCGACATAAATACTGTTACACTTCACTTCCTGAAGATGCAAACTCAAAATAAATAAAAAAGGTTGTCAGGCTTAATTGTTGCTATCTGCTCTGGAAATTCTGTTAATTTCCAGATGAATCTGGATGATTTCGTGATGGAATCCTGTTGACAGAGCTTACATTCAAATGTTGTGTACTTTCTGTGTTACAAATATGGGAACCTTTAAGATCATAGAGTCCAACTGTAAATCCGGAACTGCCGAATCCACCACTAAACCGTGTCCACAAATACCACATTTACATGTCTTTTAAATACATCCAGGAATGGTGAATCCACAACTTCTGTAGGCAGCCTGTTCCAATTCTTGATAAACCTTTTGGTGAAGAAATTTTTTCTTAGCAACCACTTTAAATCTTCCTCGGTGCAACTTGAGGCCATTTTCTCATCTTATTTCTTGTTTTCTGGGAGAAGAGATGGAAACCCACTTCTTTACATCCTTCTTTCATCTAGTTGTAGAGAGGAATAAAGTACCCCTTGAGCTTCTTTTTGTCCAGGCTTCCTCAGCTGCTCCTCATATAACTTGTGTCTCGGACCCTTCACCAGCTCCGCTGCCCTTCTCTGGACATGCTCCAGCACCTCAATGTCCTTCTTGTCATGTGGGGCCCAAAACGGAACATGGTATTCAAGGTGGAGCCTTACCAATGCTGAGGTCAGAGAGACAACTGATACAAGCCAGGATGCCATCGGCCTTCTTGCCCACCTGGGCACACTGCTAACTCATGTTTAGCCACTGTCAACCAGCACCCCCAGGTCCTTTTCTGCTGTGCAACTTTCCAGTCTCTCTTCCTCCAGCCTGTAGCACTGCCTGGGGTTGTTGTGACCCAAGTACAGGACTCAGCTCTTCACCTTATTGAGCCTCATACAATTGGCCTTGGTCCATTGATCCAGTCTGTCCAGATCCCTCTGCAGAGGGTTCCTGCCTTCCAGTAGGTCAATACTTCTATCTAGAAGTGTGTGGGGACTCCAAAATGTCACTGTTAACACACTACATAGAGCACATTTTTTTTTACCTTCTTTTTAGCTTGCACTGATTAGTGCTGAGTTAATAGTTTATGATTTGGTGTAGAGAACATATTGGAAGGTGGTATTTTGTAGTGAAAACTCCCTGGCTGGAAGTAATATTTTGGTGAATAAACATAATGAAAGTTGATCCAAAAAGGTTACATTAAAATATGTCTAAGTAGTATCTAGCACTATGAAGGCAGGCTGGTTTGGCATCATATCACATTTAAAGTATATAACATTGCAGCATCCTTGTGAACCTGAAGTAATTTGTTCTTGTGTGTGATGTTATTTTTTTAAGTGTTGGGTTCTGTTTTGCTTTGACAAAAAACTTCAAGTTGAACTGCAGACTTCTGGTCAGAAAGCAAAACATATTAGGGGGAAATAATATGAAGTGCTGCACAATCTGGGGAATAGGGAACATAGCTGGATTCAAACTCTGTTCTTCTGCTCATATTCTCTACTTGCCTGGGCTTGTTTTGCCTAGCAGCTGCCATTTCCAGTGATGGAGTAAAGGAAAAAAAAAAGCATTAGGAGTGTGTTTCCATGGTGTGAAGCAAATAAACCCTGTCCTGAGAAGGGCAGTTTTCATCTAGGAAAGAGCTGTGACTTAAGTGAGGACTATAGTACATGCAAAGACAGTTATAATTTGACTGTGTGCATGTCTGGCCTCAATAGCTTGTATGTACCATTTATCTTTGCAGGATGGAAGCTCATCATAAAAGGAAATAATGTCATGGGAAGTTTTTGCTCGAAGATTTTGACAACCAGAAGGAATTTAGCTAAATCCTTCATGTAGCCAGGCAGAAATACTTAAAGGTGATACAGAACTTCATTTCTAAACGTGGAAAGCTATGAGGAAAGTTGCGTGTTTTATTTTAAAATGTGGGATTGGAAGAAAATTTTGTATTCTAGGTAAATGAAGACAAGCTAAGCAGTAGAGGAAGTACAGCTGTAGCAACACTATGCTACACTAAAGGTAATGTATGTGGGTGTAGTGGCTGAGGTAGTTTTGCCCTGTTCTCATCGGTGAAACGTAGACATGCATGAAGTGGATCAAAGTCTGTTGTTTCAAATGTGAGTATTAAGCTAAAACTAAGGATATTTATCATTAAAAAAACAAACTCCAGTACTCCACTGTGGTAAATAGAGGAGGTCAGGCACTGTATTATGGAAACTTATGGCACAGGCTAGTAGGGTTGGTAGATGAGCACAGCACTTCCATTTGTCTCTCTCTAAGGAGCAGATATAAGAATTTGAAATGCTGCAGATGGAATTGTGAAGCTGGTGATCTGTTGCCACTTTCACTGTGTGTGTAAGTCTGGGGAAGACTTGTTGCCAGTACATCTATCATTCCATTTTCCTCCAGAGATAATTGTCTTAAATGAATTGCTGCTAAAGTACAGTCTTTGACTTTTATTTTTTAAATTTTTATTATTCACTTTGGGTGGGAAATGAATCCAAATGTACAGGTCTTGCCATTTAATTAAAAAAAAAAAAAAAGCTATTTTTAAAGACAACTTTCTTCTATGAAGCTTTTGGTCTCTAGATGTGTACAGAGTTAGACAGGTATCAAGAGCAAACTCATAATCCCATGTAGCGTATGTTGTTTGCCTCTTACTGAAGTTTCTCCTTTCAAAATGAAATACATTTGTCTGCTTGATGGCATTTTTTTCAACATTGCCGCGGGCAGATATGGACGTCCATGGCCAGAATGGCACTCTATCAAATTCTTGCTCAGTGTGTGACCTTAGCTGAGTGCAGCTTGGTCAAAAGGTAGAAGGGCATAATGAGAAATACTTCTAGCCACAGAAATGAAACCACGTGGAAGTGATTTGAAGTTTAAATATTCATAAACTATCTTAACACCATTGCTCAGTGTTTCTTAGCCATGTGGGCTTCCCTTTCACAATGTATCCAAGCCACAAGGGTTTCCTTTTCCACATGACATACCACATGTTAAAACTTCCTTTTGAATTCTAGCTCAAAACTTCAAAAGTAATCACAGTTTCTGACAATGGCAGCTCTTTGGTTAGTAGCTGATCTTAATTGGATCTGAGTTTGATTGATTGTCTTGTATTAAGTATGTCAGGATCATGCTTTGGTTAATATAACTAATATTCATGAAATTTTGTTCCAGTTTTCTGTAATTTACAGTTTATCATTCCAAATGCATCCTTCTAATGCAAAACTAAAATGAAAACTGACACTTCATACAGTGCGTCTTCTGAAACTGTCACTTGGTGAATACCATTATCAGTGGAAATTTAGGTTGTTGAGTTTTTAGTAGAAGTTTCCTGATACCATTTAAAATAGCCTGCAAATGTAATTATTTCTACATAACTATGGTTCTCTTTCTAGAGTGAAAAAGCTCTTCACAGAAGCATTCAAAAATACCTTAGATGAGAGAAATGTTAATGGTATTTCTTGCTGCTGGTGGTACATTGGCCAAGGCTTAACCAACTCTTGCAAATCTGTGTTCATTATCTACTCCAACTTGCCCACTGACTTGTGGGCTCTAAGTCCCTGAACCTTAGCCTATTGCAGGCAAAGGCAAGGGAACATAAAACTGTCTTTATTTTCCTCAACCTGAGAGCTATGGTTTTAAAAAAAGCATTAATCTGAAACCTTCTGAATACAAAACGCATAACGGGAATCATTATTTTTTTCAAAAAGATATCATGGCCTAGATCTTCTGTTGTCTTCTATTCTGCTTTGGACTGTTCCTGTAGATCGGAGCAGCAGGGTAGCTGGCAGAGCTTACTGCCCAGGGAGTGTGGTGGAGGGAAGAAAATCCCTTAGTAGCGTCATGACAGGGGAGCTGTCTTATTTCACTCTTTGCAGCCTGGAATATGAAAGTAGTGTCAGATGACACTATGAGGAGCGGGGAGAGGGAAAAAAAATCTGAGTAAATCCCAGAGTCCAGCAGGGCTTTGTTTACTGCACTTGAACACAATTTAGAGCAGCCTTGAGGTGGCTCCAATTTGTGATTTGATTATAAAAGGAAAAGGTGGAGGTCAAAGTATAACCACTAGTCCATCAACAGGATCAGGCTAAGTCCTACTGCAGAACATTTGTCTTGAATTGATTGATCATTGGTGTAGAAAGACAGTGTGCGCAAACTGTAAAAACGAAAAAACCCTCAGAGTTCAGTCACAAAGTTTAAAAAATAGAAATGAAAGTTCCACACCTGTTCCTTAGCACGAATTGGGGTTATGGCTAACTTCAGAAATAATTCTGAAAATGGACTACGTGAGAAAAGCAAACCAGTGTGACTTTTACTATCAGACAGCCTGATTTATTAAGTGTACAACAGCAATGGACAGAAATTGCCCATAGTCTCATAGTAGCCCTATTGCTGAACTCTGCAGTATATTTTCATTTTCAGAGCAAAAGGATATCAAGAAGTATTGAAAAGCTAAATTTCAAAACAGCTTCAGAAAGAAAGGGTCAAGATAGCTGCCACTGGGTCTGTTTAAACGTAGTTGCCAAGGCAACTGTTGCAAACTTATGAAATTTGACAGAAATCTTTCTATAGTGTATATGCATTCAGGTAAGTACAAATTGTGTCAGAAAATATGAATGCTAGGATTGCAAAAGTCAAATATTACAAAGGTAGAGACCTAAATTAAAATTGCCTTCTATCAGTAATCCATTACCTTTTTGTATATAGCTCTGTTGTAAAATGGCTTTTCCTGTGGTGTCACATGTTATTTTGTCAGAAATCTTACGTAGTGAGGAAATTGTCAGTTGTTCAGTGCATGTATTTGTACTTTTAATTCTCCACAAGGTATAGTTGGATGTTTTATTTAGTCCACTTCATTGCAACTTGTCCTAGTTCAGTAGGTGGGACCAGTTATCACTGTGTGGGAGTGATTAAAGCTGTGTATTCTACCCCCATCTATT
>JAWWEW010000131.1:19320893-19367687 GCA_035583185.1 Anabacerthia variegaticeps | reverse complement strand
TTTCTAACCTGTCTCTATTTCTTGTTTTTATTTTGTTAGTAATAAATTTAAGCATTATTCTAAGTTCTGCTTTGCCCATGTTATTAATCAAAGCTCCTCTTTTGGTTGTTATCTCTAGTCATAAACTCCTAGCTGTTTTTTTTCTCTCCCCTCTGGAAGGCGAAAGGGGGGGGGAAGAAAGGCCTTGAAAGAGTTTTGCTGGATACCAGGCGTTTAGCCAGGGTCAAAGCACCACACCCAGAAAGGATGGTTCCTACTCCTTATGTTCTGATACGAATGGCTATACTTAATTTTCCATTTTCCACACCTTACCACTCCTATCCAGTGCCTATAACATTCTCCTTCCCCTTACATGCACTTGTATTTTCCTCTCTATTCTCTGATAAATGGATAATACCTTCTATCATCCTAAAAACCCATATCCAAATGTCATTACATCTTTGGAAGATTCTTTTCAGTGAGGGAAGCAGCTGCAAGAAGAGCCTTTACTATTCTACCATTAAAGCACCATTAAAGTGCCAGTGAAGATCTAATTTTTTATTTATTTTTTCTAGGAAAAGGTTTGTCTTCCATTTCCTAGCACAGTTTTGATTCAGTATCAAAATCAAATATCCTTTCAATGATCTTTCATATTGTCTGCCAGACAGCAGTGCACATTAGCTACTCTCTATCCTCCCTCACTGTACTACTTTATTAATGTGATCTCAAGGTCTCCTGCCCTGTTTCATAATTTCTAATTACCTACAGGCAATATTATAAGGAATGTCCATTAGCATAAAGATTATTTTTGGCATGATAAGACACATTTTAAGGCTATCAATGTTTCTCCAAACTGAAAATTATATATTTTGCCACCCCTGGGTTTTACCTTATAGCCTTCAAAAAGCAGCATTCCATGCAAAGTGGATTCATTTATTACATTCTCTTTTCATTTTATTCCCAGCTATTTTTATTACACTAGGTTTGAATTTAAAGTCGAAGCTTTCTATCACATGTAATGACTGACAGAAATTTTAAAAAATATAATTTCATCTTCCTTACATTCAGCAACAGTGTTTAGAGTTTGGTCTGTCATGCTGTGAAACTGGCTTGCCTCTGCAATCTGCAAATGTACTTCTAAATACCAGAAAATGTCTGTGTGAGCATCAGGCAGAAAACAAGTTCACCATTTGAAAACACAAGGAGGACATATGTGGCTCATAAACGCAAGCCCTCCTTGTAGGAAGAAATGTCTAATTAGTTGTCTGTTTGAGCTCATGTATCCTTCAATATTTAAAGGTAAACCTGCATGTGACAAATATGAGAACATTCACAGATGCACTGTAAAACACATAAGGATATTTATACTCCACATTCAAAAGTAAATTTAAAAAAAAAAAAAAAAGCCATGTTCCTTATGTTCCTTGCTCTATGTGTTTGCAAAGCACTAGTACATGTTACTTAATTAGAAAATAAAGGCGGGCCTTTTAGTACCTGGAAACCACAGGAGGAGGTTGGAATGTACTGGTGAGCCCTGAGCCACACAGAAGAACAAACTGCCTGCTCCTCCAACCTTACCTGTCCTACCCAGAAATTGCTCTGGTCTAATGACTCCCTTGGTGACTGCCCAGTGGATTCTCCCTTCCTGCCACTGAGGTGTTGAAACTCTACATCAAGAGAAGGCAGAGGTTTAGTCTTCTTGACTTGCAATCAGTAGAGCAGAATAAGCACAAGGCAGGAGGTAAGATTCCCCTCTTTGAAGAGCTGTACCAGTTTCCTTCTCTTTCCTGATCTTTCCTTGCCCAAAAGAATAGCAAAGCAGAAAAATGAAACATCATTTCTTTTTCTGACTTCCTCTAATTAAGAACAGCAGTTACCAGCTGCTTCTTGTGTTTACACATGCTGAAGGACCGATGCTATCCCAATCTGTCTCCTGTAGCCTTGGTGTAGAGCAAAATCTGTTCTATGTGAGAGAATGAGAAAGCACCAGATTAAAATCTCCTGGGTTTCTATCACCTTTTTCAGAATGAAAAACTGAGACCACTGGAAACATTTGTTAGAAGTTTTGAAACAGAAAGAAGGAGCAGCTCAGCAGAATAAATCAAGTTCTTGCCATTTCTTATATGGTTTCCAAAACAACTGCTTCTGCTCCCTGAAAGCGTTTAGCAGTGGACAGAGTTTAACAGCTGCTAAACATGTAAAACTGTCTACTGAAAAATGCCTCTTGGAACTTCTACACACAATTTATTAATCTTCCACACAGACTTATTTTATTTAAAACAAACAAACAAACAAAAAAAACCTACTCCCATCAAAAAATAGCTCAGAGGTAATCTCAGGTAACTTTTTCTCTGCATGCCATAAATGTTAATTCCTTCTTTTCAAAGCTGTGTTTGCCTTTTCTTTCCAGGTCTATTGCTTCTGATAATCAGCTTGTAATTAAGACACCTTGTTTAAAAAGACCCCTAACAGTACACAAATAAGCAACTGCACATTTTTCAGGTAGTACTAAAATTCCCAAAGCAACCTGAAGGGCTTCACTCGAAACTATGTATTAATTCAGAATATCTACACCAGCCTTTTTCCTGCCTTTACTGAAACTTAAAACAACCTTCTTTCTACTTCCAAAAATTATTCTCTATATATGTATGCACTTCAAATTCACTTCAGTTCCATCTCTTGACAGCAATCAACATTAACGTTTGTATAACAAAACTATGTGAACGTTTCAGCAATAGGACTTGCAAAATCTAAAAATCCATAAATATTTTATGGAATGTAGTACTATTAGGAATACAAGCACATTTGTGCCCTAAACAGAGCGCTGTGCGACCTTAGTGACTGATGTTTCTATCTTCAAACAAGGAAGGTGAGAATGCAACAAAGCCAATGTACAGTGTTCCATAGAAAATGCTAAGTTTCTAATAGGTCTTTCGAGTCCTACCAAATTCTATAGTAACTGTAATCTATTAATTTTTAAAGGATAGATAAAAAACCTTTAAGAAAAACTTATCTTTCCACATCAAACTCAGTAAAGTTTATTTAAAAGGAGACTGAAAAACTCTTTGAGAGTATCTTCTCAATTGGTATCTATTATGGTTAATGGTAAGACTTTAACTGACCTTTTATATATCAGATGGTAAAGTGATACACATACACAGAGCAAGAGGCCAGTGACACACAAGAGCAGAAATTTACTATGAATCAACTCCTGGATGGATGGAGTAAAATAAAAGGAAAATATTGGTACCTTGCCACATTCACAAAAGGCTCATTAAATATTCACAAACATTTATGGCAGACAAGAAAAGCAGATTAAGAACAGCATCATTCATATTCTCTGAAAGTAGGCAAAATGAGCCTTTTGTCTAAGTCCTCTCTGTAATGCAACAGTGCACTGGAGGCTGAGGTGACACTATCATGAATGGATCTTTGCAAACATCTAACTTCTGAAACTCACTTGGCTTGAGATAGTCTTAAGATTACATTAAAGCATGACAATACTTATCCTAGTTATAGGCAAACATTCATTCTGTAACAAAATTAGCCTGCACTAACTTGTACTGTACTTCTTTGCTATAATCAATCAAATGACAATAGCAACAACACAGCTTTTTAATTTCCACAGCCAAGGATCTTTCCCTGCTCTAGTCAAAGAGAAAACAACTGTAATAGGCAAACTTTAAAAACAAAACTAATGACTGCACTATTCCCTATCAGGATGCAAAAGAATGGAGTTACAAATATAGCACCAATCAGAATACGTCTGTGCTGCAGAGAGATGCAGAAGCTTCCTGGTGCCCACAGAGGCCTTGTATGTGAAAACTCTGTCAAGCTGTTGAGATCCCTGGCTCTCAAAATTTAAACAAGGTGTTCAGTGCTTTAAAAAACCCAAAGAAACAGAAAAAAACGAACTTTGCAGGAGGGAAGAAAGCATTTAGCAGGAGAACAGCTAAGTCATAGAATGTCATGAGTTGGAAGGAACCCACAAGGATCATCAAAGTCCAACTCCCGGCCCTGCACAGGACCAATCCCAAGAATCACATAGTGTGTCTGAGAGCATTGTCCAAACTCTTCTTGAACTCTGTCAGGCTTGGTGCTGTCACCACTTCCCCAGGGAGCCTGTTCTACTGCCCAAACACCCTCTGGTGAAGAACCTCTTTCTAATATCCAACCTAACCCTCACCTGACACAACTTCAGGCCATTCCCTCGGGTCCTGTCACTGGTCACCACAGAGAAGAGATCAGTGTCTGCCCCTCCTCTTCCCCTCATGAGGAAGTTGCAACTGCAATGAGGTCTCCCCTCAGTCTCCTCTTCTCCAGGCTGAACAGACCAAGTGACTTTAGCTGGTCCTCGTATGGCTTCCCCTCTAGACCCTAAATGTACCTGTAAATTCATACAGTCATCATTTTCTTTATTTCACTGCAACAGAAGTTAAAGTACTGCAATCACCAGTGTAAGTCCACTATTTGACGTTCCTGAAATCTAAGGTGCTTCAAAATATTATTTTCTAGATAGATAGAGTCTGTGTGGGAAAAAGACACTCCTAGCAGAAGTTAGCCCTTGTGCATTCATTCACCTTACACACAAGAACAGAAGCAGCAGGTATTGTCGTTACAAGTCCTGCTGTGCAGCACCCCAGTTATTCCATGCCAGCTTGGATGGCTGATCCAGGAGGCTCTACAGACCTTTCCAGATGGTCAGCGTGTGCGGAGTGCCTGAACCTGCTTTCTACTGGCTATTTTAGAACTTGCAAATTCATGTCGCCAGACTGACTTCATCTGTTTCAGGAAGGCTTTTGCATCATGCTGCAACTGAGCAGCTGTGTGTTGGGAGTGAAGTAAAAAACAAAAATTTGGGCATCCATAGCAAAACCTGCACTGGTGATTACTTGATTACTTACACTGTAGTACTATGACATGAAGCAGATCAGCATTTGCAAATGAGAAGAATGGCAGATTTCAGACTTGTTATTTTCAGTAAAAATTAAGAATTGTTGAAGCAAGTCCACACAGAAATCAGAAAAACGCCCGAACTATAGCTGGTGCTTGAATTTACTTTAAAAAGCAGCGCAGTTTTCATTAATGTCATTATTTTAATTTCAGCTGCATTGTGCCAATCACGGGGTGAAACTTAACAGTGCTTTGGTACAAGTAGTCTCTTTACTGGCATCCAGCAGTGCACAATCCCCTCTCCTCTCACTGCCACTATTATGAGCTGTCAATTCATTGTGCTGGGCAGAATCCTCCCTAAATAAAGCTCTGCCTTAAAACCTAATATAGGAAGAAAAATCCCCACACATCTTGTTTTAAGTCTCATGATCTCACTACCAGCACCCTCCTAACTCAGAATAAATCCTGTATGTTAAACAATTATAAACACATCTTTTTTTTTCCTTATTCACTCCTTCTAAGATTTTTTTCCCTTCAAAAGCAGGTGAGTCAACTTGTCACCATAACAGTGATGAACAAGAAGGGTCTGAATAATGTAATGGGCCAAAGCCATGAGAATTTTATCAGACAGCATATGAATACTTCAGGTTACTGCTCCAAAAGCTGTCTGGAATAATGGCTACTCCAAACTTCAGTCTTCTTACTTTCTCTTGTGGTTTGAACTCATAATCCTACAATAGGAGACAGTATCTAAGAAAACCAAACAACCAATCAACCAACCAACCAACAACAACAAAAAAACTCCAAAGAACCAACAAAAAAAACCAAACAAAAAAATTAACAAAACAAAACAAAAAAAAAAACACCACCAAAACAAAATAAAACAAAACAACAACAAAAAAACCCAACACAACCAAAGAAATGTAAAAAGCTCTGCTCCTAGATCTTATTTCTGGAGTTAATGTAAAACACTTACTAAAGCATACACACACAAGCCACATATCAGTAAGACATGACAAAAAGATCCAGAAAGAGGATATAAAACATATTTGTTCCTAGAAACAGGGAGAAAGCGTTAATCTTAGTGAAACAGGATTCTTGCAGTACTGGCAAAGTTACTGTCAGGATAAATTACTTGCTTCAGCAAATACCAAATACAGAAGCAGGCTTGTCAAGGTGCCAGACTAGCTCAAACAAACTCCATTCCAATGAAGCATTTCTACATTTAGTTCATATTTCACCACTTTTCTCCTGTTCCTATTTTTGCATCTGAGCTTCATTCCCCCTCCTTTGTGCTGCTATAGTCCAGATCATGGCAGGAATTTTCAATTTAACATTAAAACAAAGATGGAATAAATGAAGTGGGCTTTTCAGTGTAACTTGCACAGAATGCCTTTCTGAATAACACACATGAGTAAAGCTATCACTGCCTATGTTGAATTTCCCCAAAAAGAAGACCTGAATGAAAACGTAGTTTATAGCTATGTAAATTTTGATTATTCTGACACATTGAAATAGCTCCAGAAGAACACATATTTTCAGCTTCCAGCATGTCAAAAAAGGTTCATTTCTATCTGTATTCCATAGAAAAATGGAATACAGTTCTACCTTGTAACCATGGCACAGACTAAACAAATGAAATACTAAAAAAAATCAGCACATGAATAATATGCTCTTGAAGACTCACTGTATTTCTATTCATACACTGGTTCTACTACACGAACAAATGTGCACAATGCAAGTAAGCATTGGCTTTGAATCTATCACCATACTACACGCTCTTCCAGCTCTGATGGAAACATGTTCCGTAAGACACTGTATCAAACTACCAGGATCTCAGTTTTTTTCCAAGAAGACCCACAGGATCACACTGAATTTCAGCTATCTGTCCACAGCTCTAAAAATTACTTATAAAGAGAGATCAATCAGTGCTCAATTGATGACAATTTAAACACTACAGAGAGCACAGCATTATGCAATGACAATATTAGAGGACCAAAGCTCAACCAAAACTCTTTGTTTTCTATGACTGAAATACTGTCATGATATTTAAAAATGCTTCTCTAAGATCTTCTCTGGTATTTAGATGGAGATATATGGGGGGAAAGAAACTGCATAGTATCAAAATAATGAGAAGATTACGCTGTACTAATTCTAATACTAGCATACTATTTTATACTAATTCTTACTAATCCCAGCCAATTAAGTTGCACATAATGCAAGTCCTAAAGTGACTAGAATATGAGAAAATAATTTATCCTAATAATACTATATAATTATGTTTTTTGTAAAAGCTGGGATATAAACAGTAAACAATTATATTTTGAGCCAATAAATCACCCTAATAAATTGTTAAAGAAGCTGGCAAAACATGTCATAAACATGAGATAAGCAGAAATATGCTTAAGTGTGTGTGTGTGGGGGGGAATCAATTATCTGGGTATATAAACAAACCAACAGTCACATATTGTATTGTATGAGCAAACTACAGTTTATGCCAAAATACAGCCTGCACAACTGCCAGATAGAATATACTGATGAAGCTTCCATTGTCAAATATACTGATGAAGCTTGCATTGTCAAAACATAATGGCATGTTAATAAAGACAGACATATTAGGAAAGACCTTAATCACAAAAGTGAAAAGAAATACGTTAAAAGTTCATATTCACTAGAAAAATCAGTTGTGAAAGAACAATTCAATGACAGAAAGAATGACGCAGCTTAAAAGCTCAACATCTAGACAACAGTCTAAGAAACACATATTTAAAAGTGTGTTCTATTTGAAATTACATAACAGAGCTTTGGTATGGGTACAGTTTTTAGCCAGCAAATTCAATGCTGTAATTACACCAGCGTAATTAGCAAGAGACAGTGGCATATTTTAAGTATATCTGTAGGAACTGTATAGTTACATACATATTACAAAGCCATATGTATCTTCCTAAGTAGTTTATTGTAAAAAATATAGAAATGATTCACAGCTATATATCCAAATTTTACCCATAGACACACACAATCACAATGCAAAAAGGCAGAATTCATGTGAATAAATGTGAATTCACATGTGAATGTGAATTATATGACATAATGTGAATTATATCATGAATGCAAATGTGATTTACAATGACAATGTGAATGTGAATTATAATGACAACCACACAGAAACAGAAACCATGAGTACAAATCCATTTTGATGTTACTGTTTATTCATTCCAGGAGTCCAAAGCTCACTAACACCAATGCAGAGCTCACCATTGTCTCAATGAGGTTTGAAAGAGAGCTTTCATGAAATAAAGAACTAGATTGCACATACTTGTGACAGTTGACTAGTTTTACAAAGGTCAGTATAATTAGCAGCATTTTTATCCTGGGTTATCTTAAACTTTACCTTTAATGTTCAGTTTGAATACTCCAAAGATCTAACTCTCTGTTTCAAAATAAAAGCAGCCTACACAAACAGAATACAAAGTTCTTCCTTCTGAATGGGCAAATTAGGAAAGGTCCCACTGGTGTGGAAGATTCACTTATATCTTAAGGTGATTATTTTTGTTAAATCTTTTAGCCATAAAACATTCAGACACACTAAACTGTTTCTTTTTACATGCATCATGCCAGTCTTATTTTAAAAGCAATCATTGCTCCATAGCACTGTGCATGGGAAAGCAAATATCAGACAGACTAGGAGTACAAATTTAAGACACCAACTGATACAAAGCTGCCTCACAAAGTATAGAGGGAGAAAAAAAGGGGAGGGAATTGGGGACTGGTGAGAAAAAACCTCATTTTCACAGCAAAAGGACTGACACAAACACTGCTTCCTTTCTCTGTGCTATTGCCAGAAGTTTATTAGTAGCAGAGGTCTTACACAGATGAGCAGGGCTGGCATGGCTATACACTGGAGATTCACGCATTTATTTCACCACTGATCTAATTTCATAACATAGTTTAAATGAAACGTGAAGAACAACTTTTAGAAGAGATTTTGCATGGGGTGGCAAGCATATAGGAACCTGCTCCTTTTTTTCCATAGTGGCACTTTATAGCTGTGACCTGAGAGTTGTTTTCCTCATATTAGAAGAAAATTTTAAAACAGAACAAAAAAAAACCATCACAGTGATTTGCCCAATAAAGACAGGAAAAATAGTGCCATATAAGAGAAATAAAAATCCTAGAATATAAGTAATCCTTGGCTAGTTGTTCATTCTATTTATCTCTACCCTGCTTAAAAGTTTACATTGAGGCAAGATCAGTTATTTCTGAATATATATTTTTTCCTATCTAGATTATCTTCACACATACTTGACATAAGAGCACTTTGATAAAGAGAAGAATTTTCCCTTTTAAGCCTGAAAATGGGGATATTGCTTTTAGCTGACACCTTTCCATTATTTTTTATAGAGTCCAGGAGGGAAAACAGAGGACAGTTTTCAATTTCAATTAAAAAAGAAAAAAATAAAAAAAATCTTAGGCATGAACTAAGCTTGCATTTTATATCCACGAGCTCTTAATCACAAGGATGACTACTGTTTCTGTAAAGGGAACGGATCATGAACACAAAAATATAAGGAGAAAGAAAGATGAAGAGAGCAGCATTCTAAGTAGGCACCAAGCTGGATTAAATGCACCCATGATATTTCACACCCAGCTAAGGCTCTGACCAAAGGCAGAGAACTGCTGTATTTATACTAAGGTATATAAAGGAGAGAAATACAGATTGCTGGACATATGAAATATTTCTTTAGATACACCACAGGTTCATGAAAAATACATGTGCCTACCAACTGGCTCTGAACACTTACAGAACCATGTGTAGGATATGCCCCTGATGTGCAATTTCTAAATCCTTTAAAAAAAAAAAAGTTTCTTTTTCTGTCAGTGGGATTCATCATTTAAGCGTTCAAACAAATCACTTCATCTTCATGAATTCAAGTGGAGCCAGACTGCACAAATCAACACTATTACTTTTGTCAAAATCACAGAATCACAGAACAGCCCAACTCTCCTGCAGTGAGCAGAGGCATCTTCTACCAGATCAGGTTGCTCAGCTGTAAGCACACTATATCAGCATTTTTCATCTTTCTGCCACTAGAAAAATGATCAGCACTGTTCTGATAACCTGGGCTACAAAGTAATGGAATACATTGTGCAGAGAAAGCATTAAACAAATCTGCAGCACAGAGCTATGCCAAGATCCAGCTATGCTGTGATCTGTTAGAATTTCTCCTGCAACTACATTAGCACTTGTTTCAGAAATTCTGATGATCAAGAGTAAGGGCCATTTAAGAGATCAAATTTAAATTCTGGAAAATCATCTATATGGTCATATATGAACACAAATATCGGAATAGGTAATCACGTGCACATTTGGCACTCCACTACCTAAACACAAGACCTGCAATTTTATCTATTACGTTTTATTCTTCTTGTACATCCATTTACAGCAACAGTTGCACATTATCAGTTTAACTGCTTTATCTATAGAACCAGTCATTTGTCAGTGTCAAAAAAACTCTGAAACCTATCATGAGGAAGAAAAAAATCTTAATACAGAGGCTATACATTATATAAAACCTCATAAGTTGAGAAACTGTTTAAATAAGGACAATTCTTTTTGGTTTTAACCTACTGGACTTGAAGGCAATGGCACCAGCTATAACCCTCATATGAAGTGCTCTGTAAATTACAAACTGTTTAACAAGTTGGTATTTTCATATCTACAACCCCAGTAAATTTGCAGGAAAATCAATTACAGTGCAGCTTAGGTACTGTGTACTCATCTTCATCCCACTCCTATTCCCAAATGGTTTTTACTTTAAAAAAATGGGTAACTTACTGGGAAATTTGTTAGATGTGGCAGTATTAATAATTTTCTTATCAGAAACTCTTCCATCTACCCTCTGTCATTTAACTCAGGTTACACATGAGCTCTAACAACTTAGTATAATCAACTCCTTCCATGAATTTTTGCAGACATTCTGGATTTCTTCCCTTGCTTGCTCATAATTCTGTAATGCCCTTTTCGGCATTTGTAGATTTATCAGAAAATGCAGTCGGTGTGATCAGCTCCACTGCCAAGGAGTGTCGGGAGGGATTTAGCTGACTGACATGCAGCCACTGATCAAAACCAGGGAAGTACTACATGAGAAAATGGTTTCAGTTTTGTAACTGTTATGATTTTATGGTCTTCAGCCACAGGTTAATCACAGCCAATTGCACAGAACTGCTGATGTAGGGACATTACATATTAATAGGGTTACTATTTTTAATGCCTCTCTGCAAGGTGCTGCTAAGCCCTGGCTGTTGAGAAGGCTGGGGGAGCACGCTATGCAAATGTGTGCTGACCTGGAGCAAACTGCACTGCTGTGCAAAAACCTTTCATTCAAGCAATGACAAGAGAAACAAGAAAGAACTGACCACTTCCCTTCGGAGTACATGGAGTAGACACATATGTATCACCACCACCTCCACATGTGAGAACCTAACATGTTTCATGGTGAATCTGGTTTCAGTAAGGCTGCAGCACATAGACATATGCAATTTACAAACATTAAGCCACCAGGCCAGCAGCAAAACTAACAGAACATAAATGGAGAAATTTTCCATTTTCAGTATTAAAAGTTAAGAGTGTTCATTTGAGACTGATAATGTCAAGGTGTGGCTCAAAAACACTCTGAATGAGGCTTTCAAAAGAACTGTTGTGAGCATGGGCAATGACATGGACTCATAACTGAGTCGAATCATTTCAGAAGATCTTTTGGTTGAGACGAGATTAGTGCAACTGCGCAGGAGCCCAGAGTTGTGTGCCCATCCCAGCCTGTAATGTCACACTCTAAAGTACTCATAGAGTGTCAGTAAATGTCAGGAGCATCAGTTGTAAAGTATGAAGATCCTTAAGAGAAAAGGAGTGCAAGAAGGCTGGATATTCGTCAAGAAAAAAATCTCAATGGTACAGCAACAGCCATCCCCACGTGCCAAAAGACAAGCTGTCAGGGAAGACCACCAGCCAGGCTGAACAGAGAGCTTTGGCTGCAATTTAAGAAAAAAAGAGAATTTGAGACCTTTGTAAATAAGAAGGGGCAAGAAACTCAGGAGGACTACAAGGATTTCAGCAAGGAAACTAGAAGGGCCAAAGCCCAACAAGAACTTAATCTGGCTACTGCAGTAAAGGACAACAACAACAAAAAAATTTTCTATAAATACATTAACAACAAAAAGAGGCCTTGGGAGAGTCTGCATCCTGTGGAGTGACACAAATTGACAAAGAACGTGGAAAAGGATGAGGAACTCAAGGTGTTCTTTGCATCAGTCTTTAATAGCATGATCAATTGTCCTCAGGGACAACCCAGACCCCTCAGCTGTAAATCAGGGACAGAAAGTCCCTGTAATCCAAGGCACAATGACCAGCAAACTGCTACACCACTTAGACATGCCCAAGTCTATGGGGCCAGATGGGAATCACCCATGAGTACTGAATATGCTGGTGGAAGAGCTCACTGAGACATTTTCAGTCATTTACCAGCTGTCCTGGCTCACCAGGGAGGTCCCAGCTGAATGCAGGTTAGCAAAAGTGATGGCCATCTACCAGAAAGGCTGGAAGGACACTGTGGGAAACTACAGGCCAATCAGCCTGACTTTGGTGCTGGGAAAGTTACAGAGTAGATCCTCTTGAGTGCTATCACGTGGCATATACAGGACAACAAGGGGATCAAGTCCAGCCACCAAGAGTTTAGAAAAGGCAGGTCCTGCTTTACCAACCTGATCTCCTGTGACAAGGTGATCCACTTAGCGGATGCAGGAAAGGCTGTGGATCTTGTCTACCTGGACTTCAGTTAAGCCTTTGACACTATTTCCCACAACATTCTCCTGGATAAACTGGCTTCCCATGGCGCACTCTTCACTGGGTAGATGGCCAGGTGCAGAAAGTGATGGCAAATGGTGCTACATTGAGCTGATGGCCAGTCACTTTTTGGGTTCCCCAAGGCTCAGTTTTGGGGCCAGTCCTGTTTAACATTTTTATCGATGAACTGAACAAGGGGATTGGGTGCACCCTCAGTCAGTTTGTTGGCAACACATTGGGCCGGAGTTTGGATCTGCTGGAGGGTATGAAGGCTCTGCAGAGAGATCTGCACAGGCTGGATTGATGGGCCAAGCAGAATTGTCTGAGGTGCAACAAGGCCAAGCACCAGGTCCCGCACAACAACCCCATACAGGCTATAGGAGTGTGGAGGCGTAGCTGGAAACCTGATTGGAAGAAAGGGACCTGAGGGTGCTGGTCAGTGATTTCTGAGGTATATTCAGCTAAGAAACCTAAGGAATGGGACTGGAATTACAGCATTACAACCTATTTCAGAGTACTACATATGCTAAGCTCAGCACACATAATGACAATGTTTGAGCTGGTTTTTGCCCTTTGAAGTGTGCCTAAAAATTACTGGGGGAAGGGGGAGGTTTTCATGTACCTTGAGAATGTCTAAATAAGTAACAAACATTGGATTTTCTTGTTTTTGTTAAATACCTTATAATGGATAATCTTGGCGCAAAACATTTCAGCTGCCAAAGTGAATACCTGACTATATCCACCAGCTCCAAATATCCTCCCTTACCCTGAGATATACTCCTAGAAAATACAAAGTGTGAAAAGGATGTTCTGCCTCTGTCTTTGCAAGCAGTTGGGCATGGGTATGCCAATGTATACTTCCAAGTGAAAAAGCAATTTAATGGGATAAATTTAAACCCTATTACTAAATCTAGTACATTTTTATTAGTAGTTATTTAAATTTATGGGTATATGCAGTGTCAACACACCATGAAATGAAGGAATTACCAATTTCCAGCATGAATTACTTGATAAAAGAGACTGTGTTAAATGCAGACTTGTTGAATAAATCAGCAATGCTACAGTGGTTAATTACAAAGTTACTTAAAGGAAGAAAACCTGCAGTATTTTACAGTGTATTAAACTTGCAATTGGTTCCTAGAGCGGCTAACACAATGTTAACAAATACAATGCATTTCATAGTGGACTGCAGGAAATGCTTTAATGTCTTTAAAAAACATAGTTTAAGGCCAATTCCATATTGCTTACCAATCAGACTACAAAATATTGGAAGCAACACTTAGCTTTCTCTTAGTACTTTCCATTAGTGGATTGAAAGTCCAGCACAAAAGAAGACTATAATTATGCTTATTTTACTGATGAGGTGAAAGATTCATGTGGAGTAGCAATGTAGCCAGTGATATCTGACAGACTAATTGCAGGCTGAGTGGTCTCTATCTGCCCCCCTAATCTTAGGCAGCTCTCATGGCCAGTCTCACAGCAATTTTAACCTCATTTTCTACATTTTTTTTTTCTTTCTTTTTTTGAAGTGTAATCTAAAGACACTGTGTCGGATACATTAAGTTTTAATGACAGGCACAGACAGCTGCAATTTTTGTCAGCAAAATAAATGATTAATTAGTAAAACACAGTATGCAATATATGTCCAAAGTGACTTATTCCTATTGCTAATCATAGTAATTAGCTAAAGCTTCATGGCCTGCATGCTATTTTGCCGAACTCCAAAAAAAGCATGGGCATGCACTGAAGAATTGATATTCCAAATTACACAAGCATATGGACAACGTATTTTAATTTTCTAGAATAGCAACTAGTAAGGTCACTTCTGATAGCCCCATGAAAGTATCTAAAAGTAGAATTATGCAGTTGATAAACTACATATTTCATAAGGAATACAGGGAAAATACGACCTGTAGAAACAAGCCGAAAGATTTTCTTTTTCTTAGGGCATTCAATAAAATTAATCAACAAGCTCAACATCTCAAGTTTCAACAAAAATCCATTATCACTGACTAAATGGATTTGTCAATACAATTGTATTTTTCTACTATATTTATTTCAGCATAAAGACCCTCTCCTGCTAGGCACAAAACCAAAACCATACAAGTTTTGCTCATATGTCTCTACCTGAAATGTTCTATCAATTATTTCAGAAAAGGCAAAACCCTTAAATGTCTCCTTAATTAGCCAGCCTTTGACATTGCCTAAACTAGCTATAACTCAAGCCATAAAAATGTTAATAGACGGAAATAATTTCATTCTCATCTAGAAGAGTACAGGAAAGCCCATATATTGTTTGGTTAAGAGGTATTATATATTCACTATTGCTGATAGCAGTAAGAGAGAAAGAGGCTATAGTCTAGTTTTCAGAAGTTTATTGGCTATACACCATCAGTTAGTTGCTAGAAATGCAATAAAACACAGAAAGTATAGAACAGCACATGATGGGGGGGAAAGCAGCAGAGATTAAGCTGAAGAGCAGTTCAGAGCAGAAAGGTCTTCCTGAAGTCAGAAAGTAGAGAATCCATTTCTTAGGAGTGGGAAAACCCACCAATTTCATTTACTTTCTCCTCTTTTTGTTTTAAACGACAAGAGTCATTACTGACAAGAAGATCAATGCCACGTAGACTTTGAGAGAACAAAACAACCCAACAAAAACAAAACAGTTCAACAAACATCAGAGAGCTGGAGAGAAAAGGGAGACCAGGAACTACTTGTACATCACAGACAGGCTACACGACAGCTCGTATTGTCTTCCAGGCTGAAGTGGTTTTTATCAAGCTGCCCGTGCTGCCGACCTCTGGTAATAACTTTCTCATGAAATTATGCAGCCCACAACTTTTGGTTATGCCACTATTGCAGATTTATCTCTCAGAAATAGAACTTCCACGAGAAAAAGCTGCCAAAGAGATTCAGAGATACTTTCTGGACTGCTTTGTGGATCGCCACTTGCCAGGATCCTCCAGACTATCTTCAGCTTTCTTCAGTGAGGTTTCCAAAACACTGGGGGACAGTCTGCCCTATGAGATTTGCATGGCCAAAACTATAAAGAATTACTAGTAGACATTTTCAAGACTTCTTCACTGAAAGTGAAAAGGTAATTAATTCTCTTAATTGAATGATCATTCATCAGCCTTTTATTAAAATAACATTCTCAATCTTGCAAGTTACTGCCATGTCTTCAATTTCCCTTTTCAAGATAAGACTAATAACAAGCTAACTCACTGCTTTATAAATCTGCAGCACAGTACAGCATACATTGTATGCACTTTTTCCATTTAGATTCTTCAATTGTAAGCAACTGAAACTAAAAAAACCCATATTTTACTAGCTAGCATTACATTTTGGCAGATCATAATTAAATTATTCCTTAGAAGCAGTGCTCAGTGCTTAAGAAGAAGGATTTTATTGAATAACAGGGCTAATATTTTAACTCAATTAATATGCTATTTTTCAATAAAGAGGTGCACACTATTGTAATTCCTTCTTTTATGGGTAATATCAGCTATAAAACAGAAATACTGCAGCTTTCTTCTGGTAATCCCTGTAATTTTCCCTGTGTAGTTTATATACTCAGTATATTTTAAAGTGGATGAAAACATGACATATCACTATTTTAATAAATAAATTATCTTACTTTATACTCTTACAGGCATACTTCTATACCATATAAGCCAGCCAGAGACTATGTTTGACTAGATGTAAAAATATCTGAGCCTTCCATGGTAAGGAAAGAATTTTTTCTTTTATATCTGTTGTTCTGTACTGTTGTGAGTTTGATTTATAACACTGGTTGGGGCAAAAGTGATTTTTGGATGAAGAAATTACATCTAGTTGCAATGGCAGTAGGGTATCTTCGTCATGGAAACTGTCTGCTAAATAGGCTCAGATGACTTATTTATCAGATTCTTCAATACAATATTTCAATTTGATGGGATTATATATTCCTGTAATCATTCACTAATAATTTAAAAGTGACATAACAGTATAAATGTCTGTATTTCTGAAGATAATCAAGTTGTGTCATTTCAATATACATTCCTAATATATTTCAAGGTCATCTTCTCTTTGGTTGTTCAAACTAGCTACTCATGGTCTTTTAAATCATATGCTGGGTTTGCCTTAAATCTTAATATTTTAATATATTTTTAAGGCTGCATATTGTGCTGTTACTGCTCTTTCACTCTTCTGCAATTATACCATGGATAACACCTGCAAACCTGGATGCGTTTGTTAACTATAAAAACTGTGTAAACACTGAAAAGCAATTATGTGTTTCAAGAATTAGTATGTGTATTTATATCAGCAAAACTGCAATACTGCACTACATATCAAACAGCTATTTCTCAGATGGAGATATTAAGAAGTACACTCCCACACCACTGTACAGCATTCTTCATAACTTTTCTATCACTGACATTACACAAGCCATTCATTGAAAACTGAAATATAAATAACAACTCAAGATTGCAGAAGTTTTCAATAATTGTCACATTTTTGATTTCATTCTGACCATATAAGAAGTTGTTCTAGTATACAGCTAAGAAAATGTGTAATACTATCAAGATATTAGATCTCAAAGTGCTGATAAACAGGGAGTTAAATTCCAGCACATATATATTCATCAGATACAACATCCCACAAATTCAGAATTAGAAAAAAGCCATTTTGATTTCATAAGCCAAGACAAAAAGTAAAGCAAAGGACAGAGACACATTTTCTTACCACCAGATGGGGATGGAAATTATATGGTTCAAAGGAAGAAGTAAGAAAAAGACTGAATGCTTAAGATGAAAAAATAAAATCAGTGAGTTAAATAAGGAGTTATTAGTCACTGGGCATGAAATTCCAATGAATTGCATGAAAACCCCATTAAGGTACCAGAAGTTCAAGTTGGCAAGGACCTGAGCAAAAAAATTTAAAAAATTCCAACCCAATAATAATTTGACTTCCTTAAAATTCCAAGGGCAAACAGACACAAAAGAAAATTTTCAAAGCAACACCAGCAGTCCATGGGGGAAGAAGGGGAATACAACAGGACAAGACAAGCCAGGACTCTTACAAGTGTTAGGAACAGTCAACAGAATCAGTTTTCAGACAACATTTACAAACTCAAGCTGGTAAACTTTCAATACTGTTAGTTAAGTGAATGTTTTTTCTTACTATATCCGCTCTAAATGAACTGCACTTGACTTCGTATGGGTTAACAAATGTAGTAAGAAAACTGAAAAGCCCTAAAATATTGGAAGAAAACAGTACAACATATTTTGATCTAAAGCAGTTGGTCTCCTTTGCCTCCTTTTTGGTAAAAGCTCAAGAGAAGCTTTGCACTCTGGAAACCAAGAGGGCAGTATCAGTTAAATTCTGCTATAATATAAACTTTCCGACCTGCACCATGTTGAGGCACAACTATTTATACCTCTGCATCACTATATTCAAGACATATTAAAAGGTATCAACTCCATAAAGTTTACTGACCCTTTTCTGCTGCTTAGCTCATTAATGCTGAAAGATATTAATCTAACAAATAAGGGGACCATTACCTCTTGAAGAACCCTTTTCATTTTCAGCAGCAATGTCTTTACAGCTGTGCAGTCTTGCAGCATCAATCTGAAGGGCAGAGATTCAATGCCCCCGCCTTCTTCCGGACCAGGGAAAGGCCACTCCACGGATGGGCTGCCAGCCAGCTGGCTAACACGAGGGTACCTGGCTTCTCCTTGGTCCACCTCCTTTGACAGCTTCAGAGATAGGTTCCTTACAAGAGAAAACAGAAAGATCATCACTGAAATATGAAAAAGAAAAGTATCTGAATAATTTTCGGGGGGTTAGTTCCTTTGAGTTTAAAGACACATTCCACATTCACTTTTTGATCCTGCTTGCATGAACACCCTTTATAATGTATCTATAGCCATATGGTGTTAGCAATAAAATATGCATTTATAAATGTACCATATTCTACAGGAATTGAAACCATGCTACATCTCGTGCCCTTCAAAAGAAAGCCATTTTCTTAAAACAAAATATCCTAGAGGCAAAACTGCTATGGACCTATTTTATTTCAGTTCAGCTTCATGAAGAAATGAATCAGTCATGCACTTTCAAAAGCTAAATCAAATCACATTCTTCCACATGCTTTGACTTAGTACTCAGAAAGAAAACTGCCAAAAAATACTCCCTTCTGGGCTGGCCCAGTGATATAAGATGAACCTGCTATTGCATAAAATGGAATTTGAAATTTAATTAATCTGTACTCACTCTGAAGTTTAGTTACTACCCAGGCTATAGAAGCACAACATGAAACAAAACAATATTGGTTGAGAATCCATGAAAGACACAGAAAGATTCAGAAATATTTTGATGGCCTTTGGAGCTAAGGAAAGACCATTATTTTGCTGCATACATACTACATTCCTTTAATATCAGAGCAAGTTATCTACTGGGCTTTCCCATGATGAATGAAGTCCAGCAACTGCAAACAGGATGGTGAGAGGTCTGGACTGCACAATAAATGAGGAGAGGTTAAGAGAGCCAGCTATGCTCACTCTTCCGAAGAGGAGAAGTGAATCCCATTGCTGACCAGAGCAGCATCTCCACCGGGAGGGTGCGGAAATGACGGAGCCAGGCTATCCTTAGGGATGCACAGTAATAGGATGACAGGCAACAGATAGAATACAGGAAATTGTGACCAGATATAAGAACTTTATTTACTTAATGTTTTTTTCGTTTTTTTTACCATGAGTATGGTCACAAAAAGGGACAGAGGCTCAAAAATGCTACTGAACCCTTGGAAATAGTCACACTATGCTGAGTAACTTACTTTAGTTGGACCTGCTTTGAGCAAAATCTTAAAAGAGAGACCTGCAGAGTCCCTTCCTACCTCTGTGACTGTGATTCAGAGGTCATAGATTTTATCAGCCACAATCACACAAAAGTTTAATAGTAGAAAAATAATATAAATGGAGGTTGCTTGACATTTTGGTAGAAGAGAATGAAACTTAAAGCAGTAAGGATTTTTCCAGCATGAAAACACTCACAACATCAATGCTGCACCTATTTGGCTCTCTGACCAGCAGGGGGAAAACAACAAATCTGAAGGGAGAATAAAACTGAGAATGTGGCCTCACTATGCAATAATAGCATATAATTCCTACTAAATTATAAAGTGTGGTAACAGCAATGCATGACACCCATGTTCAGACTAAATTAATTCAAAACAATTAAAGATGTTAGCATAAGTGGTGAAGAAAATGACAATTTTTGTTCATTTAATGTATTGTTCCAATTTTCTGTTCTATTTGAATTTCCATGCAACACAAAACTGATTCTGCCATAATTTGGAAGGACAAAGAGTATTTTTCCACATGTAATTTTCCTTAGTTAGCTTTGTTTTTATAGGATTCACATACAAAAACAGAGTAATGTGATTTCTTAAGACAAGCAATTCTCAATGTCATACAAAAAAATTGGAAATGAGGATACTAGAACTATCTTTTAAGGTTGGCTCATTTTTATATTTTGCAGCTAATTAATATGCAGTAGAGAGAACATATCAAGCAATGTACCACAGAGATCACATATATGGACAGATACTCATGATGCCCAATGGAACTACAATTTTTCAAGACTTTCATAAAACAACAAAATGAGTCTGTTTTAATTTTTAAATGCATATTATTCAGTTTAAAATCTAACTCAATTGCTACTGAAAAATAGTGACTTAAGAGTTGGTAAACAGTGAGCATTCAGATAATGTAATCCTTTCTGATCGTTCAGAGATAATTTAACTTGTGACAGGAAACCTCTTCACTGTTTGATACAATTCATTCTCCTTGCTGTAGAAAACCCCCTCATTTTTAATACATTCCAGAACTGATATTTGGTTACGTTCACTATTAACAATGTCCAGGTGGTCTGTTACAGTATTATGACAGTAACCCACTGCAATTCATCTCAAAGCAGCAGTAGAGATTTAGCAGGGCAGAAAAAAAATTCTTAGTAAGTTACAAGTTTTACTTTATTAGTAAAACACCTCTTAACCTCTGAAGTTGGAGAAGGGGTTGGTCCCTCAACTGATAGTTCAGGAGTTCCTTACGGATGGCCAGCCCCCTCCACCTTCCAAAACTTTAAAAAAAAAAAAAATAAAAAAATTCACAGGCAAATGTTATCTGTGCCAAAATTCTTAAACTGTTGATAAAGGGCCTCACAAGGTCTATTTAAATGACTAAAGACAGTGTATTTCCTTTAAATTACAATGTATTCCTTTAATTCTATAGTATTATCAATGTACAATATTTCAGAAAAGCAATTTCGTTACTTTTAAAGACATGGCTCCTGTCTGAGCTCTAAATTTGCCTGACATACACTTAGACTATGTTCCTACTCTAATAAACCGTACCTGAAAACGTTCCTGGGCACTGGAAGTCATCCAGTTTCAAAACAATTCTGAAATGGCTTGACCCAACCCAACTACAACTCTTTCAAATGATTCCCTGGCATGGTTTGGTTGCCACTATAGAAAAATTGGATGAGATCACTCCATTCTGGAGGATGTCAGAGGTACAGATGTGCACCACAGCACCATCCACACAGATCTGACCGCAAATCTTTAAGCATGGCTATCACAGGATCACAGAATATGTTGAGCTGGAAGGGACCCACCAAGATCATCGAGTCCAACTCCTGGCCATGCACAGAACCACCGCCAAGATTCACATAATGTACCTGAGAGTATTATCCAAAAGCTTCATGAAGTCTGTCAGGCTTGGTGCTGTGACCACTGCCCTGGAGGAGCTTGTTCCAGTGTCCAACCACCCGCTGGGTGAAGAACCTTTTTCAAACACCCAACCTAGACCTCCCCTGACGCAACTTCAGGCCATTTCCTGCAATGGAGCCATGAAGCTCCAGACTAAAAATGTGAAACCCAGTGAGACTTCTAAGCCAGGGAAGAGTCAGTCTGTTTGAAAGGTCCAAGATGAACTGTGGATGCAGTGACAAATAACATCTGAGAAGTAGGAAGCTGCTCTTAATTTTCTCCCAGGTATTACAAACTTCACTTTGCAGATAACAAGTGTTTCTCCTCCTCGGTTTGATAAAGATCAGAGTCTGAGAGGCTGGCATGCTTAAAACTCTAATCAGTCCTTTAGAACAATGACATAGGGAAACAGCGTAATTCAAATTGCTCAAGTGGCGTGAACCAAAATCCTGTGGAACATTTACTATACAGCTGCATGTTGGATCTAAGGGGACCACAAGTGATAACAGAGAAAAGCACGCTTAATGTTAGTAGAACTACTGTCACCATAAGGCCTGAAAATCAACAGAAAAGTTGTTACAGATATGTAAATGTGATATAGGGTGAAAACCTGTGCAACTTGAGGGTACTTTGGGCTTGCAGACTTGTTTCCTGTTTCATCTGGACATAACCACTGAGCACCATGAGTATATTTCCTCATTTCTAATTGATAAAAGAATACAGAAGCTACAATATCCACATTTAGTAAAATGGTAGTACCATTAAGAGAGATTTCTATTTCAAAAGCAGTCTTTATTGAAACAGTATGATAGCAGTAAAATAATCAGTGACTTTTAGCATTTTAATAGCCTCCATAAATCCAATGCAACTGCATGTTAACTGAGGAAGAGACACAGCAGTTGTGCAGCTCTTTTGAAAGCTTCTTCCCACTAAGAAGGCAGAACAAAATCAACTGTCTCATGCCAAAGCTGTTTTAAAGTATTTTACTAAAGAAAAAAAAAAGACAGCAAGAGAAAGAAAAGAAAAAGGGGGGAGGGGGAAGGACAAAAAAAAAAAAAAAAAAGAAGAAGAAGAAAAAAGGGGGGGGTGGGGGAAAAGGAAAGAGGGCCCAAAGATATGGATTTGCAACTTGAGCTCATTTAAGTTATTCTTCCCTTCTTACTGATCCTTAGATCAATGATTTGAAGAGCTTATGGTAATTTGAACTTCACTTACATAAAGATCCCCAGATTATGTGGACTTTAATCTTCTTACTTTTCATCAGCAGTGCTCAAGATGTTGCCACAGCAGAATTTGCCTAAACTAATACAATTGGTTCCCCTGAGTCTGCTTTTCTTGATATCAGCTTAACAGAAGAGAACCCATGTAACGCTGTTGGCATCAGAAAGGCTCTGCAAGCAGAGCAAAAGACCCCAGACTCTATGAGAAGAGCAGAATATACTTTATTTCTTCCCTGAGGGCTTATCTTCTAAAGCAGCGTCTTAAAGAAAGCCTTAAATCACTTATTTCCAGTGTTTGAGTGTGCAACTTTATATTTATATATTCATAAATGAATAGATCATGTACATATACACATTTTTACAGATGTGTATATATATACACACATATCTATATGTGTGTATATATACAGAAGTCATACACACACTTACAGAAGTTATACACACACTCATATGTAAACACATAAATTTCATATTCCTAAATATTTCAGAAAACCTAATAGTTCTTATTTGTCCACAACTTGGCCCATCAGAAACACAGATCCTTTTACAATAAGGTATTTTTAGTTCCATTCAGAGGTTATATCCTGAAATCCTTTTTCATAAAATCTAGAAAGCCTTCAATCCACACTTCTTTCTCTCATCCAGAATTTTCTTCTTTCTCACCAACAATAAATAGATTTTCCTCCTTTAGAAAAATCACCAATTATTACTTTGATAATGGTCCCTCAGTTGGACCATGTAAGACACATAACAGCAATTACTTCTGAGTTTTAGAGAAAAATCTACCTACCTCAAACACTTCCAAAATTCGTTTCAAAGCACTCTGTGGCTCTTTTAAAATGATGTGCATTACCTGTCAAACCCTACTGTTATCCCAGATTGAATCTTAATCCCTGAGTGATCTTTCACTAATCTCATCTAGTAGGGAAACATGTTCTATCCCAGACAGTTTACAACTGAAATATATGGACACATTTGGGGAAAAAAAAAGAAAGGCCCCTCACCATATTTACCAGAACTGAGGCACAGATTTTTAAAATGATGTTCCTAAATATTCCAATAGGCATATGCAATAATGCACTACTGGGTGCCTAAAAGTTTTGAAGATCTAGTCAAGGAGGATAGAAATTGGCAAACTCCTCACTCAGGTCTGAAAATGAAGGCTTTGCAATACTGACAAGATAAAAAGGCAACCAAAACATAAACACTTGGCTAAATACCCATATTAGCATCCTTTCGCAATAAAATTTAAACCTCTCTTTGTCTCACACAATTTCTCCAAGTTACTTCTGTTCTAACAGAGAATGCTTCAGAAGTTATAGGGATAATATCTCAGAATATTAACCACCGGTGTGCCATAAGGTACACATTGTTTGACATTTTACAGCTTTTTGAACTATGTATCAATCATTGGCACTCTGATGATATGATTTTTCAAGGTCAGCCTTTTAGAAGAATGACGTTCAGTATCTGTCACTATGAAACTCTCCACCCACACACAAGTGTGCACACAAACTCTAATGGCTAACGCTGCTCTAAGTTAAGAGACCGTCAGCCTTTTCCACTACAACTGCTTCTCTTTCAAAATCATAAATATATCAAAATCACAAAGACACCGTTTGGGCTAGAACCCAGTGACCACAAAATATGGAATCAAAGTAAAAAAAGAAAAAAATAAGAAAAAAAAAAAGAAAAATCCCTCCATCTTACAGCTGCAGGTAAAGTACAGCTGATAAGGGTATGTCAAGCAATTCTTTTCTTTCTCTAAATTCTACAGGAGTTGAGCACTCTGTTTATATCCCCTGATCTAGAAAACAGTAACACAGCATTTCAGAATTCAGTACTTTTCTTCCCCCTGGAATCTATCAGGAAAATTTAAATGTGATAAAGTAAGAAGATAATATAACACCACAGAGTAATCAGATAATGTTCAAAAAAATAGCTACTTGGAAAAGACCAGGAGGGCCTTTTCATTTTAAAGTACTAACAGTGCAGTAGTAAATAAAGCACTACAGACAAACCAGGAAAAGTAAATGAGCATGGATGGGCATTGAGACTACGATAGTTTGACTATTTTAAAATTTTTATTCCTCCTCCTCTCCCCAAAAAAATCAGCAGGGGATCATTCTTGAAACTATTTTACAACTAGTATATGAAATAAAAATTTTAGCTTAATTATGCACACAAGCAAGCAGCAACTCCTATTGCATCTCTGGTTGGGATATAAAAAACGAAAAGTGTACTGTCCCTGCCTCTTGCAGGGGAGCTGGAGCTTGATGGTCGTTAAGGTCCCTTCCAATCCAAACCATTCTCTGATTCTTTTATTTGGACAAAAGATTTGTGGCAGTGTTTGTAAACACTACTTACTTCTGACGGGACACTGCCTCAGTACAGGTTAAAGCTAAAGACACTTGGTGTTCTCCCCAAATCTCACTCCAAACGCACTCCACAAAAATGACCCACTCAGCTGACCTGGGACTAGAACCACAAAATCTCTTAACAACACTCACTGAAATGTGTCCAGAAAACTCGATAGTGTCGGGCAAAAGGAGAAATATAAATCCGTTTTGCCACTCTCACTTTCTGGATCAAAACAACATCTCTCTTCACCTTTGCTCTTTGCTCTAAATGCTTGAGCCTTGCCTTTAGAAAACGCGAAAATGGAACATAAAACTTTCACGTTTTTGTAAGGTTAAAAAAAGTAAAAAAGAGCTGGAAAATTACAATGGATATTGGACATGATGACTGCCTTCCAAAAACCATAAGTTGTGCATTCCATTCATTCAGTTACCAAGCTAGGTTCCCTTAATTAAAGGCAAATTGTCAAATACTTCATACTACAGGTCAGTATTTTTTGCTACCAGGACTTTTCAAAATCCTGCTTGAAATTATGTATATTTGAAATAGGAGAAAAAAACAGAAAATAAGCAAAGCATTTTTTGTGCCCAATAAGAATCTACTGAACTGTTAGCATAGGCTTTAGTGGGAAGATAGGCAAGCTAATTGGAAAGGTTAAATCCACGAAAAGACAAAAGGACAGCAAGGTTTGCAACCAATATTTGCTTAGTGCAAGGCAGAAGTCAAAGAGAGGGGTAAGAAAGGTAAGATGGCCTTCCAATGAGACCAGAAAATAAAGTATGTAATTTATAAAGGAGACAAGCCACTTGCTTCCAGACTTTCTGACTTGGTTATTAAGTACTTGGGAAGCACCTAATCATATTATTATTGCATAAACCAAGATATTATCTTTTGATGAGTCATATAGCATTAAGAACACTTCTGTGAAGCAAGCAAGCAATTCATTATACCTTGTGTTGGCCTAGAGGTTCATCTGAGATGTATAACAGTCAGATTTAAAGGTCTAACTTATAAAATACTAATAAAATATCCAAAAATACCTTCAGCATTCTGCTTACTTTCCTTACATCCCAAACCCCACTTTTCTTCACCTTGGTCAGCTGATTTAGGGAACTCTTCTCAGACTGAATTCAATTACATAACTGTCTTGATTTCTGATCATGCCAGGGCTTGAGACTAGATACAGACACCTAAATAATCACCCTATAGGTTCCCATGCTATAGTCACACACGTTCATCCATTAGGAAAAATGCACATGCCTACAGAGTAGAAGGCAGATAAATGTCAGGCACTCAAAGTAAGAAGAATAAAACGTCATTACGAGTTAAGAGTTGCTTTGTACAACAATTAGGTAGTTAAAATTCTCTGGGTGTTCAGAAAATTCCAACTATCATCAATCCTAAAATTTAACATTAACTCTACCTTTTCACATAGTGAAATACATAGTCAGTAATACAATATAATCACCAAAATACTCAGTAATTACAAACACAGCTTTCGGAATGAAGATACTGTTCAATACTCTTTAAAGGAATTAACACAATGTACTTTTATTTTGGTAAAAATATATAATTAAACAAATGTATCCCTTCTCCTTGCCCTTTAACAGTTTTAGAATGAGGAGCAGAAAACAGTTGCATATAAATTCAGAGATTCAACCTACTATATGTAGCAAATTTGATTAATATGTCAGGAGGAAACTGCAACTTTAAAACCCATCCTATTTCATTATCACATAAAATAGTTGGAACTTAATGTTAACATTAAAAGAGTTTTTATGTTAAATCCTCTTTTATGCCCAATAAATTAAAGTCTGTAATGAATTCAGGGACATAATTTATTAAGAAATCCCAAACATGTACATAAGTATATATCCATTCATAAAATATGGCAATCAACTAGGGGGGTTTTTTAATGGTTATATTGTATTCTTCTAGAAGGTTTTTAGAAAACATTATGGAAGTCTGATCTACACAAAAGGAACAAAACAACATTAAAAATCCAGCACAACTTTGTATAGATTTCTTTAGTGAAATTTGCAGACAAAAACTTCCTGGCACAGCAGTTGCAAATAATGTCTTTTCTTGGGGACTGATGATGTCTAGGTATGCATGACCATATACATATTGTTTATATTATGAAGGACACTCAGAATATCCTCAGTTGGAAGGGGCCCATGAGGATCATCATGTCTAACTCCTGACTCCACACAAGGCAACCTAAAAGCTAAACCATGTAGCTAGAGAAGCTGTTGAACTTCTAAAAAAGAATAATGTTTTCAAGACAGAGGTCTTCCTCAGCCCATTCACTGATGTGAAATCTGTTGTTTCATAATTAACACTGCCAGGCAGATCTAGATAAGAAATAATAAGTAAATAAAAAAATTAAAAGTTAAGAAGTTAAATAATATATACTTTCTGGCCTCCAGCCAAAACTGATCATAAATGAAGTGTATGGAACAGAATAAATAAACTTCCTTTTAGAATAACTGTGTGAGAGCTATTCAAGAACTGTAGGTCTTACGCTTGGAGCTAAACCTTTAACTCTATGAAGAATACCAGGTAATAATATGAAACAAATAGCTCACATCCAGATGTACATCACCTTAAAACAGAAATTTGAGAACTTCACAAGCACAAGATTTCCCAGGAACCACTCACATTACGAAGGCTCAACACCTCCCCTGTTCCCTGGAACACAGTACAGCACAAGCTATCAATTTACAAAAACTGTCACTGGCATAAATAGAGGAAAATAACATATTAAGAAAAATTCCCAGCCATACAAGGGAATGAAAAGATTGTAAGTTATGGGACCCTTCATGTGTTTTTGTCTTGGAAGTGTCCTCTCAAACAATCCAAGGGCTTGTATTTATTCAGAAAAGTTTCACTTACAAGAAAAGTGTTGCAATGCCTGCACTTGGAATTTAATTAGTGAAATTAAACCCCTCCAATAGCACATGCTCAATTTTTTAAGCAAAGGCATTAGAGACCAAACAAAAAGAAAGCAATAAACTAATGAATGTGTAAATTAACCTAATTGCTTTGTTCTTACATGACATAATCAATCACTAAGTGCTACAGCAGAAATGTGTTCTTTTATCATATGGTGAAACTAGCTCACCTACAGGAGATTGCTTTGATTTTGCTAGTATGGTCTTCAATGTTTTTTGATTGTAAATAACTCTTTAAAAATAATCAGAATATTTAGTTGAATTGGACTAAAGCACTGCAGTAGAGCTTTCATACTGTCTTTTTTACAGGAGAAAACATTTCTCCTCCCTCCTTTCCCCCATAATGTGGCCTGCTATGAAAAAGTAAATCTAATGAGTTGGCAAACTGAGGCCAGAGGCAGATGAAAAAGAGATGGTTTTTGTTTTGGCTAACTATGAAGAACCAAGGCTCAGAATTCTGAATCATAATGAAGAATCTCTAAATATTTATTTGTACATCAGCACACAGAAGGAACTAGAATGCTAAAACTTCAATGCTAGCTCAGCTACTCCTTGCTTACAATATTTTTGTGTTGATGCAAGGTTAGGCTTACAAACATAAGTGCCATCAGGGGCTTCATTCTCCCTACAATGCCTCCTGTCTCTCTTCACTTTCAGGATATTAGGTCCCCTGACTTTTCCTCTTGTTTTATTGGACTTAAAATTCAATGTTTATTTCAGTTGTTTACTTTCTGGTTGTCACATTCTCTAGTTTAGGGATTCTGCTTGAATTACTTGAATATTTAGAGTTACTGTAACTGTTTCTAACTTGCAGTGCCAGGCATGTTTAAGGTTGAGGATAACATGAAGAGCTGTATTGTGCAGAACCACAGAAGTTTAGAAAAGGTGCACCTCACTGAAAACACATGGCCTGTCATTTGAATTCAATGTCTGATGTCTGAATCCTTTTACAGTGCACATTTGCAGATTTCAAGCAGTAAATGACAGTAATATTCAAAGCACAATCTCTCTTAATTTAAAACTACTGCGGTAACATGTACTATTAACGTATTAAAATTTGCAACAAATATGATAATGAAAAAACACACTTGTAAAAGTTGCTGTAAGGAAGTTATTAAAAATTTAGTATGATTATTAATTTATAATAGAATTTATAGCACCTCTTTTGTGAAACGTTAAACGTACATTATATAAAAGAGTAATTAGTATTTTTAGCTACTAATTTTGCAAACTGTTTGTCAGGAGAGCAACCCTAATAACTGTTGGAGTGTGTGTTAAAACTTGCTGTCCAAAGTTCCCTTCTGACTCAGACTCAAACTGGACTTGCCAACTCATTTATTTTCAAGGCACTTAGCAATACCACTTCAGCTTTTGGGATAAATTCCATTTTTTTAAATAAAATGCACAAAATGTCAATTTCCGACCCATACAATTGCCAGATATAGCATGAAATTTTGATCTAAGCACACGCCATAGATTTTAAAAGCAGAAAACAAAGCACTCAAAAGATATGCCTGTGCACATGTAGATATTGTACAATCTTTGAAGTCGAGTAATGCTTGACTTATGACTCTGAACCTTTTGTTTTACTAATGCAAGGCCATCCTCCTGCCTTTGCTTTCAGGGACTGGAAATCCATCAGACCCTTGGATTAGCATACATGTTACTGACCAGGCCGTTGTTCTCTAAATCTGACACACAAAACCTTAGGAACACATTAAGGTGTGCATGTATCCACTGCGAAGATGTCACACAAATATGAGACTTGACAGAAAAGAAGCACAATTAACTGAGAGACGGTAACAGAGGGATGAACAAATTTGCCTGCTGTCACCAGAATGATGGAGGGTTTTTCCTTTCTTTTTTTTTTTTCCTTTTGTAAACTTGAGTGGGCTATTCTTTAAGAACAGAACTTTGTCATCTTATGCACCTGAAGAAGCAATGAGACATTTTGAAAACAATTGAACAATTGTGGAATCATACATTAATTTGGGTTGGAAGGGACCTTGAAAGGTCATCTTGTCCAAACCCCCTGTAACCAGCAGCCACATATTCATCTAGACCAGTTTGCTCCAAGACCTGCTCAATCTGACATCAAACGTTTCCAGGGATGGGGCATCCACCACCTCTCTGGCCAAACTCTTCCAGCATCTATGCACCTTCATTTTAAAGAACTTCCTTATATCTAATCCTATGTCTCATCCTATTATAACAGACCCTACTGAAAACTCAGTCCCCATCTTTCTTATAGGCCTCCTTTAGGTACCAGAATGCTTCTATAAGGTCTCCCTGGACACTTCTCTTTAGGATGAAGAATTCTCCCAGCCTTTCATGACAGGAGAGGTGCTCTAGTCCTCTGCTCCAACAGATCCATGTCCCTCCTGTGCTGAGGACCCCACAGCTGGATGCAGCACTGCAGGTGGGGTCTCACCAGGGGCAGACTCACCTCCCTCGCCCAGCTGGCCATGCTGCTTTTGATGCAGCTCAAGACACAACTGGCTTTCTGGGCTGTGAGTGCATATTGCTGGCTCATGCCAAGCCTCTCATCCATCAGCACCTCCAGGTCCTTCTCCACAGGGCTGCTCTCAGTCCCTTCATCCCCCAGCCTGTATTTGATATCGGGGCTTTCCCTCACCCACGTGCAGTCCCCTGCACTTGGCTTCCCAATTGAAAGACCAGAGATAACATGCCTAGGAATAAAAAGGCTTCCTCTGCCTTGGTCTGTAATTAGACATGTAGTTAGTCTGGAGTGTCTCAGCTTTAGACTGATGCCATAAATTCAATAATATGTACAACAGAAGGTACTGGGTTCAGAGGTGGTCTCTGTGGGTCATTTGGGTGGGTCATTTGCTTTCTTAAGGCTTGCACAGAGGTGTGAATACCCATCTCCTGAAGCCATACCTCTGTTTCCAGCACAGGCCCATGTGAATGCTATCTAATCTTTAGTGCACACTGAAGGGTACTTGACATTTAAAACCAGATAACACTGGCTGGTAGCAGAGGGGAAGGTTTCTATTCACACTAAGCCACATAAACACCAATCAACATCTTTTTTTCAATTGTGTTTTAAACAAAGTCCAGAATGAAAATACTGCTCTGTCCAAAGATGGTAAAAGTGATAAAAGTCTTCCTCTTCTCTGTGGCATCTCCCAGGAGGAAAAATTTCATTCCAGTGAGTACAGTTAGAGGAAATGGTCAAAAAGGAATAAAGTTCATTTCTTCTGACAGGAATGATAAATATTATATATTTGACACATGTGCAATATTTTTCTCTGGCTTTGTGGGGAGTTGATAGACAAAGATGAGTCAGATACCAAATTACCTCTTTAAAAAATCTTGATGCCACAAAACCATGGGGAATGTAGCAGCATTCACTTAAATACAAAGTTCTTAGGCCCCAAAAATAAAAATACCATGCCTTCAGTCTGCATTTAGCCATTTATTGAGATTGTTACCACCTAACTAAAAAGTTCTTCTACTGCTTATAATAACAAGTTGATGTAAATTGTGTGATCAAACCTTCAGAGAGGAAAGAGGTCTCTGAAGTCCAATGGCACGCAGAATGCATATTTTTAGTTATTTCTTTGAGTGGCCAGGAATTATTCATATTCCTCCAAGGTGACACAGAAAGCAGAGATATCTGTCCTTGAATTTTTTTTATTCCATCTCACTTATTTTGTGTCCTAACATTCCACAGTCTGTGTACCTGCATCTTCCACACTTTAACACCTGGCACAACCTCTCAAAACTGCCACGGAGGTGTTTCCACAAAGGAAGGAGATTATCTCCATACACACACCTCCAACAAGCTACTACCTTTCTTCTGAAAGGCTTCATGCAGGAAGCATAATAAATGGATGTAATTAAGCACAGTCAAGCTAAACTGACAACAGATTATTTTAGAAAGTACTTTGACCACCACTACTATGAAGGTTTCAACAAAACTCCAAGCATAATCTGTAAGTTTTTCTCCTTCCCAACAGAACCACTGTCCACTTTTACTTGGGCAGGGTCATATGACAAAAATGTGGTATTTGCCAGCAAAATCTGGCAGCATAAAATTAAGTAAATAAGTTTTCTGTTAGAGACATTTTTATTACTTCTAGAAGTAGCATTTTTAAATTTCAGTATCATTTATCAAACAAAATGAACCCTGGTGGGCTGAAGCCTGCATTTTTTATTTTTTTTTTTTACACAACATCATTTATCATGCTTTTTTGTTTAATTTTCAAAAACAATGTTGAAAAAGATAAAGAAACAGAAATGCCTAGATCAGAGCACAGTTTAAGCAAAAATCTCTTCTAAATTACTAAGTCCTGTATTATTACAAATTCTTTTTTGAAAACAGGAAATACAGTAAGAATTAATTAACTTAATGCAGATTGTTCCTCCTTTATTCCATCACTCCTGATTGAAGGCTGTCACATGAATAACTAAGAGATGAATGAAGAAACTCATTTAAATGAAGGCAAAAACTGTAAGACAGACACCTAACACCTTTATCCACATACCAGAGAACACAGGAAAGCAAATCCAAATCTACTGGACCTCTGATTTGCATTTGCACAACTCTCCAAAACCTCATGGTCAAAGGTAGGGGACCTCCATGCTTTCTCTTCAGGATAAGTTACTTGAGATTTTGACATTCAAAACTTGCATGGTACAAATCATGTACTCTTGCGACAGCAACAATAAAGAGGAGAGAAAATTTGAAAATGTAAAGTTGATGCAACAGGAATATTAAACTTGATTTTTAAAACAAGCAAAGTGACGGTAACCGAAGAAATAATTACAATTCTAATGCTTTTAAGTGGAAGACTAGAAGCCTCCACTTTACAAGTTGTGATCAGCTCACTACCAATAGAGAGGAATCCTGTGGATCCTACAAGGACAATTAAGTTACACAAGAATAAACGATCATCTCTTCAGAATATGAAACAGAGAATTTACTTGTATATTGATTGCAGAGACTGCAGTATCAATATAATTTTTGAGGCAGCCACCGAAACAAGCTAAAGGTGTAAGGAAGAAAGTTTAAAATGGTCTATCTTCATTAGTCTCTACTATTCCTTGTTTTCATCCTGCTTGGCTGACCAAGTGAGACAACTGGTAACGTTATGTAATTTGTATAGATGACATTTCTCTCCACAGCATCATCTAAAACAACAGGCTGAACATTCTATGCTTAATTACTTTATTTCCCATTTTCTATGTGCTACAACTTTTTTAGTGGAAAAAAAAAAAACAACCACCAAGTTTGGCGTTTTAATCAGCATTAAATTCCAGTACATCAAGACACAGTGCATAACTACAGTTGAAAACAGAAAGGAATAACAAAAGTAATAAAACAGCAATTCTACACCTTGACTGATATGTTTATGCCTGTCTCTCTACATCTCTCTATACTCATCTCCAAAAACGGTGCAAACTGAAAAAGTTTGGAAAATACATACACACTCTTTATTCACAAAATTCCTGGAATTTAACCAACTAAACCAAACGTGTTTGTTGTTGTTTTGGTTTTTTTTTAATGGGCCCCTAAGGTTATCAATAGGAACAGGTGCAAAATGAGTATTAGAGATGTGTGGTAGCTAGCAGTTTTGTCATTTTGTGAATAGCTGGTACCTGACCCCTCTTTTGTTCTTGATATTGACAACAAAGGCAATTAAAGCCTTAGATAAGCGCAGTTCTTATTTCAGTATGCACAGGTTAAAACACATAAACTTATTTGCTACTGAAATATAAATTTCTCTTTCTAAATTAGAAAAAAATCTCTTCAAGTTTGAACAGTACATTGTTCAGTTTAAGAGCAGAAATTTAGAAATATTATTTACAAATAATACCTGGGGCTACTGCTCTTACATGAGAAATATTTGGAATTCTAGTAGCAATATAGGCAAGAACACTACATCCCCACTTAAGCTGGCACATTTTATCATCACACTAAACTATTCCTTAAATGTGAAAAGAAAGTACTGAGTCTCTCATTAGCACTCCTGGCTACAGAGGCAGTAATTTCATGGCAGTCATACATCCAAATGTTGGTAATAATAGATAAAATATACTTTGAGATGCTTTCAGAGAGGAAGGCAAACCATGTAGAGTGAACGTATAAGGAGGTACTGCTGAAGGACATCCTTTTCCCTGCCCAGGGGACACTATGTCACCTGTGTTTTAGCAGTCTATCTCTGTGTATGTTCTAACTAAGAAGGAGATCAAAAGCCATTTCATATTCTGCTGAGGCATTTCACAGCTTATCACACTACTTGTGTAACTTCAGCTGTGGTCTCTCCTGGGTCTTTCCACTGAATTTCAATTTTCAACATCTGAGTAGAAAAAAATCCGTTTTCAGTTAATTTGCCATCAGTAACTGAAGTCACAAAGCAGAGTTAAAGCTGGAGACTTTTGAAAAAAGTCTTCTACTAAAAATCCTGAAGAGTAGGGCAACTCTTACACTGGGGATTGCAGAGCCCATCACTACCAGAACATTAGGGGGTCAGCTTGGTCAAGTATTGCTCAGTCATCTTACTCATATTTAAAGGCCCAATGGACACGTCAATGCCAAACTCAACACCTCAGAAAATCACAACTGGAAGTGTGTTGTACCAGCACAGTGGTCTCAAGGAAGGAAAAGTGTGAATTCATGCCAGCTAAAACCTCTACGAGCTGATTTTGCTGTACAACTGAACTAATCTAAATATATTTTTAAACTGACATTCCGAAGTTCTAGAAGAGTATTGCCACTAATTTTTTTTTATTACTGCCTGCATTTCATAGTCACAGAAACTAGGATAAAGATTTATATATGTAAAAGAAGGGGCTTCATGTAGCAGAGGACTGGGTTCTACCCAATGTGACAAAGGCTACTGCTGATGAAGGAAATGCTTTAGTTGAAAAAATAACTTTCACTTAACGTAAAGGTGTGACTCTTACCCGAACCACCTTAATGTGTATTCACTGCATGAGGTAATTAAAGCTGTTTCTTGACTGATCAAAGATTCCTGTCATAGATGCACAAATTGCACTTAGCTAGTTGAGAGCAGGAGAAAGCTCTTCACCACACACAACATCAATGCAAGGGCTCAGGTGAAAACATGGAGAAAAAGAGAAAAGGGGCATATAATAAAAGCACTCCCTTCCTCAAGGACTTGTATGTGAAAGCAGAGGATATAGAATAGAAGTTATCATCTCATTTTGCGCTGTTAATCCCCCAAACTATCTTCCAAACACATTCCAGTAATGCCAGACAGATGGCAGAGTGATTTCAGTGGTTCTAGTGAACACACCTGGCTAAAAGCCTTATTATTCATTTGTTTCCTTGATTCTACCAAAGACATTCAAGAACAATTTTCCTTGCTAGTGTTTTTAACATTTACTTACACTTCCCCCTTTCACTTGCTTTCAAGACATAAAACCTTGCAAATGGACAGAGAGAATTCTGCACTGGAACTCATAGGGGCAACACAGTTGTATGAAAATATAAATATTGCTTGAAGATCTAAGTGACATTTTTTTCCTGCTCTTTAGGGGGAGTTTTGATGATGAGACCTGTTATTGCTGCATTTTGAAAATCCTACCAAGCATCAAAGCCCAAGAGCCATACCACATCACCAATCCACTACTCACCACTGCTTCCCAGTAGAAATAATGATTGGAAAGACAAATAAACATCAAGACAGACATTTCAAAGGAAGTGGAGCATGGAAGCTGAAATAAAAACCCTCACTGAAGCACTAACAAATAAATAAATGCACAATGAACCAGTCATGGAAAAGAAAATCAATAACTGAGAATGAAATTTACAGTAAGAGCAATTTAACTCTAACAGAGAGAATGACAGCTCTGAAGAGCAACAGAAAGGAAATGCAAGTATGAACAATATTGAATATCCACGGATGAGAGGCAACTGGAGAAACACTCACACCTGTGCCTTAGTTTCTCACTCATGACCACCCCAAATCCAGAAAAAGATAACAACAACCCTATTTTACAAACTGCGTGTCCTGGTACTGCAGTCCAAGCACATATAAGTGACAGAATGAAGTAGATTATATACAGGTATTTTAAGCTCAACTTCAGTTTAGCATCACCTGTGGTATTATACAGTTCCAAGCAGACTGAGAAAGAACTACAAGGTAAGCATACAGCTTCAGGCAAGTCCTGACTGACAGCAAAGAATAATGGTGACTCACTGTCACCTGCATACAGATGAAAAACTCAGGCACAGACAGATTATATTTTTCATCAAAACTGACTTGAAGAAGTGTCGTATGAAAACCCCAGCTGGCAACTAAGCATCACACTTAACCCCCCACCAGCGGGAGGGGGGTTAAAAAAACCCTCATGGGTTGAGATAAAGACTGTTTAATAGGTAAAGCAAAAGCTCTGCAGGCAAGTAAAGCAAAGCAAGGAATTAATTCACTGCTTTCCATGGGCAGGCAGGTGCTCAGCCATCCCAGGGCTTCATCACAAGTAACATTACTAGGAAAGACAAACACCACTCCAAACATGCCCACTTGCTTCTCTTTGCCCCAGTGGTACATGCTGAGCACGATGCCATAGGGTATGGCGTATCAGTGTCCCCTCCCAATTCCTTGTGCAGCCCCAGCCTCCTCGCTGGTGGGGCAGTACAAGGAGCTGAAAAGGCCTTGACACAGTGCAAGCACCACTCAGCAGTAACTAAACTGTCTCTGTATTATCAACACCGTTTGCAGCACAAACACAGAACACAGCCCCAAACTAGCCACTGTGAAGAAAATCAACTCCGTCCCAGCCACAACCAGCAGAGAAATTTGATGTCAGATCTTGCAACAGAAAGCAAAGCATTTCAATGACAGGCATGAAGAGAAACAAGGGAAGAGTTTAACTGTCATCTTTATACCTTTTCATCCCTTAAGAGAAAAAAGAAAAAAAAAGAAAAAGAGAAAAAGAAATCCTGATGACAACATAAAAGTCAGCACTAATTTATCCAGATTTACCATCATCTCAGACTCATTTGCTTTCATTATACATTCCAGAGAGTTTACAAAACAGATCAACTTCAGTCTTGAAAAACAAATTAAAACCAGGCAATTAAGCACCGAGTAGTTCCTTCTCTAACTTTCCTGTGTTGTAATTTTTCTCAGATTACAGACATCACATTAATTTTCTAAGTATAATGTGATATTTTTAGTTCATATCTAGAAATATTTAGTCACGGATTTATTTCTTTAAATACCCTCCTGGACAGCAGAACCAAAATGATGGAATATACGTTACACGTTATTCTTGCACATGGGGCAAAATGGGCAGTAGTAGCCACTCAGCTAAGGATGAACTTTTTAAAATAGAAATAACATGGGGAATGGAGAGAAGAAATTGATATATATGATAATGAACTTAGAAACTTCAACTAATAGCTAAATGCCGTTGCAATTCTAATTGCATGATCAGTAAAATATTTTAATTTGATGAAGAAATTAATGGAAGATTCTCTGCTACGCACTGTTTCTTCGCAGACCTGACATTTTACACCTATCTTTTTATGTCCTTGTAGTAAAGTGAATAAAAGCAGTAGTTGATGTAAGTCACTCTATCCAACCTCATTCAGAATAAAATCCTACGATTTATTTCACTTAATGTGAAAATTCTTTATAACCATTACTGTTTTCATAAAGAGTTCAGTCTCCACTGTCAGAAAAATTTAAACCCCAGAGGGAACTTCTAAAGCATAAACAGGATTAAGATTTCTTGATGCTTTTCATGCAACACATTTCATATCCCAGGATGAAAAATCTCAGTGTATGAACAGTTCCCACAAGCCTTTTCTATGCAGATGCTTTTCTACTTTATCCCACAGCACAAATACAGTATAAATAGCAATGACAGAGTTTCAGCTTTCATAATGTTAGCTTATAAAATAAATATTAAAGATCGCATAAAGGGACACTTCCCATTATAATAATGTACAGCAGAGAGCAGGCTTTGGTTAACTCCCTATGGAAAATGTGCCAAACATACTCTTTTGTATAAAGCGCATAGCTGAAAAATTCAAATTGTGAAACCTTTGTTCTCCTGCATGTAAATTGCCTCCTCAGTATCGCGTGCCAAAAGGGCTTGTTTTGCCGAAAGGAAAGCAGTTGGGAGAAAAAGAAAACAGCAGGAAGTAGGATGTGAATTTGGTGCTATTCTAAAATGGATAGAATACATTTAAAATATAAAAATCAGTAAGACAAAGAATGGTGAAAGCTACTGCTGCAGCTACCAGACGTGACAGGTATCTCTGAAACCAAGGCAAACTTGGCCAAGTTGCTGCAATTCTTCCAAAATGAGGATGATGGAGCAATAGCCAGGCTGACCTGCTGGCAAAATACAAGAAAGGGATTCCTCATGGTGATCTCCTTGCCTCTTCAGCAATGCTCCATGAAGAGACATGGACACATAGCTTTGTACGAACAACCTTCACCGGAACGCATTCTGATACACCTCACTTCTCCCAAGTCTACAAGGATGGCTGCTCTTTAAAAGGACATCTTTCAACAAAGTTCAGCTCTGCATCAATTTTGTCAGTCAGGTCAACATTATCTTTGTATGCTTTCTTAGAGCAGAGGCAAACCATTATCAAATATAAAACACCTGAAATAGTCTACTGTTTCATTTTTCTTTATTTTATTGCTCAGTTGTTACAGCAACTGTTTAATACTACTTGAATTAATTAATTTTTGACTGTAAAAGTAGGAGTTCTACTTTGTGTTGCAAATAAACAGTTGGAGCTACCTATTTGGAGCTTCTTTTTCATTGGAAATGTTAAAAAAAGAGTTTTCAGTACTGAATCACACTAAAAACACATTGAAAAATTCAAGGCAACCCATGTATTGGAGTCTGCTACGTCCTGTTGTCATCATTGCTCTGGGGATATGGAAACAGCAATTTAATTGTATGAACTAAGTATCTGCTTTGGACTAGTGTAACGCCACCGGAGCAAGTAAGGAACCCACTTCACACTCTTTGCTTGCCTTTGTTTTCTGCTTTTTGCAGAAAGTGAGACTGTGTTTTCTTTACCGGACAAAAAAAAAACAAAAACGGTATATCGTAAATTGAGAGCTGTCTCCTCAATTGTACAAATATTTTTAGAGGGTGCTTACCCCTAGAAAGCCTAAATTTTAGTCAATGGCACAGGCATTACTTTTATGGCATCGAAATCCTATCAGAAACACATGGTTGGACAAGAGTTTAGCTCTAGTAGTGCGGATTTCACTGCTTTGGTTTCATCGCTCTCGAGTGTTCAGAGTGCAAATACTCTGTCCCTTGAACAGCATGCCATCCCATGGCTTATCACTACTGAGCCAGGCTGTATCCCTTTGCCCCTTTTCCCCTTTGAGACTGCTGTACCCTGTTTGTTGCCAGCATGACTGCTGTCATCTAGATTGTCTCATGATTAAAGAACCCAGACTTCTGCTGGTGCTCCAGTCATGGAGCCAGGTATTGATCTGCTAGCTCTGCCTGTTACTTCCAACATCAGTCTCTGCAACTGGAAGGAGAGAGGCCTCACCACTTGTGCTCCTGACCCCTTAACCACTAACCTCGTATTACATACAATAGTCTCAGATTCATAACAATGAAAAAATGAGAAATTGAACATTTACTCAAACACGGACAGCTAATATAACAACAAACCCAAGGGAAAAGATATACAGATGACTTATTATGACTTCAGGTGTTCCAATTACTCTTCCTATACAGGAGCCTGTTTAAATGGAAGAATGCAGTGCATGTAAACTCTGTATTCCACAAGCTTTTTTTATTGACTGAGAATTCAAAAAATTTGATTTGGAGAAGGAAAATACATTCAGAGAAGACCAGAAACTAAGGGCTAATCTATGAAATCCATACTGTATTCCTAGCAGCTCTCTTCAGGACTACAGTACTAATTTGTAAAAGAAAAAAGTTCTCTTTAAAAAAAAGGGAACGTTTATTCTATATCAGCGAATGCACCTGAAAATGTTCCAATGAGCACTCTGGAGTTAGTTGGCTTTTAACAAACAAACCATAATAACAGTTTCATAATTACTAACATATTAACATTTTTTTTTTTTCCTGTCAAGTAAATCCTGTCTTTTTCTTCATGTTTTTTTTTTCTACACAGGAGGTATGACAGTGGTTAGAAAGCAAATATGGCAGGATGTAGCTGAACCAGTGAGAGGTAGCAAATCACATCGTATTCACCACTTTTGAGACTTCTGAAGAAAGAATGAAATAAGATGAATCTGTGCCAGGAAAGAGGTTAATCCTTACCCTTATCTTTCCAAGTTTAAAATCCATTTGTCGGCTTAGTTCCTTAGTTTTGGATTAATCACCTCTGATTTAAAGTATGTTTTGTGGGTTTATTTATTTTCCCCTTAGTTCATGCCTCTTTATTTCTACCAAATTTACATTGTCTACTTTCATCAATACCCTTTCAGTTTCTTCCTTCTTTTTCTTTCCTCATCTCCACCTCACAAAATGTAGTGTTGTCTGCTACACTGCCAATCTTGTGCCATCTGGTATCTTTAAAAAAAATAAAACATACCACGGTGCCACCTGAGTGGCATTACAAATTTATCAACTTGTTACACACCTGCTATCAGCTCTCTGACATTTTCCAAGGCCAGACTGAATCTACAACACCTAGTGACTTTTCAACCTTTGTTTTCTCCCCCCTGCTGCTGTTCTTCTCGTGCCTAAAGCTTTCCCTTTAAAAGTGCACAGATACCTTTCGATCTGACCTTGAGTCCTCTCACTGTAACCATTCCAGGCTGTATCACAACCTCCTGCTCTGCACTGGGGTTGCCTCACCCCAAATATCATGGCCAGTTTTGGGCACCGCAATACAGGAAAGATGTTAAGCTGTCAGAGAGCATTCAAAGGAGGGCAATGAAGGCAGTGAAGGGCATTGATGGGAAGCCGTATCCATGTGAGATGTGGCTGAGGGCATTTGGTGTGTTCATCCTGGAGAAGAGGAGACTGCAGGGAGACCTCAATGCACTTCCAGCTTACTTGTGAGGGGAAGAGGAGGGGCAGGCACTGATCTCTTCTCTGTGGTGACCCGACGGAATGGCCTGAAGCTGTGTCTGGGCAGGTTTAGGCTGGATATTAGAAAAACGTTCTTCACCCAGGGGCAGTCAGGCACTGGAATCTGTTTTTCTACTGAATTCTCTTTACCAAAGACTTCTATAAAGACCTTTATTTTCCACGATAACAGTCATATTCATCAGAAGCAGATGTCTCCCCAACTATGGTTTCCCTAAATGCCAAAATATTCCCAGCTGTCAATGCTAGAGATTACACACACACAGTTAGACAGTTCAACATGGGAGCTGTGACCAGAAAGATTCCTCAGGGACATTAGTGGTTCACAATCAATCTGGATGAACAGTTCTGTACTAATTTTAAACAATTCATTTATGAATAGCTAAATTGGCTAACCAAATTGAGAAAGAACTCAATTTAAGACTATCATGTGTAACCAGTGTTCCCCAATGAGCTGTTTTCAGAGAAAAGAGAAAGACCACCCATCGTGGTCTGATGCCAGTTCCTAACTTTAACCTGGGTATTTAATGAAATATTCAGCTAATCTGTAGGTTCTTGCTGTTGCATTAATAATGTGGTCTTATTTTTTTTGCTAAATGTATCAATAATATCAATAATGCCACACGAAAGAGATTTTACAGAACATGCATAAAAAACACTTTTTTACATTACCTTGCAATTTCACATTTCAGAAAGTTCAGTAACATATCTTTAAATAGAAAAGAAAACCTAATCTAAACAAGGAAACAAAAAACCTACCCAGCAATTTATAAGGAGATGATTACAGCAATACATTTTCTGTAAAATACTAGGACCAGAAACAAGACTTCCATAAGCAGCAAAACAGCGAAAGTTTCGAAAAGATTTTCCTATAGATATTTTAAAGGCATCTGTTTTCTAATTTTTATATACATATATATAATTAATGCAGTAATAACAGTAAAAATTTATGTGGCGATTTCCTTCCAAAGACAAAAAAAAAAAAAACACCAAAAAAACCCACAACAACACATTTAGTGATGATCAGTTTTAAGCTGTAAGTCATCAGTCTTGCTGTACAAAATTTCTGTGTATTAAGCCATGGGCAGTCAGTGTGGAGACAAGGAACACAGACAAAAAAATAAATTGTTTGGAATTAGTTTTGCAGAAATGTCATAAAGGCCAAAAAAAAGACCCCACCCCCCAAAACACCCCCAAAAATGAACCAAAAAAACATAAACCAAAAAATCCCAAACAACAAAACACCAAAAAAAAAGCACCACCAAAAAGAAAACTCCCACCAAAACAAACCAAACCTACAAAAAAACCCCAAACCAACCCATCAAAAGCCCAACCCCTCATCATAAGTGTTTCTTTCAAAGTTTACATCCGAAATGGAAGACTGAGGTGAATTCCAGGCCATACTCCAACAGACGAGTTCAATTAGCTGTTTACTATGGATATTTATTTTTTTTGATTCCTGACCCTTGTTCTCCCTCTTTCTCCCATCTCTCCTTACCACAGTTTGAAGTAAGAGTCAGACGTTTCCCCTTTCAGGGCTATGTTACAAAAGAAGGAAAATCCACGACCATGACATGCCATTCCTGACTTTTTCTCCTAACATGAGGAAGTGGATTATGAAAAACAGCCAGTAAAGAAAGAGGCCAGTGATAATTGCTACAAGTAAAGCCAAAGCATCCAGGATGCCAATGTTTTAAACACTTCTGTTAAAGCTCAGCTTTCATTGCATTTCCCTATTAAATTCAACATCAATACCAAAGGCAAAGATTTTCATGGACTGCAACCAATTCTTACCAGAAATGGAAATTGTCTAAGAAATTCTTCTAGACATCAGTGTTTCACAGGACTGAAAGAGTCCTGCAAAATAGCCTTTTATTTCCACTTTACACTCCAAAAGACAACTTCCCTTTTCACAGGAAATTTGAAAATAAGGTCACGGACAAAATTACTACTGTGTCCAAATTGCTTTGAAATGATTTTTTGCCTTTTGATTTCTAGGTTCTTAAAGGTGCCACCTTGGATATTGTAAATTTATCTTCTATACTTATAATCAAATGCATGTTACAGAGCCATGATTTTTTTTTTTTAAATACACCTGCCAAAATACTACATAACTTACACAAGAATCTATAAATCTTCTCTCATTATTGCAGAAATCTTACGGATTTCCTGGAGTGCCTATGACACCTTTGGAATATCTTCTGTGATGAGTCAACTTCACCTATGCAAGTTAATTACATTTTATCTTCCAGAGCTATTGCCTCACAGCAACTCAACTCATTTGGCTTTTGTAGCAGCTCTGGAATCACACAGAAACAACTAACAAAAGAATTTCATTTTTTAAGCAGTTACAGGGATCTGAATTGAATGCCATGTGCTATTACTTTTTGGTATGACATGTTGAAACACCTGCAGTTATGCACAGAAGGAATTTTCTTAACTTTCTCACAGTTTATTTAAAAGAGCTACAATAGGTGAGAAAGTTGGCTCCTTAAAGATACAATCACAGTTTGTAACCTCATTATTATAAACCTAATCAACCTGGCCTTGCAGCTGTTTTTACTAATCTGTTCACAGGATTATTATTTTTACCCTTCATTTGCACTAGGGCAAACTCAGAATCCTGACTAATATTTCATGAACTTCATGAAGTAGTAATTCTACTGAGCTTTAGTTAGACAGATATTCAAGGTACCACTTACATGAAAAAAACCTCTATATCCCACCTGGTAAATCTGGGGGGGTTCCTGTCTTTTTGGGCACTTAGTACTGATCTTTTAGTGCCTGTAGGTTTCAATGCTCATTCTCCCTTCTGACTTACAGGTTAAACCCGACTATTTTCTACTACTGAAACCCTTGTTGACTACCTCATGTAACTGTCCTAATTTTAGCTGAGTCGTTCATCTGCTGTCCTCTCTGACAATGGCTTAGAGAGGGAACCACAGACATGGAACATTTGGCATCCTCTCATAAAGGTCACCTTGGATTTCCACACACTTTTCCAGCCCAAGACGTATTTTTTCTTAGTGCCACCAAAGACTGCCTCAATTTCAGTTTGTATAGAGTCTGTGGACAAATCAATCCACACAAAATTTTGGACAGTTAATTAGTCCTGTGTCTGATGGACACAATGCACATGCCTCAGTTTTCGAGCCCTGACTGTGCTTTCTCCTTGCAATTCAGCACTACAGAGCTCTACCACTTGGAAGAAAGTATCTCAAACAACATGAGAGCACTGCACAAATTGCCTGGATGAATCCAGCAAACTGGATATAAATCAGTCCCAAAAATTTTAAATTGCCTGGGGACAAGTACTAAAAGGATCTTGCCACAGCACTGTAAGAGGTTGAGGGAACAAAGCCATATCACATGGTGTTTGGGAGGGAAAGCAACTCTGCTGAAATACCTCCCATCTTGCAATTTCTTGCACAGAGAAGGGGACAACAGAAACTGTGGCAAAGAAAACCTGCAGCTCCTTTAAGATACAAATACTATGCTTCTTTCTGATCAAAGCTTTAATGCACCAGACCACTGGTCTGTGGTGCAATTACCATCTTGCTATGCTGGGTTCCATAGTTACCAAATCAGGCTCCATAATTACTGACACGGCGTGCTGCATTGTCTTTGCATTATGTTTTGCGCATTGGTTAAGAGGCACAGCTCAAAATGCGCGCCCAGGAAACTCTTTCATTATGGATTAACAGCACAAACTGTTCCCTGTCATCAGTCAAGAGACTGTTTTCAGACATGCAATTAGTTTTGTCTATGGGAAGTGGCTTAGCACAGTCTAGGCTCTAGTATGTAGGCCATATACTTATTTTCTGTGAAGCACTTACCTCAGCTAACATTGTCATGTAGCCCTTGTGAAGCTCGAGACTGCTTCCAATACCAAATTTAAGCATTACCTATAATGCCATTTATTCAGCACACCTAGGTATGATATGCAATGTTACGAAGTTTTAGAAAAGGTTATTTATTTATTTCAGCTATTTTTAATACTGCTGAGAGCAGGGAGGACTTGCTTTCCTTTGTTATCTATAAACGGGACTAAAAATAGATTCAAACATTGACTGTCTACTTATCAATCTGTTTACAGAAAAGGTTTACACTAGTGACTAGCACTGAGAGTAGAATTTAGCTGCAGAAAATTTATTACACTAAACTTGACAGGGGAAATCAATTAAATTAAACCCAGGAAGGGTCTCCTACTTATTAGAGAGCTCAGTTTTGATGTGAAGCGCCATATAGTGCAACAACTGCTTTTTTTTTTGCAGATGTCTCTGCTAGTTTTCGAGATGTGCCTCTCTACAATGAAAAGAAATCAGTGAGTGAGCTGTATCAACAGTGTGTGAGAATGTTGCCTGAGAATCAATCTTACAGAAGCAGTTTTAGTTATTCTGTTGCTTATCAGGAAGCAACAAAAATCTAAATTAAATTGCCTAGCACTATTTCTGACTCATGCTTGTATGACAACAAAAACCCTTTAAAAAGCAAGCTTAAAGCCCATCTAGTTTGAAATAGTTTTTCCATACTCTTAGGCAAACAATACTAATTAAACCAAATGCCTGAAACATGGTTCGCTTTTGTTTTAAAAAAATCTTCATGTAAATGATGATATAAAGCCAAATGTTTCACAGTTAGAAATATATGACTGTGCATCATTTTACTGGCACAGTAAAAGGCTACAGCTATATTAACATATCTGTGTATAAAGTGCCAATTTTCCTTTTAAAGTCCATCCTCCTCTACCCTCCTCTATTGAGAACCATGAAAATCAGTCTTTTGAGCAACCACTAGCTTCCTTTAGCTCAAAAACTTTCATTTACCTCCCTTCTCCCCCACATGTGGGGGCAGCCATAAAATGTCCAGAAGATAGAGTGCAGCACTTGAAGGGTTATGGAGATTATTCACCCATCTCAGTGTTCACTTTATTTGTGTGCCATTACTAAAATATAATGAGGGCAAAAAAGATGGTTTAGTAAAACTGAACAGCATAATAACAAGTGTCTCTTTGTGGGTCTGCCGCATAACAAAGGAAAGGTAAGAACTCACACTGCTCAAGTGATTTAAACTCGATTCTTCATATCCAAAGCAAAGGCTTTTTTCTTTTGCTGTGCAGTGAGAAGGGTGGCGACATCATCAGCTGTGTGGACTGCACTGCACCCCCAGTGTCTTCTCCTCACAGCACAAGTACTCACCAGAAGTCAATTTACAATCTTCCCCCCTCCAGCTGCCAAGAGTGATTCTGCTGAACCTCTGGTAAACCATTCTGTCTTCCCGCTGTGCCAGTCCAGCTTTTGGGACTACAGAGGTTTCACCTGATCTACACTTACAAGATGTACACCACAGCTTTTGAACCCGGCACTTCAGGAAAACTTTCACAGCTGCTTGGGAATATCTCACACCCCCCAACCATTTCCAACACTCCCTGAGACCTTGTAGAGTTGATAAGCCATGGGGTAAATGAACTGGGATAGTAGGGAACCAAAAAGAAACAGTATTGGAAGAGAGCAATACCACAGGCAGTAATGTGATAATCTACTGTGCAGAAGACACTGTACTGCAATTCCTGCATGATCAACTAAAAAGGTCAGAAAATGTAATGCTAAAATTATACATCAATTTTCAGTTGCTATTAGTAAAATTATTGCTTTAGGAAAGTACCTAAGAAACAACCTGTGGCAATCAGCCTTAGAAGATGATAAAGCTCACCATAATGTTTTAAAATCATGCCTTGTGGGATGCAGTCTG
>JAWWEW010000131.1:19239277-19320793 GCA_035583185.1 Anabacerthia variegaticeps | reverse complement strand
TCTTGTTACATCTCGGGACCCGAGGGCCACGTGAGAGGGGCATAAGGGGTGGAGAGGATCCCCTTCAGCTGCCGCAACAACCATTCAAAGAAATGATAAAAAATTATGGCTTTGCAAAGCTGGAATCACTCTGCTCCATCTGTCCTGGGATGAATTGAAAGAGAACACATTCTATGTTCCAAACCTGAATATTAACAGCCTGGAAAGCACCATATGGATTTTGGCATTCCTTACTTAAAAAAAAAAAAATCAAAAAAATTAAAATCTTTGGTATAAATTGTTAAAAAGACAGACTGAGGGATTTTATTTTTGCAAAAAAAGTAGCTCTATATGACTGAAAATGTTTGAAAATAACAGTTGTCACATGCCATATTTCTTTGAAACAGTATCCCAAAACATCTCAATTTTTTCTGCTACCCTTTGTTAAATTTCTGCAAGTCTTATAGGAGTTCAACAGAAAAAGGCAATTGCAAAGTAAAATATACTAGGTTTTGATATTTGGTACAATCTTGTCATTAAAATATAATCTAAAGACATTTGTCCTTAGAATTCCACTTCTGCTGAGCTTCAAATAGTCAGTACCCCAATATGATGCAGATAGAGGCTGAATACTAAGAGCTGACACTATCAAGAAAGGAATCAAAACTTACAGTTATAATTAAGGCAATGTAATAAAAAGAAGCAACAATTTCTGTTTGTGAATCAAAGCCTCTTCTCTGAGTAGCAAGAAAAATGCAAAACTTATTCCAGGCAGCAATATTCAAATGCATAATTTTACTCTTTACTTTTTTTCCCCTCTCAAAGAGCCTAAAGCTACTAACATACACCATTTTTGTTCCAGTGCATCTCTTGAAACAGTGGGATATAGTATACATGATTTGAAGCAATTCCTATGATATATTGTAAGAGAGGCTATTATGCACTATACTCAATTAGAGTACAGAATAGAAAGGGCACTTTGCTTCATTAACATTGTTTATTATTTATGGAGAAAGAAAATGAAATTTGGAAGAAAACCAGGATCAAACATGCTGAACATGACAAATATACATAACAAAGAGTGCAAATAGGAGCAAAATCTTCATTCTACGAGCAGTAACAACATTCATGATGAAAATGGTAAACTCTGGTATAATTTGCATGCTTTTGTTTTGGCATTCTGCAGTAAATGACACATCTTCAGACATAAACTGCCTTTTAAAAATAAAACAGAGGAGAATTTTAAATGCAAATTTTTTACATCTCAGCACAAAAACATCCTTCATTAGAGATGGTACTGGCATCAGAAATTATAATTATACCACACAGTTGCTTGTTTCTGCAACTTCAGGAGTTCAGAATTTCTTGGAGTTGTTTAGCACTTCACAGCACTGATGTCAGGCTGCCTAACTTTTCATAATGGGAGATAAGGCACAGTGCCTCATCGTTAAGTACTGTAACAGAATATCATAGAATGGTTTGAGTTAGAAAGGACCTTAAACATTACCTAGTTCCAACCCCACCCCACCTCCCCACCATGGGCAGGGACACCTTCCCCTAGACCAGGTTGCTCAGAGCCCCATCCAATCCAGCCTAGAACACTTCAAGAGATGGGGCATCCACAGCTTCTCTGTGCAGCCTGTGCCAGTGTCTCTCCACCCTCAGGATAAAGAATTTCTTCCTAATATCTAACATAAACTTACACTCTGTCAGTTAAAGCTATTCCACTTGTGCTATCCCTACACATCCTTGTGAAATTGCTCTCTGGCTTTCTTTTAGGCCCTCTTCCATGTACTGGAAGGCTGCTCTAAGGTCACCCTGGAGCCTTCTTTTCACAGGCTCAATAATCCCAGCTCACTCAGCCTGTCTGCAGAGGAGACACTAATCAGTATTAATATGAAGCCATGTATAAATATAAAATTAAAAATATAGACTAACTCATTCATTCTTCTTCATTAAAGATGATACTATTGGCATTCTGATGCCTTTCCAACAATCTGTATTCTCTACTGCTAGCTTTCCTTACCCTGAGACAGCACATCTGCCCAGCAAAATGAATACCACAAAAATCATTCATTTTGCTTCCAAACGATTTTACTAATCTAGATGAAATGTGTTATAATACGGTTTTGAGAGTGGAATATGGTAGATGCTGCCTAGGAGCACTAACTAGACTGGAAAAGATGGGCTGAACAAAAGCGAGGGGGAAAAAAAGCTAACGTCTAGTTTTTTTCCTTCTTAGAACGAAAATAAATCAGCTTTTGGAGCTAGCTATTAAAATGGCAGTGTAACACAAAAATATTTTGTTTGTTGAACTCAAATTAGCAAAGCCAATTCCTAACATAAACAACCAGTATTCCTATGTCTCAAAAAGGTGAACTTTAATAATGTAAGCTGATACATTATTTTTTCATCCTGTTCTCCTTTTTATTTTAAGGGAGCCAAAAAGGAACTGGAAGTAAGACAGCCATTAGGTCTTGTAAACAATCCGTTCATACTTGTCTAAGTCAACCATTTTCTTCACAGACATATCATTCATTTGGAAGCAACATATACAAAAACTGAATTCTTTCCCTCATAATGATACATGTAAGACTGATTAAGAAAAATGCTTGAATTAATTCACAGCTTGAGCTATTATTATATACAGCATGTAATGCATGGAACTTCAGATAAAATTGTCATGAAGCTGTAAAAGACAAGGACTTCTACCTGCACTACTACAGCTCTTATCTGCTAGTTTTATTCATTTTAGACATCTAAAAAAACCCCATTACTCACCCAAATAGAGTAAGAGCAATTAGGCAAAGAATTACAGGCAACAAGCTTCTGAAATTATTACCACATCAAATTCTTCAATCCATGCAAGTGATCATCAACATACATACTAAAAATACTTTAGGAATACTTCAGGTATATTACAAAAAAGTCTTTTAAGGCGCCAAGAACACGTAAAATGTGAGAATTAAAGAGACAGTCAAGTTTTAACTACATCCATTGTCATCATGAAGATAGAAGAAATAGAAATTCCTGGCACCAAAATGCAACTGTGACGACTTGATTTCCAGGTTTTACCTACATTCTACAGAACAGAAATTCGAATCGGTCTGATATAACTTTTTTAAAGGATTATTCAGCTCACATACGCATGTGCCAGATACCAGACGAATGAGATTCCTGTGAGATTAATTATGCTATAATTCATTCCTCAACATACAAAAGAATTTAAAACTAGTATTTTTGTACATGCTTCCTTTTCCTGACAATACAGTGTCAGGATTTTATTTAATTTAAATCATTATTTTCCAGTTTTAGCTGCTTTAAATCTGAATTATCAGACTACATAAGAATATATCCTATCACCTATCTAGCCACTTAGAAGTCTTCACATTGACAGGGATGGTAGTAAATCTAAAACCGTCAGATAAAAATACCTGATCAGATGGATTTCTACTAATGTAAACAAGAAACACTTCCGAACGCCACACTTGTGGCATCATGGAGAGATATGCAATTCAACTGCAGGTGTCCCAGAAGGGTGATGACAAGGCAGCCTGAGGGCTTTCAACAGGACAAGGCCAGATTGCATTACTCACCCATCACCTCTACGCAGTATGTTCAAACAAAATCATTGTGCACTCAGCAAAATCCCTACCAGTTTTATCATCGCAATTTATATCAAATCATGAAGAAAGGAAGTGTGTTTTCAGTTCAACAAAAACCACCATGTAGGTGGTGTTTGCAAACTCTACAGCCCTTCACTAAACATGGAATATTACAGGTCCAGAAAGAGTAAAAAACTTCAGAACTACGACAGAATTAGATCACTACTTTGTCAATAACTGTTTCAGAGAGCAGGATCCTACTTAATCACTATCAAAGGCAAACAGAGGAGGGCCTCAAGCTCATGTAAGACTTCCAAAGTCATAAGCAAGTCTTTCAACTCCACACAGCCATCAGTGGGCAATCAGTCATGCAGTATGATTGCACTCAAGTTGCTCTAGGCACTGTAATTTGCAATTTCTTTACTGTCTTGTATTTATGCTTTTAATGTGACATTGGAACAAAAAAGGTTAACTTGGCATTTTGTGACTGTTTTACTATCATGTATTTTTACTTCATACTTTACCCAGGGAAATGCACAGAACATATCCTCAAGAAGAACATCTCTGCAGATCTCTAAGGTTCAACTGTGAAGGTTGTGGAGATTTTTTCACAAATACAATCTGAAGCACTTTTCCTTTGTGACCTGCCAATTCAACTGAAGCTCTTCAGATTACCATTAGTAACAACAGATTTCCCGAAGTGAATGAAATTTGATGCAAAGAGGGAAATCTTTCTTCAAATGCAGATGTTCTTTATATTCTTCTTCCTCAGAATAGCAGATGCAGAAGCAAAATAGCATAAATTATGATTGACCTCAGCAGGAATAATTTATGCTCCTGAGCCACTTTATGTGCACAGGCAGGAGGGAGCTGTCTGACTGTATGAATTTTTACACATCTTTCAGCTAATTTGCAGATCTGGTGTAAAACTCAAGGACATCATAAATATTTGTGGCATCAGCTAAAGAACTTCGGGTTCATAAACCAATTAATTGATTATACTCACCCACAAAAAAATTCCCTTCACCCCCAAGAGACAGAATCTTCATTTTATTGAAGTGCTTCAGAGCAACATACAAGAGGGCAGATCAAAGAGTATTTTCATGGTATGAAATGCACCTGTCTCATCGCAGCAGGGGAAAGCCACATGATGACCTTTCCTAACACACACCACAGAATTTGTAACCACTACTGTCAAACACTGGAAACCAGAGTGGGTGTATATATTACTTGCAACCCACTATAATTATCAGAAAGTTAATATCTGCATAGAGGTCTCCATCTGTTAATGGTACTAGATCGCACTTTTTCAACTTACCACCTCCCAGAACATCATTTCTTTTTTAAAATCACTAGTATGTCCTTCTTAACAATTACTAATGAGTCATTTTATGAAAAATAAAGGACATCTTGAAAAACAGGGTCAGATCTCACTTGGCTTAATTAGCTGAACTCCCATTAATTTTCATTTGAAGAAACTGGTTTGCAATACTAGAAAATTTGGACATGTACTTCAAAACACAGCATGATTAGATAAAGATCCATTTTTGATACCAGTAAGTTGCCACAAAAAAACTTGCCCACAGATGGCAAATTGCATTTACTGCCATCACCTTGCAGAGACTCCCATAACCTGCCAGTTAGGGGAATATTCTCAAAAGGAGCCAAACTTGGCGCTAAACATTAATGTAGAGAATTTACACGCCCAGGGTGAATATGTTCCTTAGTTTTAGAGTCTCGGCCTCTCTCCCCCTTATATATTTTTTTCATTATTTATGCTCTATTTGATTTATTTAGGAATTTACAAAAGAAAACTTCAATGTTAAGAATACAGCAAGTAATACATAATTAAAAAGAAAATAAACACTAGTTTTCTCTTGCAGTGTCTTTAAAAATTACTTGTAATTGCTTCAGGTTAGAACATTTCAGAAAAAAAAAAAAAATTAAACTCCCCCATTAAAACCACTGAAAATATTTCCAGAAACAGTTTAGAATTTTGTTGGCTCTGCTGTCAGAAGTGTTTCATCAAAAAATGGAAAGGAGTATTATTTCCATCAACTTTACCACATCAATTTTAGCAGTTTAACAGACGTTTCCCTATTCCTGCACTGCCTGTAGAGTGGAGAAGAATCCATCAATGTTGTGAAAAAGGAAATTGTTAATTTCAAATAGAATTTTATCAGATGAGAAAAGTGGGAAAGTATCATACAAACAACACCTCAATCACCATATTAGATTAGGAGGGTAATGGAATGACAGTCCACATTCATTCTGCAGTCACAATATAATTACACAACACACTCAAAAGATCCCACAAAGGGCCACAGTACTGAAGCCAAGGTTACGGTAAGAAATAGCAGCATGTGGCTGTGGGAATGTAAGGTGAAACAAGTTAATAACTTCCTATTATCTACTGGTAAAGCTGCTAACTCTGTATGTAGAAATAATTGACATGGAAAAAAAAGCTGAATTAAACAACCAATAATTTATGTGAGGTAGAAACAGACTACAGATGGCGATCCTAAGCATAAATCACAGCAACAGCAAAAACTACCTCCTTCTGTTGGGAAAACATTCATTTCAAATGCTTCTTTACTGAAAAAGCATGCTAAGGTAGAAGCATTTAAAAGAGAGAAACACTAAGGTAAGTACTCAAACATATTAGTGGAAAAAGAAACCCACGAGGCGCTAAGCCTCCCTGTTCCACAGCCTGATACTAAGAATTTAGGACAACATTTAGATGTCCTCCACTCAAATTGTTCCTCTGTTTGAGGGACTTTTGACCTACATGTTTCTATTCCTCCTCATGTTTCAACCACAAAACTACATGGAGTTTTTCAGGAAGTGTTGAATGCTCCACTGATTTTCTGACCAATTTAAACAGAAGAGCTCTAACAAACAGGAAGTAAATATCCTCAGAATACTGACTTAATTCAAGGAGCTCTACTTGAGTGTACAGCTTCACAGCCTCTCTGCCAGAAGGACTGAAATGGAGGCTTTCCAAATGTAGTCCAGTTTTCAAGTTATTGAAATACTGGATAAAGCAGAAGTCTGTGATTCATCTTTTCCAAAATTTCCTGTCAGGCCAGTTATGTCCTTCTTTCCCAGCAGAAAAACAGTGAGTTCAAGCGGAGAAATACTATGAGAATCAAATCACTGAGGAAAGGAACTGGTAGAAATACTTATGTCAAGTTTAAAGTGGTTATAATAAGAAAGAGAGTCAATAAAACCTGAAACTGCTCTTTAGTGTGTTTTCAGCAGCTCTTTGAGAGAACGCTGTTAGCATTCTTCTAACATCTGCTTCCACAGGTGAAGAAGTCAGGGCAATGCCTATTCCGTGAATTCCAAAGGAGCTGAAAAAAGGAGCCAGATGTCAAAATTAACTGACTTTGAGCCTGCCCAGGGGCATAAAGTTGGGCACCACAAATTAAATAAGGATTTTGTGAATACTGGAAGTGCTTGGAAGTTTCTTACTTACATTTTTTAAAACTATTCAGTTACCTATATCTCCCTAGTCAGTGTCTGAGGTGGAATTCTTCCTGTACATTTGTTTTCTGACTCTGGCATTGTAAATAACATTCTTTATTTACTTCTATGGATGGTCTGTCAATTATTTAGAAAAGTCATAGTTTTCTTCTGAATTCTGCAGGATTTTATAGACAATGATGCAACCAAATGCAGGAGATGTTAAACATTCTTTAAACACTGAAAAATATTAGCAGAAGATTTGTAATAGACTCTGCAATGTTTTTACTAAATTATTTATCAAAAAATGTGTAAATACCTACAGGCTTCTTTGGTCAAAGCCTGAAAAGAGTGCAATGCATCTTGTCTTCATTTTCATGTAGGCCAATTTAGAAGAGTTTCATTCCTTTAGCATTAGGTTGAAAAAAAAAATTGCTTGTCTTAGAAGCAGTGTGGTATGAACATATGACAGTATACTTACTCAACTAAGATAAACTTTACAGTAGAAAAATTAATTTACAGAAATGCATAATAAAATAGCTGCACAGAATCACAGAATATCCTGAATTGAAGGGGACCCACAAGGACCACTGAAGTCCAACTCCTGGCCATGCACAGGGCAGCCCAGAGAATCACACCATGTGCCTGAGAGCATTGTCCAAACACTTCTTGAACTCCCTTAGGATCAGCACTGTGACCACTACCCTGGGGAGCCTGTTCCAGTGCTCAACCACTCTCTGGGGGAAGAAACTTATCCTGATACTCAGCCTCAACCTCCCCTGATACAGATTCATATAATTTCCTTGAGTCCTACCAATGGTCACCAGAGAGGAGAGATCCCTGCCTGCCCCTCCTCTTCCCCTCACAAGGAAGCTGTAACTGCAGTGAGGTCTCCCCTCAGTCTCCTCTTCTCCAGGCTGAACAAAGTGCCCTTTGCCACTCCTCATACGACTTTCCTTTGAGGCCCTTCACCATCTCTGTAGCCACTAGACACTAAGAGATGATTATCTTTCCTAGATCGTGGTGCACACAATATTCAAAGTGAGGCTGCACCGGTGCAGAGAAGAGTGGGACAATCAGCTCCTGTGGTGCTCTGCCTGAAGGAAACAGTGTTGAAGAAAATAAGGGCCATGCAAGTAACACTAGATGAAGCCACTACAGGAGGATATATTCCCTCGTCTTACCATAAGAATCCAGGTGTGGTAGCTATGCAGATATCAATCACCGAATGGAGCAGTCTACAGCCACCCCAGTCACAGAATCCAGACACAAACACACACACACTGCAAACTCTTTAGGTGATGTGCCCTATCTTAATCCTCTATGCTTGTTTCATACCAGCACAGCTGGGTTCTAATCTCTGATAAGGACTTCTCTGTGTGACCTGCTACAGTACAAGGACAACAAAAATTGGCCTCGAACAGACAAAAAGAATTATAAATCACCATTTATAAGTGAGAGTAGCAGCAGAGATCTTGTATCTCCTTTCCAGGAGCACAGAAAAAGACAAAAGGTCAAGCCTTAAATTCAATAACTTATGTCCTAGGCAAAAAAAGGGCTTCTATTTCATAAGCAGTATTACATGCTGTTATAGATATCAGCATTGAGATAAATGGTTTGTCAGCATATAAAGAACACTAGAAATCAGTGGGAAAGGATAAGAAAACCATACACATTTTGCTGTTAAGCTACCATCAGGTATTTTCATTCTTTGCAACATTTATGAAGATCATGTATACAGAATAATTAACTGTCTCTGAGAAATCTGAGGGATTAAGAACAAGGCACATAATCTTTGTTTTCTACTTTCACTAATGGCTGGAACACTCTAGGAGAATAAGCAGACAAACTGAACCTTTTTATCTCTGTCTAAAAATGATCACTGAGTCAATGATGTACACACATTTTTCTCCCACAGCTTTCACATCATCAAAATTAAAAAACAAAGAGTATCTGCTAAAAATGAATAAAGCTCTATATCTTTCTCAAGAAAAAAACCCAGATTGCTACTGTATGAGTAGGTTTGTGCTGTGTCTGCTCTAACTTAGCTGCTTTTGTCAAGATTTACACGTCTTCATGTGAACTTGATTCCTTCTTTATTAACTTGCCCTAATGCCAAATAACTAGGGAACAGTGTCTACAAATTAACCTAGCACTAAGACAACTGTGTTAAAACCCTATCGCCTATAGTGTGGAAGTTCTCTGTGACATTGCTGGGAGCATCTGCCAGGAAAGCTGCTCTAGATTTTCCATTCCAAGCTGAATTTTATACGCCAAGCTTTTTGAACCTTGAAGCTGACGTCTACCAAATGAATTGTCAAGTTCCAAAAGAGATTTTCAAAGACATTCAGAAAATACTGTGCTTGTATAAAGAGTTGTTTCCAGCATTCAGAAAACCCTTAGCAGCAACTAATTCATTCCATCACAAATTTATTCCATCTCACTTTTGATTTAATTGCCAAGTACTGCTCCCTCTTATCTTATTCAGGCTTCTGGTACCTTTAGACACAGCCCTTGTCCTCAAAGATGAAATAGTATGTCTTCCCCAGCCACCTACTAATAACACAAGGCTTCAAAAATATTTCTAAAATATTAATAGTCATAAACAACAAGTGACATTCTGATTTTAACTCCCACCATTGATTTCTGTATTTTCCCAGACACATACAAACTATGAGGGTAATATTGATGTGAATGATCTTATTTTATTAATTTTATTCCCTGTCTCCTTACAGGGCTTGAATAAGGAATTTGATACTGCCAATAGCATTTACAGGGGAAAGAGGTGCTGCAGAGTGGTCTGAAATACCCAGAACTCTGCTTCAATTATCATTCTGTTTAAAATATGTAGATAACAAGCAAATAAAGAAATAAAAAGCAAGGGAAAAATATATAATAGGAATCATAAAACCCCAAATTACATTCCATTCTAGCTCCTTAAAAAGTAGCATCACGTTGATACGATGATTGTACTTGCTTTTTTTCCTGGCCTAATGATGCCTTAGCGCTCCACCCTTAAAGCTTGCATTGCTGGGATGCAGGTAGTAACAATATCACTGCAATTGAAATTCATGTTACCCAATGAAATGTCAGCCTTACCTATTTATATTTTTCCTCACTTGCTCTCAGATTTTCATCAGCATCTTTAAATGCATAATGTATGGTGCAGGGAAAATCCCCATACTCTTCTTGGTGGCAGGTACTATTTGAAACCAGACGCAGACTTGCTGATGCAGTGTGCCTAGTCTATGATTAGACCTGTGTTCTAAAGTCACACTTTTCAACAGCTGACAGACTATAAGACTACGCAATAAAAATGTTTTACTGGTAAAAATGATTACTTGTTGTGAACAAAATTACTCCATAACACCTTGTGATTGGTGTCTTGACATTTCCCAAATCACTACTCTCCATAAACCCCAAATGATTCAGAAAAATCAATGGCTACTGGCAGAACAATACTTTACAAAGGTGACAGGGAACAGGCAGTGTAATGTTATCCTTTCTAACCTGTGTGGCAGTGCAGATGATACTATTATTGTATTTTTAGGCATACATGGCCCTTAATACATATAAATGTACATGAACCCATACAGGTAAATAAAGAATAGTTGTTGAATCAATGGGATTATAGACTCAGAGCATGCACACCATAATGGAATAACAAGGAAAATAAGGCTGAGGCTAGAGAGAGTAAGCACTACTCAAATATATGAACACATCACTGGTGTGTTATGTATTCCAATTCTCAACAGGAAAAAGCCACAAACAGGTTTCAGATACAAACGGAACGTTCGCTTGCATATCAAAAAAAGTTATCTATACTTGTTCATGTAATGATATCCGAATGTGAAAACTAATTTTCATGAAGAAAAGGGATGACTACTTCAGAAATCATTTCTGGTAAGGCTAAGCCCCTGTTCTACGATAGCAACAAGCATACCCTTTTATATCCTACATCCGCAGTATATAAATTCAAATGGCTTATTTGTTAGAAATATAGAGTAGAAGAGCTAGGAATTCATTGTAGTTTAGAGACAAACAGGAGAACGGCAGTGAGACATTAAAACAGTAATTTTATAAATAATTGAAGAAACAGTGGTAAGGTGAAGAATAGAAGAAAGTTAAAACTGACTGACAGTATCAATTCAAAATTGAGTAGCAAGGTATAATTCGCATGGGCTCTGATTTTTCAGGATTCTGCATCCAACTTGTGCTGGGGTCTTTTGGAGTCAGACGCCTAGTCCCCTTAGTGCCTCTAAAAGTAGGAATCACTGATGATATGGAGAAAAAATAATTTCCAAATTTGAACAGAAATGTACCTGCACTAAGGATCTAAATCACTCTTGCTACTTCCCTTATCTCCAAAGCACAGGTCAGGACAGTGAGTAATTTCTAGCTGGTAGCAGCATTTTGAAAAATAGGAGGATGAAAGACTTATGTTTCAAAATTAAATCACATGTGAGGCCATGAGTTCATGCTGTGAAGTCCTCAGTTTTGGATCTCTACAGAAAAGAGGGAGTTAATTGGGAGTACTCAAGGATATGCTAAATGCTACCAACACAGAGAAGCAACTCAAATCAGGTCACCTGGAGTCAGAACTGCATTCATGGAGTAATTATGTCTTGGAAGTAAATATAGAAATAGAGAAGCTGTTGAAGCACTTTTTATATGATGGGTTATCCAACTTCTCTTTTTTTGTTTATTTTTTATTTTCCACAAGACAAACTTTTCTTTGGATTTAAACATGTAGGAAAATATAACCTGATAGGCTTTTAATATTCCCAAGCTCCAAACATTCCCTCTTAGCAAAAGAGTTTGAAAATTTTCTAGCAGTTACATTACTGTTAACAGAGGAATCAATTCACAGCAGCCATTCAGCCATCAGACTCCAGAAACTGTGTTCTTCAGGCTTTGCTTTGGGAAAGGCTGGATATGGGATGAAGGGAGCCACGAGTAAAACAAGATGAAAACACAGCATTAGGGCACACATGCAAAACCCACAGGGTTCAAGCCAGAAAACAATAATTGAGGCTGTGCTATTCACAGTATTAAAACCAAAAACACTATGGACTTTTTTTTCTCTTGTTTATATAAATGAAAGACAAAAATATAGAAAAGCACTTTTTCATGGAATGGTGAAAAAAATGTTGGGGGGCTGGGATAGGGAATCATGTGCCGGAATCATGTGCCAGAATCATGACAGTAAAATTTAAGAGCACTTTTACTTCCTATCCTTTTCATTTCAAAACAAACAAAAGAAAGAACCTGATCCCTTACGATCTTCAAGATTCCCAGTGCAGAAGCTGTAGGAAAATGGGTAAAATTTAGAAGGTATCTTGCTTAAACAATTTTCCTATATTTTATAATTTAAGACAATGGGATGCTTATCCTAGATGTCTTTAATGATTAATTGCTTCTAAAATATTAAACGCACAAGCTACATCTGAAACTAGGATTTTTAATTCCGAGTGTTTCAGAAACGATGACTCTTGATGCTATCACTAGCTATCTGTGACCTCTACCAGCACTTTCTGACCTAACCATAACATTGTTAGTTATTTTGCCTTCCTCAGGCCCTGCATATTGTATATGTTACCCAATTTATGGTCTTAAGTTTCTTAATGGTTGAAATAAACTCCTACCTGTCTCGCATACAGCTTCATTATATATGGAAAAGTGATGGGACCTACTTTGACTGGAGTCGCGAATGCACTGAAGTTGGTTATAAATACACCTAACTATAATATTCTTAGTAAAAGAGCACTCAAATTAAATTCTTGTGTTTATTTTAAGGAAGAGGTCAGACATGATGACCTACTGATCCCAACTAGCTAGGAGAATCTATGAATTATTTACTATCTCTACTATATGATCAGAATTTGTATTTTCCACGAGTTGTACTGTTGGCCTTGGCTTATTTAAGCCAAATACATAAGAATGAAACTCAACATATCAGGTTTTTATACTGGCGTGAGCAGTAATAAAATAAAACAAAAATCTGTAAACTGGAAGAGAAACAGGTCAGATGTCAGGTTTCTGATCAGGAATTAAATTCTGCTGTAATCTGAGGTCATAACCTATAACATGAAATCTCATCAATATTCAGCATTTTTGTGTATGCACACAGAGGGTGTGGGGGATGTGAGAAATCTCCAAAAAGGCTTGATCTAGTCAAGATTTTTCTATTTGTTTCTTTTTCTAGAAGTAGATAACCCAGATAGCATTAAAAGGAAATAGAAAAGCTGCCTCTGGAAGACTGAAACAAAACTTTTGACTGAAAACTACGTGAGTGTGCATTGACTTATTTATACAATTAAATCCCTATCATGCTTCATAAAACTAGCTTCTTATTTCTAGATAAGATGAATACAAACAGGAAGCGTGCCCTCCTACTGACATCTAGTTAGAGAGACAGCTTTATGAGAAATAAAACAGTAAAGGAAGTTCATTCTTCTCACACTTTACGCTGAGACATATTTACTAAGATATTTTGATTGAATCCCAGTACATTCAGCGCTCGCAGCCCTCACAGACATCTGCAAAAAGCTACAGATCTTTTCAAAGGGAAATACTTCATTTTTAACAGATCTCATTTGCAATTTTGGCAAATTACCTTCAAGCCAATGACTCACATTTGTATTTGGTCTCACTCAAGTGCATGGGGAATTTTACATTCTAGTCTGTACTCAAGGACTGTGTCTCCCTACTTAGATAAAGAAAAGCTAGCTCACAGCACAACAACATACCTATTGCTTTAATTCTTGCAGTGCAACTAAGGCCTCAAGGGTTTACTCCTCAGCAAAGGAAACTGGAAGCTGCAAATTAATCTGGCTGAAAGTTCCTAATATTACAAGTAGTAGGGGATCATTAAGCTCTCAGCAGCGTAGAGTGATAAATGGCTTTTTGTAAACTGTGACAACCAAATATGAACCCAGAGGACCTCCTGTGAGTCAGGGGCTGTTGGAGTATGATGCTGCATGCATGCCTGCCGGGGCTTATTCTCACAGGTATGTACCTCAGACACATACACATCTATGGCAAGGAGACACATGTCTGCAACCATTCCAGAGAGGACCGTGCTTTTCCTGCAGTACTGTTACATCCATAGCTCCACTCCAGCATAACCTATTAACCATCAATTTACCATCAATTTAACCTACTGACCATCAACCTGATCCAACTCTTTCACCAGAGTAAAAACCAAGTTCTATCCCAAATTTTTGACAAGAGTGTTGTGGTTATTGTTACTGGATTCCAAAACCTTTTGAAAGTTCAGCATTGCAGGAGAGTAACCAGGAAGAAAATCTGACTGGTCAGAAGCAGAAATGGATAACATCGATTCTTCTCATGACAGATTTTATGTGAAAACTAATTTGTCAAAAGTGAGTAATTCTGATGATGTAATCAGTCTAACTTTATTAATATACAACAATCATTTCCTCTATTTTTTCATTTTAAAAAAAGCTGGTTATATAAGAACTAAAGTACCAACACCACTATGTACACTGCTAAAAATAAAAACTGGGATATAAATTTTACTGCCTCATTGCACCTTGGTTGATATAAGCACAATTCACACAATTATCTCGCCTCAAGACTCACCATATATAGCAAACAAAGAAGAATTACACTGCAAACTTGCTTCTTCCAAAGAAAATCAATACTATTTTATGATTATTAGACTGATTTAGTTCCCTCTATATTCAAATACTATCTATATTACTTTATTTACATAATCCATTACAGCATTGAATTTTCCTCATTTCAAACAGCAAACTGCCTATATAAATATCCTACTCTTCCTATTTCAAGCATGTCTACTATTATTTCATAAATATTGGGCAATATATCATTTCTAGTTTAGGCAAAGCACTGTGTTTAATATGGTATGTCAGAATAAGCTCTATTCTTCATGCCAATACTTTCAAATATTTTCCCCATCTCTTTTATTACTCAGTCATAATGGGTTTTCTTGCTTGTGTCGCATTTTTGCATTACTTTTTGCCTCCTTTCTGTGCGGGTAACTTCAATATTCCAAGAGAATTACTTCCTCCCACCTTTTGAATGGTACTAAAGTCGTACCTGCTCTCTTGTGCCTTATCATCCAGATTTGCTTTTCTTTTGAATGTTCATCTTATTGTTCAACATTAACCTGTGAACCACCATGCATAAAAAAAGCCTCTAATTAAAATAAAAAGGCACTATATTACTTTGTGTTGTTGTAGTCTAATGAATTTTATATATCACAATTCTTATTTCTATCATATGATCAAGTTCAGATGAATGAATAGCGAAAAAACTAATTTAACTGAATTTCTGCCCTTCACATAAATGTAATAATTCCTTTATGAAACAGTGTTCGTCTATGTCTACCAGTTGACAAAGACAAATATTGCCATTTTTTAGAAAACTGCAATTTCTTCAAATCAAAATTTAACAGTAGCTAACTCAAGACTTATGGCAAAGGTTAGAGGGAGATCTGAAATCACATTTCCCAACTAATCCTCCTCAGGAGATATTAGCTCTAAATTTTTAGTGAAATATTCTCAGTGATATTGTTTAAATTTCTTCTAGGTTCAGATCTCATAGAACATAAATGTGTTCCTGTTTTCCTCATCAAATTTGTTTCTTAATAAACTTGGACAGTAACGTGCATGTGTGTAATAACACTGAACAGTACAAATACTGCTTAATTAATAAAGCCATGTTACTGCTGGCAATGTGTCAACGAAAAGACTGCTGTGGCTGATCACAGCACACACAATCCCTGCTTCAAGAAGATTACAGTATCTTCTGTAATAGCGAATTAACAATAATAACAATTACTGAAGCCTTAGGAAAAAAAAAGTAGAGGTTGCTAACTTCATCTTTTCTTTGTCCCTTAACAAAAAAGCCCAACAAAACAGGTGAAGAGATTTTCTGACAGTGTTTTATGTCTGGTGGATTAAGCAACAGCAGTTCTTCTGTGGGAATAATTCTCCTGAGACTCTTCCTGGCTGACAGCCTAGTCCTAGGACTTTGTTCCAGGAACAAGGAGAAAATCCAGGAAACAGATTAATGAAAAGGATCAAAATACATTTCCATGGTATCACTAACAGTATACTACAGAGGAAATTAATATGTACTTTGCATTTGTAACTCAGTTTTAAAATGTATTTTGAATATGCACATAAACTTAAGCTTATATATATGGGAGGGGGTGTGCATATATACATAGAGATGTATATGTGGTTTACATATATATGTAAAAATCAATTTCATTGAATACAAGCCAAGAATTTAATTCAAAAGTTTTTAGAAAGTGTCTAGAAGTCTGCCTCTGCTGAATACAGTAAGACTTCGACATTATCTCTACTGAATTAAAGATTCACCTGACAGCTATTTTATAAATTTCATACTTCTTCCCTCTATTTAAGAATTTAGTCATAACTTTCAAGAATTTTCTTTCTCTTCACAGAAAACTCTGCACAACTTGTTCTGGCTTTTAAGGAAAAGAATACTAGGAGAGTGGAAAAAACCTCAGCAAGTAGGGATTTTTATTCTGTTTCCCATCTTGTATATGAATCCATTTAGACCAAATGCAAATGCTCCATTTTACCTACTGAAAATTGCATTTCCAGGCAGTAGAGGTGTTTGGGTGAAGAAGGTAACACAGCCAGGATTTTTGGACTATTGACCAAAATAAATCAGTCTGTGTGGACTTCCAATACATTCAGAACACCAAAGATCCACAGTACTTTAACTTAAGCAGGACAGCCTATGTCTTCCTGTGTTACTCAACAGAATTTAGGGGTAGACAAGGTGTACTTCTGGAAAGTGAGTTTTGACATCTGCAAATTGCTTTGGGCAAAGCTGTGAAATCTTCTGTGTCAAATGCATAAGTGAAATAAGAGCAAGTGAAGTTCTAGTACAAGAAACAGATTCGATACAACTAGGTTTTTAATCCCATAAACTAATTTCAATAATTACCACCTTACATGCACAAAATTCTGTAAGCTTATTTATTACCACTCTGACCTTTCAAGTACTAAGTAGAAACAAAATTAAAAAAATTCAATATGTTTCTTCTGCAAAGACAATACAAAATTTTAAATGTAATCAATATTTCAAATCCATGTTCAGGTGAAGTCTCTGCTTCGGTGGCTTCCACTGCCTATAAACCCTACAAGATCTTACAAACTACTCAATCTGAGAAAAATGATATCGGGAGAGAAGAAGTAGCAGTAGAGAAACTAAGCATGCCAAGTATTAATATAGCCAGAAGGAAAAAAAAAAAAAAAAACAACCCAAAAAAAAAAAAAAAAAAAAAAAAAACAAAAAAACAAAAAAAAACACCACACCTTGAAAAGAAAATTGTCTCTTGACCAGGGCTATCTGGTATGTTGTCACAGCATGCTGAATCCATCTAAAGAAGCCTCACACTTTCATTGCTGTGAAGAATGTTACATTCAACATTTCATTTGCTCCAGCAGTTGAAACACCACATGATGTGATTTAGAGTCAGTCACAAACTTAATATTATCCTAAAGCAATTGATTACCACTGGGTCTGGTCTCACCTCAGAGCTATTAATAGGCTTTACACATTAATCCAATATAGATGTTTGTGTCATGTAGAGTTGTTCACTTTATAGGATAATGTAAAAAAAAAATGTTCAAGCAGTGGAGACACTTTATTATTAATAAAGTGTAAAAATACTGAGTCATCAAGAAACAGGGTAAGAAAACATTTTTACTTTGTTGAGTCAAGCAGTTACTAACAGACCATGCAATTTGAGATGACACCTGATTAAAAAAAAAATAAAAAAAAAGGATATTTGTGCCTCCAATGAGACATTTGAGTTCATTTGTCAATATCAAACCACCCCAAGTTATAATTACAGAGCTCTGTGGATGCGTAAATGCATTTAACCTGAAGTGCTGTAAAACTCCAACAAGAAGGTTAGTATACATCTCAGGGAGATGAATTAACTGGAACAGTGAAGAGGACATGATTCCTGATAAGCTAGGTCAGGAATGCAGCTAAAAAAGGTCAAAAAATATAGAGACAGAGATGGCAACTTTCAGAAATTGCTGTGACAAAGTGAATTAAGCTGTGGATTTTTTTATTCCTATTTTTGTTGTTGTTGTTTAAAACAAACATTAATACAGCCTTTGTAAATAAAGACAAAAATAAACATTTATGTTTGGCTCTGAAAACCACGTGAATTGAAGTTTTCATGCTATTTTGGTCATATCAACCATTTGACATCTACCAACAGGCAATACTAAATAACAGAGTGTTAATCTTCAGAAATTACAAAGGATCAGTGGGAAAGAAGCATTTTGCAGTGAGCAGGGACTGATAAAAAAGCTCTCTGGTATTGAATAAAGTAAGGCGAAGCTCAACTGAACTCTCATGTAGTTTGTGAAATCTTCTCACTTTTCTGTCAGATTTTATCTAGACGCCCCTTAAAATCCAAAGCAACCAGCTGTGACTTATCACCTTTAGAGAACTGATGTCACAGAACTCACAGTCCTTAAAACTGCTGTGACTACATCTTGGTTTTTATACATGTTACCTGATTATCTTCCTTCCTTTTAACAACAGCAATGGAAAGAGACAAGGCCAATATTCATTTTTGTTCCCAGAAGATGCAAGTGAGATGCAATTACAGCTGGCAGGCTTACCAAATGCTGCTTGGGAGAACTGGCCACCTCCAGCATCGCGAAGAGGGAACACCTCTGACAGTAGAAAATATAAGAGATAACCAACTTGAAACTATTCAGAAACACATCATGGGATTCATCCTAGAAGGTCCCTCCCCAGATTCACAAGTCAAAGGACAGTCCAGAAACTAAATATGTTGTGCAAAGTTTAGAGCTTCTCCATTTCTCTAAGAGCTGTTCACAGCTGCCTCCCAACAAAAGACATAACCAGGGGAGCTGCTGCAGCTCTAAAAGCACCACAGGAGCACAGGATGATTTCCTTCCTTGTTATTGCAGGTAACCATGAATAACTAAAGAGGTAAATGCAAGAAGAGATTGCTGTGGGGACGGGGGACTCAAGTAAAAACTCCTGCAACCAGCACAATGCCCAGAAAGGGAGCATCTAACCAAGTAAGCATACAGAGGCTGAAAAGCCTACATGCATACATGTTCCAACCTGGAACATGCAGTCTAGGTATTTTAAACATGCAGAGGAGTCACAAATTTGGCTCTTTGCTGCAGACTCTAAAGCTACTACAATAAAAACTTTTTTTTTTGCCTACTTAATTTACCTCCTCAGTGTTCATTAAGAAAAAAGGACAAAAAAAAAAAACCTGCTCTAACTTTACTTGAATGCAAAACAGATCCCATTAAATGGAAAAAGAATTACAGCTCCAAGCCAAATTTATTTGAAATCCTTCGGGGGGGGCGGGGACGGACGGACCCAACAAAATAAATAGCTAGTTCTTATATTAAAAAAAAAAAAAAAAAAAAAAAAAAAAAAAAAAAAAAAAAAAAGCCATTTTCAGTTGAGAGCAAACCTTGTTGCTAAAATTGCACTTTGTTTTTAAAAAGGCCAAGAGAAACCATTAAAAGCTTGAAACAGAAGCAAAATGTTTTGAGGATATCCATCTTATACTTAGTTCCACATCTGCCAATAAAGGCTTTAATTCCAAATTGGAAGAAAATAGTTTTAAACTGCCAAGTAACCAAAGCATAATAATGCAATTGCTTTACAGTCAAGCTTTCTGAACTGTTTATTCAAATCCTATAAGTTGACTACAAAGAACATTGAACATTGTAAAAAACAATGAGATTTATGTAACGAGTATTTAAACTGGAGCTCTGAACAGTGAAAACAAATTTGAGATCGTTCTACAAATAAAGCTATGTCAGCTCATCATATGGAAGTTACAAAATTGTATTCACAGGAAAACTTCACTTATGAGCTCTCAGTCTAAGAAATTAAGGCAAATACAGGCAATTCTAAATTTATAATAATTTTTAATGCAGAGCAGATCCAGAAAAATAACTAAACTACTTGAGAGTTTACTGGTCTAAATCTAGAATGCTCAGTCTTAATAAAACATTAGCCTCTTCTCATCTGTCTTCACCACAGTGCTGTCCATCCAGCTGTTTCTGCTTTCAAAACCAACAGGCATGAAATAACAGTGAGTGCTGTTATTTTTGTCAGAAAGAATGCAAAATACTAAGATTCTGGATTTTAATAAGGTCTAAATCTAAGGAGAAGGGATTTCTCCATCTCCAGAGCCTTGCAAAGGCTTTTACTGGAAAACAGGTCTGAGTGTTGGGCCAAGCAGTGCCCATTTCAATACCATCTTCATTGAAACTTCTCCACATGCAGAAGCCAGATGCTGACATTTGACTACCACTGGCACACACAGAAACAATTTCTTCCACGCTCAACAGACAAACTCATTTAGTGATGTGGTCCATGAGGTTGCTGACACAGATAACATTGTGTGATTGGCAATATAGCAACAGAGCCTATTTACCATGTCATTCTCAGGCTCTTTCTTCAACCTAATTAAGAAATAACCACCACTAAAGGCACGAAAAGTTTATTTTCATTGCTGATTGGATTTTCTATACCTATTCTCTACCTGAAACTTCTAATTGTGAGGAGTCAGCAACCAGCTCAGCATTAAATAAGTGCTGGTGACCAGCATACATAAGAGTTAACATTAGTATTCTTCAGAAGTGCAGAATGACATACCTGAGCCCATTATAGTCTTCCGGGTAGAAATGAAACATTTCACAAAGACAACTATGAAAAATAATAGCTTAGCTTTAAATGGGTGTGAAGCTGGAGAAGAAATCACTGGAAACTCCTTGTTAGAACTGTACCAACAGTTGGGTGGTTATTTTCCAGAATATGTTGAAGTTTACTGTCTTTCTACATGTTGCTAAAACCATCTCTGTCAGAAATTACAATCCCATAGGCACATAAAAATTATTCTATAAAGTCGGACTTACACCATTTGTAAAAGACCTGAATGTGCCAATTAGCAGGTCTTTTCCCCACGTTCTCACAGTCTCTCCCTGTGGCCCCAGCTTTCTGTTTGCTGAAACCACAATTTAGTATCTAGTTTGTGTCTGAAGTGACAGAAACCATTCACCACTGTGCTGTCAAGGCAAATGCTTTTAGGGAACATACAAATCTCTCAAGTAAGCAGAGAGATGCAAATGAACATGCCCACCTGCTGAACAAATGCAATGTTCCAAATTCATATTTTGATGGGGTAATCCCGAGGGCACTGCTTGGCTTCAAAGAAAACGCACACAAGAAGCTATGGGAGGAGTCTGTCCAGTTGTCATGTTTCATTCAAAGCATGCCAGTATAGCTGGTGATTCTGAAGTATTTCAGATTTCATTTCAGCTACAGTTACAAAATGATGTTACTCTAAACTTCATCACTGCCCTTTAAATGGAAAAAAAAAAATTAATATCCAAGGCCATTATTCAAGAAGGGGCTCTGGTTTTTTATCTTGCTTTACCCACTTGCTTTCCAGTTTTGATTTATCATGCTTGTTAATAAAAATTCTCATAAATGAGAAACTAAAGCAACTGAAACATATTTGCATCAAAACAACTTCACTGGGTGCGTGAAGCTTAACTTGATAGTTTTACTATGATTGATGCAATTGTTACCAGCAATGGGAAGAGAAAGGGGAAAGAAAATGTGTGAAAGTACAGTGTCTATAACCTTGACTGGCTTAAATGCTCTTCTCACTTTCTTCTGTGTGAAGACTTGTTTTCATTTAAACTACAGAATATTTCAGAGAATCTAATGTGATCTGACAGCTAATCTTAAATTGTGTCTCTGTATAAAAAGGGGAACAAAAGAAGCCCACAGACTATATTATCTATCATACTTTGAGAAAGTTGTGTAAGACTGGAGCAACTCTCCTAAAAAGACAGGCTGAGGGAGCTGGGGTTATTCAGCCTGAAGAAGGCTCCAGGAAGACCTAATTGCAGCCTTCCAGTACCTGAATGGAGCCTGCAAGAAAGCCAGAGAGGGACTTTCTATGAGGGTATGTAGGGATAGGACAAGGGGGAATGACTTAAAACTGGAAGACAGTAGGTTTAGATTAAATATTAGGAAGAAATTCATCCCTGTGAGAGTGGCGAAGCACTGGAACAGGTTGTCCAGAGAAGCTGTGGATGCCCATCCCTGAAGCATTAAAGGCTGGACAGGCCTTTGAGCAATCTGGTCTAGTGGAAGGTCTCACTGCCCATGTGTTATAGTTTTAAAACTCAGAATTCCTTCCAAAAGCTTGGAGCCAACGCCTTGGTACTGATAAAGAGGTTTAACAAAGGACGCAATGAATATGCATGTTCTGATGTTGATAGCTCTTGCCAGAGCTTTTGTTCGGACCTCTCTCTGAGCCTGAGGGGGGAGGGGGTCAGCGTTCCTGGGCTTTTCTGCGCAGGACAGGACCTCACTGGCTCAGCGCGGAGGAGAGAGAGAACAGACACACACACACCCGGTCCGACATCGCTGTGGGGCCAGAATTGTGTACTCCGCTCTCTCTGGTTTTTTTTACCAATCACTCCCAGACAGTGCAAATGCATCTGTGAAGGAGAGAAACCTGCCTATCTCCTACCCTGCGGAGGCTGCGTTGCTGCTGTTTTCCTTTGTCACCGACCCCACGGGAGCTGACTACAACTGCTGCCGCCATTCCCGAGAGACAGAGGCCAGCCAGCCAGCCGGGCACGACATTGCCACCTGCTGTCCGTAGATATAATTGCATCTTCTCCCCCCTCTGGGCAGAGCCAAAAAGACACTTGACTGTTTGCTTTTGCTGTCTGGGGGTGGAAGGGTTTATTACAAACTGTTGTTGTTTGGTTCTTTCTGGATATAGATATATATAGACATATATGTATATATCTGTGTATTGTGGTTAACAACTGTTATCCTTTCATACATATATATATATTTATTCTTTTTTTCCCTAATTAAAGTTCTGGGTTTTTTCTAAATTTAAAGGAGAGGGATTATTTTTTCTTCTTGGCCAACACAGATATCTTAGTTCTCCCCTCGAACTAAGACACCATGGCATGGGGGGTTGGAACTAGATGACCATTAAGGTCCCTTCCAACCCAAATCATTCTATGATTATTTTCAAATCTAATATATAAAGCAAGCATTCACTGAAAAGACTGCTTAATAATTTCTACAGTCTTTCTTCAGATCCATCCTTTCATAATGAATTGGTATTTCTGATGCAATGGGTAATCATCAGGCTCCTTTCTCACGTTTAGAGCATATTTACACACAGCAATCTCGCTATGACATGAAGAGATCACTCAAAGCATTGAGCAAGATGCCACACGAATGTTCCTAAGCACTGTGCCCCATGGCATGCTGGAGTCACTTCCCCCTGAACTGCTGGGGCACAAATGATTTCATAAACCAAAAAGCTCTACAGAATATGTCCTGCCTTCAATTGCATAGGTTTTTATTTTCAGAATCGAGACAAAAGCCCTTCAAGGAATGTGTAGCACAGTGACAGACATCGCTCCTCTTGAACACTGTAGTTGTAAACATGAACAGTTCAAGAGCAAAGTTAAAGTGGCTGAGACAGTAAGTCTCCTGTGGTTTAGGACAACCTCATAAATATTTTGGTGCCTAAAGAAGAGAGAACCCAGGTAAAAATCTAAAAATTATTCTAACTTCTTGTCCACAAAAAAAACCCCAAAAACCCAATAAAAGGCAGAGTTTTTAAGACCATATCCTTTCTTTGAAGGTTTGCCTTTGTTTAATGGATCCAAACTCCACAGAGTTTCAATAAGACTGACTGGACAAACAAACTTTACAGAAGAATCTTCTATTTCCAAAAGTACTCACATAGAGTAATAAATAGAATTTATACATAGTTAAAAGTCTGGATTTTTTTGTAACCTCCCATTCAGCCACAACACACTATGAACTAACTATACACTCAAATAATACACTCAAAAATTCCTTACTTGAAAAATTACAGTCAGTTAGGATCTAGGCTGTGTGTGCATTGTAAACCTCACTGTGTGCAACAAAACCTAACAGGGTGTAAAAACAGCTCTCAAGTATTTGAAGAAGAATCATTTATTGTTCCTTGTACTTTTAGGCGCTTTGGAAAACATTGCCCCTAGCAACTGTAATGTACATTTTCATCCTTTTATTTCGACATCTGATTTTAGAAGTATTTTAGAAAATTATAGGGATTTTTACATCAACTTTTTGAAAGAGATTTTTACATAAAATCTTTCTGGAACTGATTATGCAATCAAAACAACTCTCTTTTGGAAAAAATTCTACTAAATACAGAGGATGCAAAGCTAGGATAATACTAAAAACAAAGGATTTGCAAACAATACTTCCATGCAATATACATCTAAAGGCAAAGAAGAACGAGGACGAGATCTACAAATTAAAAACCATTTTCACTACTATCCTTTAACAAGTAATTTCACTATCATAATCAGTCTTTCTTACATAGGTTATGTATTCATCAAAACACCATCTTGTGCTTACCAGTTTTGAACACTGATGTTTCAAAGATCTGTTTCAATTCATGCCAAATACTGGTAAGATCTGTCAGAACACAACACACCAAATTCACAAATTCTGTTGTTCCTAAGAGATTTGATAGACAGCATTATGAAACAGCATTACTGTCTACTAACTTTTTTTTTTTTAGAAAAGCTACAGCACAAAATGCAGGGTGGCTTTTGCATAGAGCAAACTCTTCTGAATGAAGTTCAGTCTAAGCTTTATGGTAAGACATTTTGCCTGTTTCCCAGCTCCACGTTTTGCGTCCAGCAGATCTTCAGATCTGCTAAATTACCTGCTTTTCAAGATGCTTTTTCTCAGACTGTCCACAGCGATACATTTAATCTACAACTAAAAACGGAAATCAAAGGAAAATAGACCAAATACATTCTGTAGCTCGCATAGGACTGTATCCTAACTGGTGACCATTCATGACTCCTCTGAGATGCGTATTTTATGTGTAAACTGCAGGCCATGTGCACTCAGTCCTGGACCTCTGTGCTTAGGCTTGATTTCTATAAAAAACATGACACATACTGGAGGACAGGAATGATGTGCACACAGCTTCCCCCTCCATAAAAAGACAGGACACAGCGGGAGGGAATCCTTCCGAGGAAGGGAGAGAAGTGGTAACTGTTCATATATTCTTTCTTTCCCCTTTTGTTAAGAAACTGTACCTTAACACTATGCTCTACTCAGCCTTTCCCTTCTCTGTATACAAAAAAGTATTCTTGCTTATCTCTCCACTCCCCAAAACAAATGAATCTTAGAGATCCTCTTATATTTCAGCCTACTATGGAAACAGAAAATGAGGTAAATTAACGGCTCCTTTTTTAGATCTACTCTTACACCTTGCTTATATTCAAACAAAAAATTAAACAATGCAAAAAATGCCCATGAAAAATCACCTGAAAGTCATGATTTTAACATGCAGTAGCATGACATTTCAGTGTGCCCATCAATAGAAGGGTCTAAACAAGGTGCCTACAACATCTGTTTTCTATTATCACTTTGTAACTATAACCTTGGCACTTTGTATTTATTGCACAGATTATGAGACACCATAATTCTAAAGAAGCTAAGGAAAAAAAACCCACACCAACAAACCTGATCTAAGGTAGTCAAAGTTTATTCCCACAAGTAGTGATCTAATATAATCTGTCAGTACCTAAAAAGCACAGTCATTCTTGTCACATCAGGTTATTAGTGCCCCCAGTCAGATCTGACTTATTTTCTACTTGCAGTGGCAAGAACTGGATTTAAAATATATTTATTTTCCTTTGATAGATCTACATATGCACTTGCACATTGACATAATTGCAAAGAACAAAAAATATCCATACTATATGTTAAAACAAGTAGGTGACATTTTTCTGAAAAATAGCGGGCACTAACTTGTCCTACCAGAGAGAAAGAATCATTTATTCTTACTAAGAGGCAGTCATATCTCAGAGGAGATCTGCTATGCTAGGTCTTCAGCTTGCAGTCATGGGAAGTACTTCAATATAGGAAAAGGAATAAAAGCCATGACAAAAGGAATAGGATCCACTTGACAAAACAGCACACATTTGAATCTGGGGTATGAATTTCATACAATTGAGACTGACTTTAAAAATAAGCGACAAAGCCATTCTTTGGGACTATTCAGACAACTCATCTAAAACATACTCTCTCCATAAACAGTAAACCAGAAAAAACAAGCTAAATACGTCAAGTAGATTATGCAGAGTGATCCAGTCACTGGTGGTGAGATACAAAAGACACTTAAAGGTTGTGACATTGAACAAGGTAACAGATGCTGAGAACCCAGATCCTTGGAGCAGAAAGCACAGCCCTAACATAGGCACCTAAAGTTATTATAAAGCAGAGAAAAAGAAGTTGCCTAAAAGTAGAACAGGCTCAGAACAAGACCACTAAGCAACCTGTGTGAAACATTCATGGGAGAGGACCATCTTAAGTCTTTTCCATTTAAGATGACTAAATCGGATGTCAGAGACATCACAAACTGTAAAATTACAATCTGCATTGTCCAACAGATGCTCTGTTACAGATTACAACTGTCAGACTGGCACTCAGATTTTCTTTATCATATTTAGGCATCTAAACCATGAGAACATGCTCCAACATTTATTTTACTAAATGAGTGCAAGCTGGAGGGAGGAAGCAAGAACACAGCTGTTTGCCTACCCCATCATTACACCTTGCACCAATACAGAGCTGCCACTGATGAGATGGAAACCAGCTTTGCAGAAGAGGACTTCAGAGTCCTGGGGCACAAGAGTGGTCAGAGAACACCCCAGCAGCCATGAAGGCCAACCACACACTGAGCTGCACTAGTGAAGCCAGCAGGCTGAGGGAAGTGATTCCATCTATCCATTCAGCACTAGTGAGACCATCACTCTGGTACTATATCCAGTTTTCAGCTTCCAACACTAAGACAGACATAGACCTACCAAAGAGAGGCCAGCGGATGGCTACTGGAACAAAGGGCCTGAACTATGACATATGAGGGGAAGCCTGAGAGAACAGGGTTTTTTCAGCCTTTAAAAGTCTCACTGCTGTCCAAAACTATCTAATGCCAGGTACAGGGAACATAGGAGCACATGGATGCAGAACACAGCAACTTCTTACTAGATACACTGAGAAAATTAGTTCCCTTCAGGGTTGTCAGACACTGGGAGGTGGCCTCAGAGAGGCTGTGAGAACTCCATCCTTGAAGATACAACTCAAATCAACAAGACCTGGTGCAACAGGCTCCAAATAGACCTGCTCTGAGTAAAGGGTTGGACTAGATATCTCCAAAGACCCTTTCTCAACTAAATTATTCTCTGATTCCTTGACTGAGCTCAGCGATATTTATTATTATTTATTATTATTACTACTAGCACTGTTGTTGTTATTCATAGACTGAAGCACCTAAATTCTTCCTACGTCTTCACCTGTGGATATGAACACAGTTCTGAACACCCAGCTACCTCTCATTTCAGCAACAGTTCTCTCCCTACTGCCTTGAGTACTTTCACTGCCTGATACTGTCCATCACTCCACACATTATATTGAACTAAGATTCTGGATTGGAAAAATCCAACGCCACTTATCATTTGGCAACCTGCTAACCTTGCCACTTCTCTCTCCTCGTCTTCCTTATTTCCTTGTGTCTCTAATGATTTCTACTATGTGAGCACAATAAAGTGGATAAAAGTTAAGGGCTAAACATTCAATAGCTTGCATTTAGTACTGAATTTCCAGTAGTGAATATTAACTCAAGTATTTTGATTAACCTACTAGTTAATTGGAGCCCATATGCCATATGTAACCATAAGAGTAATCCCAGAAAATTGCTAAAACATGACATTTAAAGTAAGTTTAAATTGTAAAAGATAAGATTAATTTATACACCAATGAAATACTGATAGGTTTAAAAAATATTCCTGTTCTCTTACAAGAACAACTGAAAAATACAAAAGCAAAGACATAAATAAGTGAATAAAACATCCTGGTTTGTAGTTTGAAATCTGCAATTACCTGATTACTTTCCAAAATAAATTTAATAATAAAATAAGCTAATACATTATTTATTTTACAGGTTTAAAATTTTAAGTGTGAATACAATTTCATTCTTATCTTAGAAAAAAACTGCCAGATAAATACTGGAAGTGTTTATAAGAGATACAGTGGAGTACTATTACCTCAAATGTGAAAAATTGAATTATTAATCTACAATGTAGCTTTTTTCATAGCCACGATAAAATACTAATTTAAAAGAAAAAATAAAATGCTTAGGCATTTGCAGAAATTAGTTTAATATATCATGCCACAGAAGTGGTATATAGTCAAGTTACAGCATTTCGTAAACAAATTGGAAATGAATCTGTAATTCTCAAACAGTAGCAAAAAATGAGCAGGCTGAACCAAAAAATATATCTGAGAAGTCTTAGACCTGAAATATTTTGAGATATAAATTTTATTTTAACATGGCCAGGTTTTGTTGGCAAATCTCTCAACAAGTTGACTAATGCTCCAGCTGGTATCAATGACAGAGCCCTCACTGATTCCAAGCAACTGCTCCCATTCAGAGAAGCAAAATGCTCTCCTAGCCCAGGGGAATATCTTTCATTCTTTCACAAATATACACAAAAATAGAAAGAAACAAACAGAAAATAAAACTGTGAATCCTTTTGCTTTTCTCTGCATATTTCACTTAGTCATTTCTCCCAAGTCTCCTTCCAAGTGAGCTAAAGGAGAAGAATACTCAGCAAAACCAGTAAATATCTAGTGAAGTTCACAGAAAGCAAAATTATACTGTATTACATAGCCAAAAGTAGCATAAAAACAACTCTAAAATACACCATATAATTCCCACATCCAAAATGTGCATCCCTTGTCATTCTCCAACAGACATTGGAAAGCTGACCTTGCTCCTGTTGGTGAAGTTAGCAAAAGCATTCAGGAGAGACAAAACCTAGATTCTTCCTAGCACCTATAAATCCTGTAATTTATTATCTTAGCTCCTTCCATCAGGACTTTTGATCTTAGAAAAGGTAAGCAGTGATTGCAGCCATTAGAATCGTGGAAAGCAATTATGCTATTATTGTCATGATAATTACTTATGCTTAACAGAGAATGGTAAAATACTGACAAATTAAATAAATCATGGAATAAGGGGGGAAAGGGAAAGAGAAAGGCAGAACAGCAAGTCCACATAAACCAATAGAGTCAACAAAATGATTTAATTTTCTCTGGCAATGAATGCCTTCTTTTAACATCCTTAGGTTTTGAAATTGATGACTCAAAGGCCTTCTCCACTCCTAACCGTGGTCAACTGAGATGCAATAATTCAGCACTGGTTTGTCATATGGCTGTGACAAGTCATGTTTGATCTTCATCATCCCATCAAAGATGCCATGAGACAAGATGAAAGGGCAATAATATGCTAAGATGTTAAGAAATGACAAACGCTTCCCTTTGTGTCAAGTCCAAAAGAACTTTAACATGATTTTGCACAGGAAGATGTAATCTATAAGTATGAAAACCAGAATACAGCTACAGATTCAGCTCATACTGATGACAAAGACAGGGCCACTTCCTCCAGCACAGGGCTGTATGCCACACGGAAATACAACTCTGCGCTGGGATCAAAAATAACTTACATGACAAAGTTCCAGAGTTTTGATCTGATGGCATCAGTTTGTTCCACCAGTCCAGATTGGTCTGTTTTCTGAGTTATGGCTGCTAAACCCAAAAATGTGAGACGGAACCACTAAAGAAAAATATCTGACTCCAGAAGAATCTTGAAAATTTCACTCTTAGAAGTGCCATGTAACAGAAAGGGAGGAAATATATTGTGCACAAAAGAAGTGTTATTACATGTTTTTTTATTATTTTTAATATATATTAAAGTCTTCTCCAATGACAATGACAAAGCATTCAGAGCTTTCCTACCTAATTACTTAGTTGCTCGATCTCTTTAACCCTCTGCCTAAAACACCACGCATTTCAGAAGAAATTCTTCTCCATTATTAAAACTTCGGTGCTTTTTTAAAAATATTATTTCTAAATTGCCTATTTCCATAGCTGATAAAACCCAGGATATTAGAGAAGCACCTCTATATCATTGAGCTAAATTTTATGCTGTTGTGGCTTTGCAAGGTAACAGTCTGCTCAAGATTTACAAGATGCGATGACAAACCTTTTCTTTAAATTATTGTGGCAGATTAGGATTTCCGCTTGAATATTTCTATTTCATAGTCTACATTCAGTGCCTCTATCTAATTATTCAAACAACTGATGCATATTTGCAACAGAGATGTACAACTCCATGAATCACTAGTTACATATATACACTAAGACACAGTGAGCTCAAAATTAATTTAAAAAAATGTTAAAGGATATGTCATTTTATGTGTGATAGCAACATCACGGTAAACGACATTAAAGTGGTATCCAAATGGATGTATTAAAAACAGTTCAACATGCAGAATTGCCTGACTGGATGCTTACGGTACTTCTTTAGAGCTAATCCTGCCAAGGAAGAAAATTATTATTCATTTCATCGGAGCAGTTAAGCATAAGGTAATATAATGAGGAAGCTCAGCTAGCAGGCTACTTAACTTTTCTTCCTTGAAGCACTGAAACCCCTATTAAATTTCTGTACTAAGACCTAAGGAAAAAAATCTAAATCTAAGCACCTTATGATTTACTAGTGCTTGCTAGGGAAGCACTGTAAAATCATGAATTGCAGTAGCACCGCAGAAGAAGCCTTTAACAAACAAATAAAAGAAACCTGCAATGAGAGAAACAACATTTAGTCGAGATCCTCATGCAAAGGTCAAATACAATTTTCTCCTGTACCCTTCATGCAACAATAACAATTGGTTTTTAGGATGCTATTGTTTTCTTGTAAGGCACAATAATGCTGACCTAAGGCCTCATTTACAGTGTGCAATTCCTGGAGCAAAGGCTGTCTCCTTCAAAGAACATTTTTGGGCAATATTACATTAATTCACTATTATTTTACAAGGCACTGCTCACAGACAATTGTGGAGGGTGCAAACTAGCAGAAAAAAAAACGGAGAACAGGATTGTTGACAGAAAAACTAACTCATAATGAGTCATCTTTGGCTATGATTACTGAATGATTAATTTTTGTTTTCACCTTTCATCAATTCTTTTCTAGGGGTTTAATCCTGTTCAGGACTGCTCCTCCGTGAATTAGCTTGGTATCTCTCTGACTTGTGTGTATTCACATCATTATAGGATTTGAAACCGTATTCTGTCTATACTGAAACATTTGCCCCTTTAGTGAATCTACTGGAGATGTGTTTGCTGTAATCCCGGACTAATTGTAGCAGCTCTCCAGCACCCCAGAGGTCTCCCTGGTCCACCCACTTTTGACTGGATACCTCCAAAATGAAGCAGTTTTGCTCAACAACTGGAGAAGCATGACATGAGCAGAATACTAGTTTTGTACAGTCACCTGCAAACTGACAGGGACTAAAGAGAGCAGAGGTGATCCCAAAGCACTGCAGCTTGTTCAGTTGCACCTCTCAAAATGTAGCTGCTTATTTCTACCTTTTCAAAACCATAAAATTCTGTCATAAGATGAGTTTCTGTTCAAGACGCAGATGGGTGCTTTCTGTCTCAGTATTTGCCAGGAACAGCAGCAAAAGAAAGAAGACAGCCTCATCGCATTCTGGCTTTTCCATTTCTCATCCCATCCAGAAAGCACGGCACAGAGCAGTTTTAGATTTTTCAAACAATCAGTGTTTAAGAGTGTTCCTCACTAACATATGACACAGATAGGGGACTCATCTCTTCACCCTAAACACCAGCTAAGCATCCAGTGACACGACACGGAATTCCTCCCCTGGGACAGCAGAAACACAAAAAAGATGGAAAACAGAGTGAAAAGAATGCCACCACTCTGCCTCTACCAGGAAAACCCTCAATGGCTACGCCAGGCTCCCGTTTACTGTAGCAGACTAAACTCTGTAGGCAGAGTTTGGTCACTGTGTGCACTTCAGGGGAAAAAAAAGCGGAAACTGTTAAATACCAACTTGACTTTATAAAGGAATTATTATTTCTAAGCTGGACCAGAATCTGTAAATGCATTATCTGCTACGCAAGAGTATCCAGTTTTGCATTTATCTTGTTCTTCTGCAATGATCAGGGAAACTTTCATGCTTCAGCAACAGGCTCATAAAAAGCGCCTGATGGACTGCAGAAGGTATTTCTACTGCCCTGGAAAATAACATAAATCAAATGCTGAGTGATTGTCATTTTCCAGCTAAATGCTATTATAAATAACTGTTTATATAGCCTTATCATTTTTTCCTACCTGTCAACTACTGATAAAGATTCACTCCCTAAATCACAGTAATTTCCTTTTAGCTGTCAGACAGGAGATTTAATATGGTGATAAAGAAATGAATGAAAAAAGTGTTCTTTACTTTTTAAAAGAGTTGTGTAGCTGTTTCAAAAGCACTGTGCTCTCATTTTCCAGTTCATGTCCAAACAATGACACCAATTTATAGTGACATGATATTCTCCTTGCAAACTTTGATATAAATAACTTGATAAAGTTTCTTCACTCATACTTAGTACAAAAATTTAGTTTAGAAATTATGTCTATTATGGAGCTGCTTTCAGATTTTTTCAAGTAGAATCACAAAATCAGTCACTTATAATTTTACTGTAATTAGCACTCAAAGCTGAATATTCTTTCTCGTCAGTTGTAGTATCACATAGATCATCCTAATACAATTTTCTCTGACTGCCTGAAAACACAAGTGCTGTCAGACACACAAGGATTCATTATTCATGTCGAATATCACAACAGTATTAACTGTATAAACTATTGTGTGAGTGGCAAATTTAGGGGGTTGAAAATTAGGTAGAATAAGTAAGATTTAAATGTGACATTAAGTCCTGCTCAGTAACCTACAGTTTCTATTCTACATCCTTGGATGGTGTCATGCAGAAGGCAGTAAATGGGAGTGTCTATTTTTTTTCACCATTCCCGATAATACTGTTTTTAAATTTAAAAAGACTTTTCAAAGTAAAACTGTGAAAAATTAATTATGGTATGAAAAGAAAAATGCAAACAGACCTTTCAAACTGTGGTTACTAAAAATTAATATTCACAAATACTGTGATGACCAAGAGTTTTAAACAGAAGAACTGACATATTTCTACATGTAAATAATACCTTTGAGTTGTGATCATCCTGTGGCAGCACTGAAATGGTGTATGTAATTGCTAAAGTCAACAGACTTTCTTCAAGAGCTTTGCTGCTTATGTTTACTATCCAATTTTACAGAGATTAGTTTCACAAAACCAGAATTTTTATATGGCAATATCCCCAGGGTTGTACAGTCATCAGTTTGCATAATGATATTTTTGAAGATAGAAGAATAGCTCTAAGAGTCTTACAAAGAAATACAGCTCATCCTTTCAAAGATGCACACAAAAGAAAACAGAAAAGAAAAAAAAATCCAGAATGTATTAATCTTCATTTCCTCTCTTTTTTGAGGGTTGAAAATAGAATTTTTTTGACCACAAATGTTACTTTCAATTTTTCAATTAATAAAATGGTCTGTTCTGGAAATCTCAGAATGAAAATATTCATCTTCCCCAAAACACAAGTTTTTGTGTCTGGCTTCATACTTCGAAATTAAAACAGTTCAATGCTACTATGGCAGACACAAACACCAACGACATCCTGTGCTGCTCCAGTTGGGAGTTCTGGGGTGACTATTTCATACTAGCTTCTTTTCAAACATCACTTTTCCTCAAACCTCACATATGATATATAGAGCACCATTATCACCTGGTTTTCACAGCTTGGAAATGACAGACAACTGGTTTTGGCATATACCTTCATGCTCAGTAATACATTATACCTGGTGTGCTTTTATAAACCAGCTTTTCTTGCAATGTCTTCAGATATACTCTCCTTTCTCACAGACAGGAGGTGATCTATGGCAGAGGGCAGCCAGGCAGACTCTGGGTTTATGAGGATATTTTCACTACTGACTTCCCAGGTGAACCATTTCAGTCGTGAAAGAAGCACATTAAATGAACTGACTGACAGATCCCAACAGGCAGAGGTAAGGGCAACATATGTCTTTCCAACCTTTACTTGCTCAAACTGCTTTTTGTCCTTCCAGAATTCCTCAGCTGTACAGGATACAGAGTTCTTCGAAAACTTCTCCCTTTGACAAATTTTCTCCTTTCCTGAGAAAGGGTCAGTGTTCTTGTTGGCCACATGTTGCTGAGAAAGATATGTGGACCTGACTTTTAGAAATAGGTTCTCATCACAAATGAGTACCCAGTAATCAATTTAACCAAGTAGATACCACTGACCATATCTGAAGAGGCAATCTTTTATTGTATAGAATTTATTGATGCTTTTTATTGATGGCACCAATATAAACTTGAGCTAGGACAAGAAAATAAAAATCAAACGTTACTACAGCTCTTCTTTTTCACTGTCCTTGTAAACCCACTCAGATTTAGTATTTAGGCATTTGTGTTAATGAGCATCATTCCCACTGGACTTAAACCTGACTTCACAGACCTGAACAGTAAGCAAACAACATGTGTGGATATAATGTACGATTATTGAAGATCTTCCTGGCAGGCTGAGGAACACTGTTTTCAATTCTGTTCTGGACTCTGTCAGCAAAGTCTAGAATTTCTAGTAATTTCTATCCAAAAGTCACAACAATTTTTTTCCTAAGCAGAAAACAAACTGCAGATTTAAATGAGAATTTCCTCTAAGAACAAAGGACATAAGGAAAAGAGACAAAACTGGACAGATGTCAATAATACTGTTTGTTGTTTTTTTTCTTTCATTTTTTGGAACATTTACTGAATTCCTGAGAATTAAAAGAAAGACTTGTGCCCTGTTATTTTTTCCATCCTAAAATCAATGAAGAACCCAGCATTGTGTTTCAGAATAACCATTTTTTCCTTCTTTTGCAGTGTTTCATTTTCATTCCTTTCCTCCTAATTCTAAGAAATACTTTAATATTTCTGACTTTGATGCTGTAGCAATTTTCTGCATTTTAATACTGATCCACAAGAAGCAAAGAGTCCACATAATTTTCTATATTTCTGTAATTTGTTATTTAAAAAAAAAATAAAAAAAAATTATTCTCACAAAATCATAAAGGCTTCTCATGCCATCAAAGGACTACAGAGTTAATTAAAATGCTCCTTTAAACAAATATTTTGGTCAGATTTGCTGCCTAGTAGTGAAAGGCCAAGCTGATGTTTAAAGCAATCCATTTGAAATGGCTGTCCTTGCATTTCCTGCCCTTCAAGTGATTCCCTGTGTATCCATACCATAATCTGTTGTGAAAGGTCTTTTTCAAACAACATGCTAAAAAACATGAAATCACTGCCCTCATACAGAATTCTGTGATTGCTAATGCTACAATGAGGTTTACTTTCCTCTTCTAGTTCAATTAACCAAAGGTTGATTAAAATAAAATAAAATGTATCACAATGTCAGATTATTAAAAGAAAGGCAAGAAGCAAGCCAGAAAACACAGTTTAAAATCATAAATTCTAAAAAGCTGGATAGTCCTCAAGTTCAGTGTAGCCATCTGTCATTAGTCAGGCATAGGTACAGTGGGCTAATTAAATGTTAATGAAATATAAATAATCTGCTGGTCTCAGAGTGTTAGCTAAGGAGCAGTAACTGCACAACAGCTGCTGCAGCTCACTGAAAGTGCTCATGTCAGCACCTCAAACAACATCCAAAATCTGGCTTCTAAACATCTGAATGAAATAATAATGACTTCTTCATGTAACACATTCCAGAGTACTTGCAATTATTTTTGTTTAAGACAGAGGTGAAAGGTCCACATAATGGCAAAAAAAGCTGAATAGTTTCATGGAGCAATACAATTAAATGTGAGATTTTTCATCCGCTGCTTTGTTAAAATCTTTTTAACTAAAGCACAGTGTCTGTAAAAGCAGTGCTGTATTAAGATGCTAATGAAATCGATAAAACAAACTCATGCCAGGAACATTGTCAGAGACACAAGAGCTTTAGTCCTCTTCTACAGCATCACCGTCAAAACGTGCATTGGGCAAAGATAAAACTTAAGCCTGCTCCCCATTTCAAACCTGTCTTTTTTTAAGGCGCAAACTTCTTCCTAACCAGAAAGAAGGCTTACATCTACCTTACATCACCAAACTACTTGAGAACAAGTAGATCCATCACTGTCACCATGTTTACAGAGGCAGACACAAAATCAAGTACAAATCACTCCGCAACAAATTCAGCATTATTATTCTGCAATATTAATGCAGGTGTTCCTATGTGCACAAAAACACACATCAGCATGCATTATAAAAGCCTAACAACTAACAAAGGTTATTGATTGATGGTTTCTAGGGAAGTTCTAAGCAACCAGGGGCTGTTGTTTGAAGCTATTTGTATCAGTGTTGTATCAAGAAAAAGGATTTCCACTCCACAGCAAAACCCCTTCACCACAAAGATACACAACATCACTGCAAAGATATAATATTTTCCTGTAACAGGTACAGCAAAAACATTCTTGAAAATACAGAGCAGCGGTACAGAAACTCTCTGCTAAGAGCCAACAAAATCCATCTGACACAAACAGTGACTCTGAAACTATAAGGGAAATATTTCACTCTCCTGTTGAATAATTTGGCATCTCTTCATAAAGAATGAAATTTGCGGGAAATGAGTTGAGAAAGTTGATAATCAGTATGCTGGTCACATTCACCCCTTTCAGATAACACAAAAGAAAATTAAACTACAAAGCTAGAAAGAGACAGTGTCAAAATAAATTAAAACTTCACATTCTTTGGTGTTCTGAAATCAGTGGAGTTCTTGTTGCAACCTAAACAGAAGTAATAATTTCATTTACTACAGACAGAGACCACAAACATTTGTAAAATCCCCTTATACTGGGTGGACACATGCACAAACACTGGCATTTTTATATAGGAAATATACACTTTCCTGGTCAGATAAAAAAAATTGAACAGTAGTTTTGAAGCACCAGTCAAGAATGTTCCAGCAACTTCTTGCATTTGGAAAATACAAGCTCTTTTCAGCTCCCTGACTGAGATCATTACACACATCATCAGACAACATCATCACATTATCACACACATCATCAGTGACTGTGTGTCCACTGTCAGAACTAACATTTCGAAAACCGTGGTTTTAATTAGAACAGGTCAGACACTAGTCCAGCATATGTACATTCACATTGCCTGTGCTGGTGTTGAAATTGTAATCTCTATCTAGCAAAAACAATTTTTTTCCAAAAGAATCCAGGAACTTCCTATCTCAATAGCAAACATGAAGCTGTACCACTTAGCTCTGTGCTGAACAGCCATCACCTTCAAGCTGAAACCTATGGGCTAAGAAACATCAAACCAACTCACACCAAGGATTCAGCATGGGAAGCAAAGAATGTTACATGTAATTTCAGGGAGAATAAGGCAATCACTTTGGAACTAACCAAAACTTAATTTGGACAGGACAGGAGGGTTTATCCCCAAAAGTACCATGAGACCTTTCCTGACAATAAAGGGTCAGAATCATGATTTTACACCTCATTCAAAACCAAGCCCTTCATGAGTCTGAGTACTTAAGACATCAGTCTGCAACTAAGTTATAGAAAAACACCTGATAGATCACCAGTATCCATCTCCTTTTTCTTTAGGAATGCCATACCCAAGTGGGGATCCAATCAGAATTAATTAAAGCCAAACAGGGTAGAACCTTTAGGGGTGCAAAAAGCAGAAGAAAATCTTGCTTAAATTGTGCTCTATACTACAACTTGTGCAGTTCTAAAAAACATTATTAGGTGATACACTCATTCCAGATTTCAAAATACAGTATTATGAAAAAAGATGAAACACAATGGAATATTACTGTCATCTTCAAAGTACCCCTACTTAACTTGGGGAACATAAAGAGATTTCAAGTTTTTTTCCTTATTCTTTTTTTTTTTTAAAACATTTAGATATATCTTTCATCTTTTTAAGATGTCATTATGCTCTTTTAATCTTTTCTATTTTGCTTCTTCTTTTGTCCACATCCAGGAAGGCAATTAAAGACTGGTTTTTGGATGAATGTGTGCAACTGCAAATAGATAGGTTTAATGAGTCTCCCACTTATACCACTAGTGTCTGTGAAGGAAGATTTATTCAAGAATGCATTAGCCTTTGCATTGAGCAATATCTACGGACCATTAAAAATAAAACCCATCGCACTTATTTCTGTAGAGAAAATGCAACAAAAGGTAATATTATTGTTTTATTTTCATTCTGCATAAATTCTCTCAAAACCCCAAAAGCTTTCCTAACCTTTCCTATCAAAGAAGCCAATAAGAAAAGTCATCACAGACATGACAGGTGTGAAGCTTCCATTTATTTCCCTTAAGTATCGTGAAAATACAATTTATCCAGGATACTGGAAGCCAGAAACTGACTTAGCTTTTTACCTTTTAACCTGCAATCTGACTTCAGACTTTGACTCTTCTTTTTTCAATTAAATGAATGCAGCATATTAGTCACTTGATTAAAAAACAAATAATCATGAAAACGGAATCCTCCCAATTGTAATTGTGTGGGACTTTTTCCTCCCTCCCTCTCTGAGATATAGTAAGATTACCCGATAGGTCATCACTGAAGAGTCAATCTTGGATGCATGTCATGAAGCTCCAATGCCTTTTCTGAAAGGATTGTATTAGGCAGTTTCCAAGGAGAGACAGATTCCTAAATCTTAGTTAGTTGTCTCATAATAAAGACAAAGTAATTTCTGCATGTTCACTGTGTAGTCCAAAAGCAGGACTGTTCAAACACAGCACTGGAGTAGACCAGTACACCCTTTTTGCAGAATTCAAGTATCACAGTCATCCTGACAACACAGCTGAAGGCACATTAACTGATGAACTGGCATTCCAAACTCAGGTCATCTATATCATCATGTATTTCGGTGCCATACTCGGCACACAAATTTGAATGTGAGCAGCAAATAGTTAAAAGCAATATATACAAATATATTTGAGAACACAGTGAAAGTGTCAATATTTTCTGAAGAACCTCTGCTGGTCTAGTGACTGCTCATTGCTTCATGCAGAAAACAAAGCTAGCTAGTCTACACTGTCATTCTCCAAGACACATATTTTTAAACAACTCCCTATTAAAAAAACTTTTCCCCTTCTTTGCCCATTCAGCATTCTTAATTGTATTTCACGGGTGTATTTTAAATGGAGAGGAAAGAAAAAATGTAACTGTATAGCCAATATACAGGCAGTACTATGAGTGGCACGTGAATAGAAACAAGAAAGCCAGCCAGCAACTCAGGCACAAAACTGGTGCTTCAGGAGAATGTAGAATCACGTGAAGAGATGGGACACAGGGATTTAGAAAACCCACACTAAGCAGGCGACCTCTCACTCCAGATTTGTCCCTCTGGTTGTTCACTGACTGCACATAATTTACAAAAGTATTTTAATCAGTTCAAATAAATAATAACAATCAAAGCAGTGTCTAACTGTGGGCCTTCTCAAGCTCTTGAGGTATATTTTGTTAGTGTTTTCCTTTTGTCAGGCTCGTGTAACTGAAGAGTGTGTTTAAAAAAAAAGGACCAGAGGCCTTCAATATTCTTTTTGTTTCCAGCACAAAAGCTTGTAGCTTTCTTCCTTACTATTAAGAACTACATGGCAACACGAAGGAGAGTACCACAAGAAAACTGTTCTAATTCCATCCTACTGTGAGATTAATAAACCATGGAAATCTGACATTACTGCAGATGCAGAGCATTAATCCCTTCAGGCAAAGCTTTCAAAAACATATTCCATAAAGGTATAGACAAAATACTTCATTTTATTTTGGAGAAAGGGATGGCATCAATGTTTGACTTCAAAAGTTACCTGTTAATTCCTGAAATGCTACCCCACCTGGACAATGTGGGTTGTTTTTTTTGTTGTTTTTTTTTTGTTTGTTTGGTTTGTGGGTTTTTGTTTTGTTTGTTTGTTGTTGTTTTGTTTGGGGTTTTTTTGTTAGTTTTATTTTTGTGTTTTGTTTTGTGGTTTTTTTTGTTTTATGGGTTTTTTTTTTTGTATTTTAAAACAATTATAACAGAAATTACTACTGGAAAAAAAATCAGTATGTTCAAGTCAACAGATTTAGCATCTTCAGAATATTGCAACCACTGCTACAGCTCTGCCAATGTGCCTCCTGTGTCACAGTACTGTCCCGATATATCTCCCGCATTACTGCAACCCAGCTATGGCAACTGCTCTCATCCATTTGTCCACAGCATTTACATCCTTCAACATTTGCTACACATTCAGCTTCCATACACCATATGGATGGTTGCTACCCAGTATAATTAATTTCCTAGGCTTCTCTGGAAATCCATCCCATCATTTGGCAAGGAATGCAGCTCTACATCTGACTCCTAGCATGAACTGAGATTATAATGCAGGGAAACAGTTCATGCTTTCCTACAGAAAAATTTGAAATATGAAAGCCAGTATTTTGATCTTCAAGCAAAACACCTTTCTTGGTGTTCTTTGTAAACTGGGAAAATACACATCTGTAAATGGGGACTAAATTTATCTGTCATTACAAATTATAAATATCAGTGCATAATAAATATCGATTCAATGGTAAAAAATTCTACAGTCAATCTTTTTAGCCACTGGGGTCCTTACTGAAAACCTAACAGCTGGTGACATTCACAGCATTACTTTCCTTCCCCACAGCCGCCACGGTGAGAGCTCTGGAAAGGTGCTCCAGTCACAATGGGGATCTACCAGAAGAAAAGCACAGGTTGTATGTGTGTATTTCACTTTCAACTCTCATGCTCCAGACATGCACTGTAATGCCTTTTATGCCCAGCAAAATGAAGATGACCTGTATGAGCTAAGTTTATTTATTCCCAGAAGGGAACGAGGCAAATTTCACGTAATCTTAAAATTTCAGCAATATGTCCTGGCCAGCTGAGGATGACCTGAGAGGCAGGGTTGGGACAGAGAAGCCGGGCAAAGGCAGCACTCAAGTAACTGTGTAAGGTTTCCTAAGACTGCTAGGCTCCTAAGCCTGGGTTTTAAATGTGAAAAGTTGGTGGGTGGCAGCAACAGTTTTGATTACTATGAATGTGAGTAGGCAGAGGTATGAGCAAGGAGTTTATAGTCGTGATGGCTAATGAAACCTGGTGGCAAAATTCTGATTTAGGGCAGCCACAAAGGTAAAAACACGTACCTTACATCTACAATTGGCATAACTTCAAGAAAGAGGTCTGTGTAGAGGAAATGGAGCCCATGTAATCACAAGAGATATGAAAAACTAATCAATATGAAAACAAGCTAATTCTCATCTTCAGTAAGGTTTTACCACCTGGAGATAAAGATCCAGCTACGCACCTGCAGTGAGAAGACGGCCTGTGAAAAGCCATGTTAGGGGTGGATATCGAGAGCTCAGTGACATATTTTATGACAGTGCCTGGGATTATTCATTCACTTTAGCCTGACTATACCAAGTACTATCAATTGCACATGGCAATGTGCACTACAATTCATTACTATGAAATTGCCTGGTAATACCATAATTCTTCATTTACAGAACTTTGCAGTACTACTGAAATACTGAGGCAACATAAAAATGGAGTATATGATACAAATATTAGAACAATAAAATTTTCAGTAACAAAATGAAACTTCTTGCCCAATCACAGATTTGACAGTGAAAAAAGTAATGGTTTATTTATCTTCCCTGATGTTAATCTTTGTTGATATTCCCTTAGGTTAAATATATCCACATGAGTTTATGTTTTTATATGAAACTATGATTACTGCACAGGAGATGATTTTCTACATTAGTTTCATAAGGAGAAAAAAAAGAGGCCAATTTCAATTCTCAATTACTCAAGTGCATCTTCAACAGTTTCCATGGCATTGTATATATCCAAAGACAGAATTTACACCAAGGAGTTTTATATGTGAAGGCATATGCATGCCTGACATCTAAAAAGGCAGAAGCTATTCTTCACATGATGTATCTCTCATCATACATTACCAACTTCTAAACTGAAGATATACAAACTTGGAAATACTAATTTTGTGTTAGATGTTAGTCACAAATCAGAAGAAAACACACACAGTCTTCCAGAGATTCCATCTGCTTACATTGCTCATCATCACATGGGCTTTGAACATCCTAAATATACACTGTCTGGCTCAGAATGAAAACAAATAACTCTTAAGAAAGGACAAGATTTTTCTCTGGAGCTAAATTAGGTTATACAGATGATCATTTCAAATTACTGCAACACTACAGCAAATGCACCGTATCCTCATGCAAGCAGGTAAGTAAGCTAAAGGCATTGCACTGTAAGAACCAACTTCCACTGGCTGGACAGAAGGCACAAAAAAGCATCTAAAACCAGTTTTTTCCAATATAACATTTTTATATGTGACACACGCCATCTAAAAACCTTATGCAAAACTAATGAAGTTTTTATATTTTGCTATGTTGGCAAATGACTTCTCTGCTCCTCAGATCTTGCACACTACTGCATACTAACAGCAGTAAAATCTTTCAAGGGAACATTTTAACACTGCTCTTTTCTCGCATGCTGATAAAACTCAATAAGGTTTTTTTTCTCCAATGTGTTTATAACAAAATGCTCACAACAGTGAGAAAATTGAGATTTAAAGCAATATTGTTGGGCTTCAAACAGCATGAGTTCACTGGAACAAGCAGAAAAAATATCATAACGTAATCACTTTGCTTCAGCAAGCACCTCATGAATTCTGGATTAAAAACAAACAAACAAACCCCAAACTTCACATTCATTTTTAGCTGGCAATCACAATGAGTCTAAAGAACAAAAAACAAACAAAAAAATTCCTAAACAAAAACAAAATAATCATCCAGCACTCCAAGTTTAAGTAAGAAAATTATTAAATAAAATAAACAACCTATGCATTTCAATTCTATAAATAAATTATAAATTTCTATTCCCTTGTGCAGTGACATCTTAGGAAATTCTACCTGTGCAATTACTGCCAAGAATACCGGGCATCAACTGGAGTTTTGACTATATTGCCACAAATGAACCTCTACAGTAGAAAAATTAATGAGGTTGATAGGTGTGCCCTCCACCATGCAAAGACAATATAACAGTTATGGCTCCTGGCACCAGCAGTATTTAAGAAGTGGAAATACAGACTGCCATGAAATACATTCCAAAGGAGTGGAGAAAAAAAGCAGCCATATCTTACCCTTGCAAAATCTCAAGACTCTATTACAATGACTTTTTCTGCAGTTATTTGTGTAAATGAAATATACTATGGAGTTCAATAAAGTGACCCATGTCCTAACAACTAAGGGGGGTGGGAAGGAGGCAAAGGTGTCTCTGCCCTAATAACAAACCATCTCTGTTGAGACTGCTTTTGTCTGTATATTGTTGAAAATGCTGCACAGAGATGAAGGATATGACGTTTTAAACCACACAATGTGGCTTCTGCGCAATTTTTGTAGTTTTTTTGTTTGTTTGTTTGTTTTTTAAATGTATTTAATACTGCCAAAATAGCTTTGACTGATAAAAACTTGAGGTTTTTTATTATCTCCCTAATAGGATACCATAGAAGGCTCCTTAGAGGAAATATAGAAAGATTATCCCTAACATTAAGGATACAGATTGGTTTCCATATCCTCTGATCTCAGTAGGAATAAATACTCTCTGAGGTTCTGTTCTTGGGATACGCCAAATACAGAATATGAGATTTCAGAATAAAATCTGGATTTTATTCTGGATAAAGCAACCTTGAACCCACTGAAAAAGACTGCATTACTTGGGGTAAAAGCAGCGCTATAATTTTAAGAGAAAAAGATGGCATTACATTCCCTGTTGCATCCCTTAGAAAAACTTCCCTTAGAAAATCATGCTTTTATTAAGTATATATGCAATTAGTGACTTTCCAAGACAGTCTCACCACAAAGTACAACAGACATTAAAAGGAAGGTATCAAGCTTTTCAAACCCTGGAATACCCAGTACAGCTTTAAATGCTTATCTAGAAACTGAGTTAATATAAAGGCACACTGTCTTTGGCTGATGCTTTTTGTATAGAGCCATTCTTTCCCACAACAGTGTTGTATCAATTTTCAAAATTCATTAGTACCAGAATCTAAAAGTCAGCACTAATTAGAGTCATCTACACAATTTATTCCTGGTGTAGATGAAGCTCCAGTTTACACATCGAACAATGCCTCCAGATCCTTAGGTCCCACACAATACTTCTATTCTTTTGCTTAAGTGGATTTACTCTTTCTGCATTGTAACAAAGATCAGATCTGTTTTGCACTCAGACAACTATATTTAATTAATCATACATGGTTCACACTCAGATCACAGGTATGCACGAGTAAGTCATATTCAGCTGAGCCACTGATTTCATATCCCATTGATCAATTTCCTTTCATTTGAAGAACAAAACAATGACCGAAGTCCATATGAGGGAGAGGTGAATTTAACAGGTGGTAAACATGAACACCCTGTTTCACAGAATATTTTGATCCAGAGTAACTAGAAGACACTTTAATATTTTGTTGTAATAGAATTTCTTTAAAGTGAAAAATGATTGCATAAAAGATGTACCCCTAAATTGAATAGAAAAGGTGAATGTTTCCACTATAAGAGCAAACACACATCCAATTTCTGAAGTTTCCACTGTATGGAATTGCACCCCCACACCAAGATTTTGGTATGACTTGACTCAACACTTCTGCAGTTTTCTTTCAAACAGGACTGTGAAAAATCAGCTAAGGAAAGGCTGTTGTGGACAGCTGTGGTATCAGCAGCTCACGAGGACTGCCGTGATTTAACCCCAGCTGTCAACTAAGCATCATACAGCTGCCCACTGACTGCCCCACCAGCACAACCAGGGAGAGAATCACAACAGCAAAAGCTAAGAAACTCGTGGGTTGACATAAGTAAAGCAAAAGCCATGCATGCCAACAAAGCAAAGAAGGAATTAGTTCACTGCTCCCCTTGGGCAGGCAGGTGTTCAGCCATCCTGAGGAAACCAGGGCTACATCATGTGCAACAGCCACCTGGGAAGACCCATGCCATCATTCCAAAAGTCCCTCCCTTCCTCCTTCTTCCCCCAGCTTTATATAGTGCGCATGACAACATACGGTCTGGGACATTCCCCTGGTCAGCTGAGGTCAGCTATGTCCCCTTCCACCTCCTTGTGCACCTCAGGCCCCTCACTGGTGAGGAAGTAGGAGATGCAAAAAAGGCCCTGACACCTGATTTTTCTTTTTAAAAATGTTCTCATCTTCTGTTTTGAACCTGTATACTCAAATTCCTAGTGAGCTGAGATCTAGTTTAATCAGTATTGATATCCGTTCATAGTTAAGATTAATTTTAATGGTTGTTCCTAAGGAGTTGATATTTGTGCTAATGATTGTCAGAGAACTATTAGTTTTACATAGCAAATATTAAGAAAAGATGTGAAGACCAATGGTCTCTATTGGTTTGTTACTCAAGAGTGCTGACTTCAACAGGCATGGGCTTTTACAAAAATCCCACTTCCTCTAACATGTATGATATCATGCTCAATTTTCTACATCCTTTTTCAGCAGCTCAAAATCCATGAAAAAAAAAAAAGTTTGAGAACAGTAAATACTGTAAGCAACCACTTCTGTTACAACTTTTAGCCTGAAACACGTTAATCAACTTAAAATACATCTGTTACCATGTTCTCACCAAATCATCTCCTTAGAACTCCAAGCTATAAATCTATAACTCAGCCACATAAGTGCTTGGCTTGGTATTAGGACTGCGGGGGCAAAAATTTCCAAGAAAAGTTTCAAGAAGCAGATTTGCCATTAAAAAAAACCCACTTTCATTCTCTTCATAGCAATTACGCTTTTGCAAGTTTCCTCTTCATTCCCCCACTCCAGACATTCGCTCCTCTCCCTCAGTTGTCTGCTTTAGGTTTATGTTCCCAGTGATGCTGAAGCAAGCAGATGGGTCATCATCCCAGCCACACCTAATCTCAGGGTGGGGCTGAGATGAGGGACATGGTGGAGCTGGGAATAACTATGGTATAAGTAGATGCTACATGAAGTCAGAAAACTGCTGACAGTTTTCAGCTTCCAGTTTGAGAAAAACTGTGCAACTGCGTAGAAATCTTTTCCTAAATGTTCTGGTAGGCTTTATAACTGCAGGTTAAATCTCCCTCACTGCTGGAAGTGCGAAACCACAATGAATAAGGTTTGTAGCTGGAAGAAGGTGACTTGCCTGGGAAAGCTTCTGTACAAGGTGCAGAGCTACCACCTGATTCAGATGGATATCAGGAATAACTTCCTTACTTTTTCAGAATGTGATTTGAAATCTTTACCCACCAGAAGTGGTTAAGATCCAGATTAAGCATCCCCACCTGGAAAAAGTAAGATCTTAAGTATCTAATAACTAATACTTAGAACTTCATTACCCTGAAAGATTTGAGTCTTCCCTAGTGAAATCACTATGGGTAGCAAATGAATTTCTAAGTATGATTAATATCAAGAGTCAATTTTAAATGCTCATGTAATGAAGGATAGAAAAGGTAAGAGATCACCAAATTTCTTTTTAATGGTTAAAACGGTACAAGAGATTTTATCACTCTACAGTCTTCACCTCAAAAGAAAGAAATAGTTTAAATAATTTTAAATGAAAAAGAGTCCACTCTTTGCAAGGACACAAACCTTCATCTGTTTGAATTACAGTTTTGTACTTTGTGTCATCCCATAGTTGAAAATCTCTGACTAGTTCTGCTGGAAATAAGAATGCTTTTATGTTTAATTTCGGTGTTTCAGTACTTGTTTTCCTAAAGTTCTTTAAATATTGCCATGCAAATGTACTTATATTTACATTTCACAGACATGTATCATCCCAGCTACTTTACTGAATGAAAGAACGCTGGATAAAACAGCCCAAGCTTGCTGCAAAGATTTATGCACAGGTTTAAATTTCAATGGACCAGTCATTTGCTTAAATTTGAATAACTGCAGATCCTCATAGTACTGTAGTTGAATTTTTAACATATATTAACTTCATTATGACACTTTCAGACTTCAGATAAAAGTGCATTTACGGTAAATTACATTTCCTGCAAAACATCAGACTATAACTTTCAGACATGGGAGTAACACAGGAGAGAATTTTCAAATCTTCTGTATTGACTACTTCTCTCTTTTCAGGGGGGATTTGATCACAAAGCATGCATATGAATCCAATGGGCTCTCATGAACTTTGCTGACTTTCTAATGTTCTAATCCATACAGCCACTGTATTTTAGGAAAAAACAAAACAAAACAACCAAAAAAATCCAAACTCCACTATTTCCATGAAGAGAGTAAAAATCCAATACGTACCTAATTTCAAAAGGTACTACTCATACATGATAAAGGTCCCCATTTTACAAGAACACATATGTGTAAGGACATCTGTTCTCTGCTAGTTTTTAAGTCAGAGCAGCAGCACTACTCTTGGCCAGTACAAATTACTGGGCAAAAACATTCAGCAAAATGCAGTATCCGGCATTTTATCATTACATACAGAGACCTTTTAATGTCAGGAAATTTAAGTCTACAAAGTGAATCTCAATTGTTCAACTCCTTTACCACCGTATTTGCATTAAAATATGAATAGAGAGATTGTAATTAGTCTTTGGAAGACAGTGGAACAGCTGCCACATTTACATTTATCCAGCTATATAACTCATGGTTGAAAGTTCCTACTTTTAACTATCTCAATTCATCACTATCTGGAGGAAGTAGCAACCTCAGGACAGGCATGGTCTTCTTCAATCAAAGTTTCTTCATAAATTTTGGCTGAGCCAAGGTTTTTCTTTATTTTTGCTTCAACAGATAGATATAGCCATTCTGAATTGAATGTTAAAAAATACAGCCTCTGACCAATACATGATGTGATGTGCTCAGATAGCCACCAATATGCATCCAAAGTGACAGATCTTTAGAACAGACATGAATTTTTCATAGGTGTGCTTGAGTGAACAAGTTTATCCCTGTGTCATCAATATACAATGGGATTCATAACCCCAAGAAACCTGAGGAGTGGAAAGCAAGACAGCAAACCTGCTTTCTGCTCATCAGCATTCACAGGATAGACAGGGCTGAAGCGCATTTTTTCAGCAAGAGCCCTGATCACAAAATACATAGCATTGTTAGAAAAGAATGCCCTAACGTTAGCAAGTACAGATTCAAGATTAGATGCCTCACAAAACAGAGTAGGTCTATTGAAATGATCAACCGCTAACTCTTCTTGTAAAAAAATCATGAAGAACGATTAGCGTTTGTTCTTCCATTCACCATCAGCAATGAAAAATGTTTACACGATACAATAATCAGTATAATAGACAAACCAACAAGCTCTTTCCTACAGAATCTATAGAAACAAGATTACAACAAAAAAAAGAGAAAAAAATTCTAGACTATATTTGATAAAACTATTTGCTACACTGGCCAAATGCATCAAGCACAAAAAAATTGCTAAAAATAATTAATCTGCTATTATTTCCAGATAGCTAGTTGGCAGTATGTCACTATTATTTCAACAGTGATATGCAGACATACTCCAGTCACTTTAGGTAGCGTTACACTCAAGCTAAAATACTAATTTATTTAGTAAAACTAAAAGTGATTAAGACAGTTCTAAGTTATCTGTTGTTTCTAGAGTCCAAGGAAGGATGCTCACCTATTTTAGATTTCTTGTCATGGCACTGTATTGAGCCACTCGCTTCTACAGGCAGAATTGCATATATTAATTCAAGAAACATCTCTGCAGCTTCCCTGGTATGAGAGAAAACACTTCTGAAATGCCGAAAATGCTTTGGACATCCTGACTTATTGGCATGGTACAAGTGAATCCACTGCAGATGGCACAGGCATCCCATTTCAAGTGAAGTATTTCTCCCCATAAAATTCTCTATGCATAACCAGGAGTTCACTAAGTGTGTGTCATTATTCTGTTTTTACCCTGATAGAAAGAAAAAGTAGGTAACAAAGCACATGAAACTCATGTATGGTCAACTAAAGACCCCAAAAAACACATTACCTATAAATATTGCCCAATAGAATTTGAATTTTTACTGCCTCCAAAAGCTACTGCTTTGAAGAGGATCACAGGGCAGCGTGATGCATTATTAAGTAAACTCATTTATAATCTCTGCTCTTACTTTTGACTACTTACCACTGACATTATTTCACTATAAATAATAGCAAGGTTGTACTTGGAGAATTTTTTAGAAAATATTCAGGGCCTAGGGAAAATTAGCTCAGAATTAAGGAACACTGCTCTCTTCACCTAACTTTAAGCAAACTGCAGAACACAAAAGTAACTGTCACTCAAGAACATGTAGGAAAATCATAAATACCTATTTTTAAGATAATATTTTAAAAAATTAATTCACTGCCTGCTCCCATAAGAATGACTCTACACCAGACTTTGTGCTAAAGTATGCTTTCTCCATAGCCACTGCTAGCAAAAAAAAGAGCACAAATGTAAGCTTTCTGAATGATCTATTCTGCCCTTTAAAACTTTGCAAAGGTCATTGAAGAAAACAGGTGAATGTGGCAAATCAGGCCAATCCCATCTGTAAGATTAACAGATGCAAGGCCGCTTTTACTTCACTGAAAAGAAACTTATCATTTTATGATATACTGATGCCCAAAATCAGCAGGGTACCTTCTGAAGCCCCAGCAATGCCTAGGCTTGAGCCAGCTTTCTCCAACTCAAGCAAGAAAAGCAATCTATAAAAATGTACTCATTACCTTCTCTTGTCTAAGGCTTCTTGTCTATCTTTTATTACTTTTTCTGACATGCTCTGAGGTCATCTTTGAAGCAGCTGTCAACAAGCAAAGAAAAACAGCCCTTGCCTTCTGTCAGCGCTACAAAAGGTACTCTCCTGATGGAGGAGACCCTTCAGTGCCTGCTTCTCCCAGCCACGTACAGACTGGGGCACAGGCTAGCACTGCCTGTTCCCACGGCTCTATGCCTTGACTATCGCTCATCCTACCAGGTTAGACATTGGGAAACAGGCCTCTTTTGAGGAAGTATTTCAAACAGATAATGCACTAAACTCCTTTCGGTTCTGGTAGCAATTTGCCTGCAGGCAGCACAACAGATATATCTCAATCCTCATTAAAAGCAATTTTATCAGCTTTTCGATACGGCTTCGAAAAGGCTCAGGACGGTAATGAAGCAGCACGTAATAGTCATGGCAGCTATACATTTGGAGCGTATGGGCTCTGCAGTGGTGCTCAGTGGGAATTTCACAGAGGGCTACGAACAGAGAACAGCACAAAACCATCTGTAACACAAGTTGTTAGCCTCCTCCGTGGAAAAGGATGTCAAGGCCAATGAGTATCTGGGAAGTTTGGAAGGCCACTGAGCTACCCAGCATTACATTACCCTAGTAGTTTTGTACTCACTTGTTCCTGACAACAATTTGAAGTTAGAGGTTATTAAATAATCTAAATAAATGAATGTGGGTGAAAGTGAAAAATCAACTGTGAAGAGATGCAATTTTCTTTTTCCCAAAATGTAGAATCCAGAAAATTTTGGTTTATAACATTCTGGCTGCAAGCTATAAAACTCTTCCTCATTTTTTAATGGTGTATTATAACAAAACCAGACCTGCATACCCAGGCACAACACAGGTCTCAAACAAGCAAAAATGAGTCTAAACCTAGAGCCTTTTCCCTCAGCCCTCAGACACCATGTGACTGCACACATATCTGTCAGTTAATCCCTGGTCACTCCATAAGGTTACAGAAGTATTTCCCATAACAATACAGAGTCTTTCTTTTATTCTCATATACAACTGTGAACAATGCTGCTTATCAATCTTTATATATATATTATTCATGTATATATATATATATGAATCTCAATAATCAATCTCACAATAAACCAAAAGAGTTGAGAACTAAGTATATATCCTTAGTGCCCCTTAACATGTTTTTCTCAATATATAGCACTCGTGCTTCAGTATTAAAAATAAAAAAGCTGTATAGTACTTAGCATCACAAGGTAGGCACTCTCACTTCACAAGTAAGCACAGAAAATTACATGACATATTTAGCAGAATTTACTTCACTGCTGGATTGTAGTTCAATGTCAGCACATTCCCATATCTGGCATTTGAAAGACACACAGGAACAGCACAGTATTGTTTAATACATATTAAATAATAGCTGATAATATACTTTTCAGACAGTTTCTTTCTTTTAAAAGAAACCAAAGAACTTTTTTTTTAAATTCATTGTCATATCGCGAAATGACTTTAACTAGTTTCTCTCACTTCAAGGGACCACATTTCAGATGATACAAAGTCCTGCATATTGTGACAGTTTCCATAGAGGACTGATAATTTCTGATTAAATTTTTTAACCTTCCTCAACAAATAAACAAAACCTCTGATTTATATCAAGTACAAAATATTCTTTGAATACTCTCAGCATTTGGTCTACTGACAAGTTGATCCTCTAAGAAGTATTGACAATCTTTTTTTAACAAATATGAAAGTTGAGGTATCAATGATAATGTTTAGACTCAAAAGCTAACAAAAATAATAAGGTTAACACCTAGCTTAGCAATATTATTAAGTACTGCATAAATGATATGACTGTGCGCCCAATTTAAAAGCACTTAAGCTTCAGTGAAATACAGACTAGATAATTTTCCCTACTTCTTCCTCCTCTAACTTGTGCATTCATTATTTCCAGGTTAAGAGAATAAAAAGTATGTGAAAGAAAGTCTGAATCTACAGTACAGATGCCTTCATCTAAGTAAGATTTATGAGATAGGATTAGATGTCTTGTAAACAGCCTCAGAAATAAATAACTTATCCACATTCATTAATCCTCTTTGCAAAGCCCTTTTTGCTAGACAATTCAAAAAGTCTCTAACTCCAAAACCCAGTGTCAGATAAATGGGGGGGGGGGAAGCAGGAAGAGAGAACACAAAAAACACCTACATATTTTATAGAGGTATTTAAAAGCTTTAGCTTCAAATATTTCATATGATTTAGCCTTTTCCTAGGAAAGCTTTCATAGCTTCTTTGACTCAGAAGAATATAATTTCTCTTGTATACAAACAGTCACTTGCAATGCTGAAAAACCGTTAACTGTTCCCATAGTAACCCAAACCATTCTTTGTATTTAACTGTTGCCTTTTCAAATATAATCTGTTATTGTAGCTGGAGTCAGTGTGTTCTGTTCCCATCTAAATTATGGATTCCCTGAAGTCTATCAGGCGTTCATTATAAATTCAGGTTTGCTTTCAATAATTTCAAATGTGAAGCATTTACTGCATTTTAGTATATAGCATCACAGCAATAAAATAATTCAGGAAGAACGCAGATAGCACAATGCTGAAAGCATTAAATATTATTTTGAACAGGTGAATTTCAGTAACTTCAATTTTAAATATGAAGATAAACAATCCTTGCTGGAGCCCATATCAAAATTTCCTACCTGAATGGGGATATGACTGCTTTCTGAACTACAGCTCAGCTTTGTGACTCATTCCTGTAACATACCTGGACTGATTTCCAGGCTCTTTGAATGTATTCCTGAGTTTAGGTGACATCTTCAAAAAACAAAAAATTCTGGGAAAATAAATGAAGAATTATGATTTCCCTACTTTTCTTAAATAATCTAGTTTGTATCAGCACTGTATTTATTCTCAGATTTTAATGGCAGTGTATAAATTTTAATTTGCAGCACAGTTGAAGAGTAGAGAACTTGAAAACAATTGAAAGTAGTATTTATTATTACATGCCTTACTTGCATTATTCCATTTCTAGTCCATCTGCTATCAAAGTAAGATGCATTCTGTATGCTATTCTTATGTATATTTGTTCCCGCAACACCAGCAAAGGACTTAGAAAGTAATAGGCAATCCTACTTCTGACCACTTGTGCTTTCTCATTGACCCATAAGTGTTATTTTCTAGCTCTTCCATAAGTTATCGCAAATAGAGTTCCTTGGACAAGAAAATAAGGAGGGTTTTATTTACCTGTTTTAGAGTGCTGTAACACACTTCGTTAGAGTTGACAATAAATGCAGTAACAATGATTATCTAGACCGTATCTCTGAAAATGTTTATCTAGAACATTTAAATTTTTCTAGTCAAAAACATCAATCACTTCTATTTATACAGGTCCAGATAAGGAATAGAAAACTAAGAATGGAACATTAGATCAAGATATAAAAGGGAATACGAAAATAAGGCACAAAATGCAGCCCCATTTAATAGGGGGTTGTTGTAGGACAAAGTAACTTGGAATCACCTTACTACTTAGTTCATCTGCCAAAAAGGACTTCTCTTTCTCCTGTTCTGCCTCTAAACTGAGTGCACAAGACCCTTCAGATCGATGCAATCAAAACTACAATAAGTGTATCTTGAAAATAATGTCTTTTCTTCTTGGTTCTCATAATGTTTATTCCATGTGGTTTTGTGGCTGTGATTTGAGATCTCTCACTTTTGCTGCCAGGAAAGATGAGTTGTTCTCAACTCAGTACCTTCTAAAGTAGCAACATGGGCACATATTAAAAAAGTATATAAGGATGTTAATTATACAAAAGGACATAATAAACAGGCAATTGGAAGTCGGACTCTGATGCTCCTGAAAAAATTGGTATTTAGAAGTTTGAATAAAAGGCTGGGGATGGAGCAGTAGGTAGCTTTTGGATGAATTCCCTATAGGCTTTCTATAAAAACAAACAAAGAAACAAACAGATAGACAGTTTTACCAAGAGTATAGTTCATAAGCGTGATTGATTAAAACATGGGAAAGTTTACTTCAAAGCTACCCCTCTTTTTCCTCCACTCGTGCTTCCCTTGATTTGCCCCAATAGCTCACTCCTCATAATATGCTGTCTGTATTTCCCTCCTCCTACTTGTCTTGCTTATCACAGGAATCCCCTTGGGATTTGGGAGATTCACTGAACATATAAATCAGCCAATCTGGGAGGGAAAAGGGGTTGTAGCCTATGTCATATTTTTATGTACACGTCCTTGCTTCTGAAAAAGCCACCTGACACAATGTAAGCATTGGCATCTTTTTCTTTCCCTGCTTCTATTTTTTGGAGACATTTACTAAAACTGCACTAGCTGATGTTCTGCGCTGCTGTAGTGGAAACTCTAAAACTGGATTATTATCATTATTATTAGATGGATGCATTTGCAATAGGTGCTATTGTGCATTTAATCAATGTAACCACAGCAAATATTTTTTATGTACAACAAAAGCTACATATTACTCCATTATGTAATGATAAAGAGAGGATTAAAACAAGCAAAGCAATTTGTAATCAAAAAAATTGGAGTGAAATCCTACTGTATCCACAATGACCTAGTAAATGAACCTGGAAGCACATGAAATACTTAGAGGTTCATCACAGGAAAAGAAAACCAAAAAACAGTCTCCCCTCACAAACATCAGTTAACTTTTGACATGATGGCTACTGCTGCTACTACTGATAAAAGGCAGCTGGGCCACTTGATATTAGTATAACAAAGCTTAATCCTGTTCCTGGGGCAATGGAGGAACATGCTTATTTGTACTCACTTCATAACTGTAGGGATAGTTTTTGCAGCATTCAGCTCTTTCAAATTCACTGTTACTTGGTACAATATTTTGTCTTTACAGCTTAACTTTATTGCAATATAATTGCAAATTTATGTCTTAGCCCAACTGCACCAATGCTGCGTGTGTCCTAGCGTGATGATGCAGAGTCCTTTCACTTTCATCTCCTCTGCTTCCTACCTCCCCATTTCACTTTTCAGGGTTGTTCTTTTATTTTAGCTTGTTGGTGTTTTATATTTCCCATACGGTGGCCAACATAGCAAGCGTATTGACTGGAAAAAGCCAGAAGGGGAAAGAGGAGGAAAAAAAAAAAAAAAAAAGAGCAATAATATAATTTCACCTCTTTAGCTACAGCCTTCCACCTCCTCTATCAGTAAATCCATGCAAGTAAAAATAATGCATTCAATACTCACTGTAAACATAAGATTTTGATAGGTTACTTAGATCCCTGCTCCCAGGGCTATTCACAGATACATTGAAAATACACATAGAAGAGATTGAGGGATTAGCCTCTATTTCTTTGTTACCTCCAGGAAAAAATAAATAAGAACAAAACAAACTGGACCTAGAGCTGGGGATAAGGAGACTTCTTAAAATTATTTCTGTCCTTCTCTAATATCTCTTTTTTGCTCTGCAAAACAGACCAAATCTTGCTCGTATAAATACTAATATTTAGAATATGAATACTTCTGGAGCATCTCTCTGCATTTAGTTTTGCAAAATAAAAAGAGAATTCCCCCTGATGGTATGTGAAACATACCATCCAGATACGTATAATTTTTCACAGAATTCATTGCCCCTAGGATGCAGGTAATATCTCATCTTGAAGCACCATGAAGCACTTTATATATTTTTAAGCAGAATGCTGATTGAAGTTAAATTTGCTCCAGTGGTATTCCTATTTAAGTCACAATAATACAACTCAAGAGCACTATATTTTCTAACAAAGTTCACTCTAATACAGCCACTGCACAGGATGATGGGGTTTAGGAACGTTTTGCAAAATACATGCTTGAGAAAACCCCTCAATAAAAACAGTACTGCCACCACAAAAACCCTGTTATTTTTCACTGATCTTATTCAAGAGAAAACCTGATGAATGTTTTCACTGGAAGCGTAAAAAGAGCTGTAAAACAGCACAGCACAAGCCAATGCTGTCCATGCTGTACCATGCAATCACAACTGCAAATCTACCTGGTTTTTTCCTGACATCCCGCCTTTCCCCCACCTTCCAATGACATAAGAAATTACTAATAAATGCTGTTCTTTGTTATGCTTCAGAGATATTATTAAATTACCGTGAAAGTGAAACAAATATGTATCTGCTACGTACTTGATCTGTTTTTCTAGTTTTAATCTACAGTATATTTGTCTAACCAAATTAAGTGCTTCACAGTCCTAGCATTACATGTACAAGCATATTTTCTTCATATTTTTTCCTTTTAGGATGCTTTAATTGTTCACAAGTAATAACATAGTTGATTAATTTTTATATTTGATGCTGCAATTATGCTTTGAAATCTAATTTGTAAGATCTGAGGCTGTACTTTAATACACATGCCACAGACTTCTAAATTAAAAAACAAATGATCTCCTGCTCCCTTTTTCCCCCACCACCTCTTCAGCATTTAGATAATGCTACCTCAGACTGATGGTTCTGCTGCACAAAGGTGCAGACAAAATCCGCCTTAATTTCCTTGAGAGATGACAAAATACAACCAAACAGAACTTCAATTACTGTCTAGCAGCAGCCTATGCTTTTACACACGATTTTGCACAATTCTGTTTCTAGAGTCCTTCCTAAGACTAAGCACTTCCACTTAATTTTGTGAAAGCTTGAGTCAAAGAAGTTTAACAAATATTTTTTGCTCTGATTTTACAGCAAAGTAACTTCTGTGTACTTTCAGGGGTTTGGATGTACAAGATAAAGGAATAAATGAGCACAGTTCTCGTGTTCTCCCCATTTGAGCTAAACGGCCTTTCTCCCAAATCTTTGAGGACTTTTTATGCTGCACCAAAATCAAGTTCTTTCACACCCTTGAAAATGTAACTGCTAAATAAAAACTCTCGATCTCCTTTAACTCTCTCTCCTTTAAGTGAAACTGAGAGAGCAACAATGCTTGTTCTGAGTATCTAAGATGGATATGAATTTAGGCTGGATGAAAATGAAGTCTGTTTTCCACAGGGAACTTATTTTTTCTCTTAAATCTGAAGTAAATGAGGGAGTCATTTTCCATGTGCCCAACTGTAACCCTGCCTCAGAAAGACATCACACCTGCGTGGCTGTGTACAGTCATCCCAGCAGGCAATGGGTGTGCTCTTCAGGGCTTAGGCAGCTGCCACTTGGGATAATGGAAAACACTGTCATTTTATTACAATAACAAACACTGTAAGTGACTAACCCTTCAGTTTAGAACAGTAGCTCTTCAGAGGTAGATCTCCAGATAAAATATTTGATGTTCAACTGCCTAAATCTGTCTCAACCACGCATTGCCTGCAGTAACCATCCTTTTCAAGGAACCAGGTAAGATTTTACTTATTTCAACTACATCTTCTTTTAGAATTTCTCCAGACATTAAGGAATCTTGAGATATAGATATATATATATATATATATAATATTTCTACTTCATCACACACAAAAAATCCCAGCACAAAATTAAAATTCAAAATTGGCTTTACAGCTTGTTGTCCTAATTACAATGTGTATGCCAATATTTTGCAATGATTACTCAAGGCCATCAGTTTAGAGGAGTTTTTGCTTGCCAAGTATTAGGCTGCCACTTTGGGATTAGGTTGATATTGATGATCTGATTCATACTTCTCACTAAAGTAAATAAAGCAGACACTTCTAGATACTACAGTACACACAGAGTAAAATTTCCACACCTGAATCAAGTCTTTTATATCTCTCCCTATATATAGATATATATGGGTGACAACTGGCCTAATTTCAAATAAGATCTCTAACTATGTAGTACAAAACTACTGATCTTGATGTATTTTTTTTTGGGAAATTTTGGACATGAAGGACAAGCAAATCAGATGACTAAAGGTTCCTCTATTTCAGAAGTGTCCAGTGGAGACCATGATGATTCACGGAGAATAAAGAAGAGATGGATGCAGGAGAATGTGTAGATTAAAAATTAATTTAGGAATTAAAATTTTTTCTCAGGTCTGATAAATAAATGGATAATCTTACTCTAAAGGACATTCTTTTTAGGGAGATGACCAAAACCAGAATGACATTATGGTATCATAAAGGTATCTAATTTTATGAATGTGAATAGAACAAAGTGATCTTTTATTCCTGCTTCAGGCTAAATCAAAGCCATTTTCTACATGTCACTGTGACTTGGTGACAATGTTTTTTTTTTAATAACGATTTCAGATGTAGTTGAGAAATTGTAGTTGTTGATGCAGTTATGTTGTCCACTGCTTGCTGATCTTGGTCAGTTGTCCATTAGAAACCAAGTCGCTTCTCAGAGGAAAGAGGAAGTTTTTCAAACAGTGACTATATTTGCAAAGGATCAGAGCTTTCTTGGCAGGGCTATAGAGAAAATCTACATAACACCTTTCCTTCATAGGACAACTGCCCTCATTCCTCTGCCTCCTGCATTATTCACCACCACACAGAAAACGACAGGAGTTGAACTACAAAATATTGAAAATATTGAGTGCTGTAATTCCAATTAGTTAGTGGCTCTCAAAAAAACAGCTTATTCAACATTTGCAAGTAAAGATCAAATTAAACTGCACAGAACTGCTTAATCCTTTGGTCGCAGACAATTGTCTAAGATATGTAAATTATATATGTACATTGTTTTCCTGTCAATCTCTCCTGTAAATTGATGGTTGCAGTGACTGAGAAGAAACATGATTACTGATGAGATGCTCCCATTCTATAGCCAGACAAATTTTTTCCATATTTGCTTTGCAGCACAATTGTACTTTCTTTGCATAATTTATGTTATAATTGTTTCTAAAGAATTATTTTCATTTTTGCAGTGGCCAGAGAGAAAATAAAGTAGAAACAACAGAGTCTGATTTATCATTTTGTTTTTCCTCAAAGCAAGCAGAAAGAGGTTACCAATTTGAGCAGCCTAGAGAAGAGGCAATGTCAGATAGGAGCTTCAACAAGTTAGGTTTAGAGAACAGCAGACAATACATGAAGTGTAAATGCTATATTTTTACTATTTTCTGAAGAAGTTTCCCATTTCAAAGACATGAGTACAGCAAAAAAAACTTATTTTCCCGTTATGTGCACAAAGTAATACAGGAAGTAAGGGGAGACCATGGAATTGTTATAGCCGTGGGCTATGATTTGTTCTTTCTCTGTTTTACTGCAGAGAGGCAGGGAAACAGAATAATCAAAACCCAATTTTTAATCAAATGTAACAACTTAGTAGCACCTTTTAAACAAAGAGTTGTTGCTTATTAACTTGATTATGTGTTATTCTTTGCTTAGTGATACCCAGTTACATATTTCTAGTATTTTAAAGTAAATCAAACATCCTACTCTACAATGGAAATTACCTTCCCCAACTCATCTGCTGTGGCTTTTGCAGGCAGCCTGTCACATGCAAGATAGATGATGCTCCTTCCCAGTAATACCTGCACCTGTCCTATCCACTGAGACAGTTTCCACAGGTGTGAGGAGACAGTTCAACAACATTTCCTGTCGTGTGAGTCACATTAATGTGTTACAGCCAGGAAAAGCCACACACTCACCCATAAAGAACCACAGAGCAGGGGCACTGCCGGGTCCTGTGTGGAGTACGAGCAGCAGGGAGGAAGGACAGCTGTGGTGAGCTGGGAGCAGACATGGTGCAGAGGCAGAGGATGCAGCCCACAGAGGGGACACGGGGCCCCTGACAAGAATAGCTCACTGCCCTGGCCTGCACCCTCACAACACTCAGGCCTCGCTGGTTCCCTGGGGAGGACCTCCAGGACTCAAGCACGCTAAGAAATTCTGAGAATGGATTTGGTCCCTGCAGATACGTACTTGACTCCTGATAGCCCAGGGAGAGATATTAACGGGGCATTTAACCACCAACAGCATAAGCACATTGCTTATGTTTACTCAAAGTATCTGCTTTAAAGAAATGGATATAAAATTCCACCTTCTCTACCTGCTACCAATCACTAAAATGTAATGGTGGAAAGTATACTGCAATTCGGCTGAAACCACATTTTTCAAAGTACTGATATTCCAGAGCAACACTGGGCATCCCTATTCCCTCTGTATTACACATGCTTTCATAGTGCATCTTCCCGATTATCCAGAAAACTGAAACAGCACAATCATTTTTTTATCCAGTTTTCCAAACAACTCTGAAAAGCATTCCTTTTTCACATAACTGAAGCATGCCTTTTTGAATGGACTGTCAAAGCAGACACAAATCATGCAGTGGGTACCAAAACCTGCCAACTTGGCTGCTTTAAAGACCACACTTTATGTCACCACTAAGGAGCACAAAAAATTAAAGATATAAAATAACAACACTATTGCTTTCAGGGGAAAAGTTCTTCCCTGTGATTTAACAAAATACAAAATTAGAGGGTAAGATAAGAAAAGGAAAAGAAAATCTGCAACTGAATAAGTGGAGAAGAACATACAATCAGCTTGGTTTGAACTTCTTTTGAAAAGAATTAGGCAAAGCTTCCAGAGTCAAAAAAGGATTACCAGTCCTCTAATGCAACAATTACATTTTCACAATTTGAAACTCACAGAGAGAAAAAAAACAGAGCGCCTAAATTTTGGAATATGCTTGCTGCAGCTAACAAATATAGATTATGAATGCACCAAAATTCCTCTGGATGTCAATCTATATCTGTACTAAAGTCCTGGGTTAGTGTCCGTACTAAACTGTGACATACAGAATAGCACTAAAGCCATAACTCTCGCACTTACCACTCTGTTTCACACCAGTAAGCACCAGCTAGTCACTGTGACTCCAAGAAGTCTTCTCATGGATTTGAACTCGTGTAAGAATCTTGCTCAGGTTAAGTACAGTTACAAGGTACAAGTTAAATAGCTTTGGTGCAGAATACTAAAAAGACTCACTACATAGGCTCATCCATGCACTTACTAGAAAAAAATCTGACTTGATCTTAAGAGTCTGAAGAAATGCCAAAGGATCTGCAGCATTCAGAATCATAGAATAAGTTTGAGTCCGAAGGGATTTTTAAAGTCCAGCTGTCCTGTAATAGGCACAGATACATTCAACTAGATCAGGTTGCTCAATGCCCCATCCAACATCCCTTGAATGGGAATCCACTTCACTGGGCAACCTGTTCCAGTATTTCACTGCCCTCATTGTAAAAGCCTTCTTCCTTAGACCTATTAGTTTAAAATCATTACCTCTTGTCAAATCATTTTTCTAGGATCTTCACTGGAAATCTCCCCTGAAGTTCATGGAAATATTTCTGACACGGAAAACAGTAGGCAAATTGTCTGCCTCATGACATGACAAGATCTGTTCCTCTAAAAACAATTTAACAGCAAATAATATCTTTAAATCAAAATCAGAAATGTGACAGCAGCTGAAGTACTAATGCACAAACCACTTTTAAATTGGCCATCATTATTTTGAACTGCAGGGCAGTCGTACCCAAAGAAACTAATCAAATTAAGTATATAAATACATTAAAATTGATAAATTAAAAATTATGCACCTGAACTTCACTATCCATTTTCCAAGCACTAGAAGCACATGAGTGGTTTTCTGCATTTACATACAAACGTCATACAGCAGCAGGACTTTGTCTGCTCAGGGACACATATCTGAGCATCAGACACGAACATCTCTGAACATCTCCGTCCACCCTGCCCCTCGAAGGCTGACCTTTCAGCCCAGTGAAGCTGAAGCTAAGTTGCTATAAAGCATAAAATAAAGTTCCCTGTGCTGTGCTTCCCCTTCCATACTTCCTCATAAGAACTTGAAACGGAAGTGAGGATTCCTCATGTTATTGCTCTGTGCCAGCAGCTGTAGAATTCAGATGGCAAGGACTAAAATTAGGACTAAGCAAACAGAATACAGTGTTTAAAATGTTCAAATTGTTTTAGCACCTGGGAACTTTGGAGAAAAACTGACTCATCTGTCACTGTGGCAACAACAAAGAGGCCTCAATAACTTCAACTGTTAAACAGCATGAGGTTTTTTAAGTCTTGTATTTCTACAAAATATAACAAAGTTAATGCAACATCCTAGACCAAGTTGAGGGCCCAGAAGGCAAAGTAAGGTAGTACTCACATTTCTTGTTTTTCACTCTGACCATGTATTTCTGTGACTCAGAGTCTGCTGTGGAGTGGAAGGACAAAAGCTACAAAGGGCTGCTCTTCCCCTTGCCAAGTGCATTCCTGCTGAATAACTTAGGTAGGGATTTAGCCCAGTGTACAAGCACACAAGAGCTAGCAATTACCTAGATATCACTAAGAAATTGCTCCCTGATTAAATGGTTTGAGCTTCCAAGGGAAAATAACTAGCCTTTTAACCCTACAATCCTGAAACACCTACTTGTTGACACTTCAAAGAATTGTTAAGCTTTGCTGCTACCACTTCTGTCACCATTTGCTGCTTACAAAAAAAAAATAGATTAAGCAAATACAGTACATTATTTAAAACCACTAAACAGTTTCTTTCTAAAACAAAATGACATCAGTAATCAAATATTATATAAGTCCCATTAAAGGCCTTTTTTTTTTTTTTCCCCACTCTGCTCAGTCTTCACAGCATCTTGTGTCCTGAAGGTCTTGGATATCATTTTACTGTGGTTTACAATATAGTTATTTTTTAGTTATTTGTAACTGTTTAACATTTTATTATCATTAATATGCATTTTATCTGGTTTGGATTACACACTTTCTTACGTAGTTTCAGAAGGCATTCCTTATTCTAAACATACTGTAGGGTCTGAAGGCAGCAACATCAGGACCTCAGTGGTTGGCTACTGCTCAGCCCTCTGTCATATGCACCAGTTTTGGGCATGTGAGTCAAAACCATACAGGTGCACAAAGATGAGCATAAAAATCAAAGCATCAGTGTTTTCCCCCACTATGAGTATCAAGAAGCATAATCGACACAAGCAGATCAGGTCATCCATGAACTTTGCATTCAAGCCAATGGAATTCAACATGTGCCAAGGGCATATTTCCATTGGAGAAAGATGACACTGGCTTATTTATTCAGAGGAACTGGGATCTGTTTTGCTTCCATTATCAGGATAGGGAGAAAAATACATGTAGAAAGCACAGGATGAAACGAGAGATGTGAACATTATGCTTATGTTTCATAATGCTTGAGATTTTCTTGAAGCCATATACATTCACCTTCCTACAATGACTTTGAAGGATTCTACAATATTTACTGAATTCCACTTGCAAACTTTTTCCAGCAAGATCATTCTGTTTAATTTCCAGCATACTTATCTCAAATGTTCATTTAAAGATGCTAATAACACTGATGAAGTTTCATATGGAGAAGTTCAAATATATTTAGTCTGTTTAAGCACAAGTTTGCTTCTGATTAAGCAGATTAATGTCCTTGCTATTACCAATAACTTGAAGGAACAAAAAAAGTAGGAGGTAGCATCATGCTAAACAGACACTGGAGTTTCCTACTTTGAATTCATAAAGGATTATCAAGTGCAGAATGTTATGACAGTAGATAAAAAAGCCAATCCAACAACAGTGCAGGTTTGGCTTTTAGTTAAAAAAAAAAAAAAAGACAAAAATGTTCTATGCTGCTTGAACTAACCACAAAAATTATTCTGCACTTCATTGACTTTCCAATCCCTTGGTAGAGAGCCACACGACTGAACCACTAAAACAATTAGATACTAACACTATTTCAAACATTAAGACATTGCAATAGTATCTAGATGATAGGCAATGCATTGTGTTAAATTTTAAGAACAGGTAGACTAGATGAAATGGGTTTATCACCAGACTGAAAAAGATACCACAGTCAGATACAGACTTAAGTCATAGACCTGTAGCAAGATCACATCCCATCTAATGTGATCCACCAGTGGTGTTTTGGATGTCTGGGGTTTGTGTTTGTTCTAGTTTTTGGGGTTTTTTTTTTGGGGGGCATGGGGGATGTGAAAGGATTTTATTTTCCTAGAGTGTTAGCCATGCAAGCCAGGACTTCACGAAGACAAGTTCAAAGCTAAATCTGTATATACCAAGAGAAGCAGAAAACTAAACATTAATGCCATATTATCCACTGTCGTGTTTTTAATCACCTTCCACACTTTAAAATGCACAGACTCTAAGTCTGTGCTGTGATAAAGCCTTACCACTGTGTTTGGGTTTTTTTCATGAAAAGAAAATTATTTTTATTCTCCAAGGACTCAATCATTAAACAACCATCCTGTCTGGTACTGGAAGTCAAATGTTACTTTGCACACTGTGGTTATGATCTTCATCTAACACATCTTCATCTAATAATAAAATACAGTCCAATTAAATAAACAGAGTTTCATTGGAAGGCCACTGCCACTTTTTTGAAGATGTCATCATATCTCATATCACAGAGGCAAAATAGCCACTAAAAACTACTGAAGTATCTCAGATGAGATTAGCATTTAGGAATTACGTTCTTTATAAAAATCAACTACTTGCAAGAATGAAAGGACTATTTAAACAAAAATAATCACTTTATTAAGCCTGTTAAAAAGTCAGTTTCTCAGAGTAAAAATGCCCATTCCCTCTATATATGGCATTACTTAAAGTCTTGAGAAAAAATGCAGGCTAATGAACAAAAGCAGCAGCCTAGCCTCCGGCCAGCTTCTACTCTGGAAACACCTATGTAATCCCTGATGAAAGAGAAGGGAGATGCATATGCACATCCACAAGAAGGAATCAGGCCTGGTGCTTAAATTGCACTTGTAAAAGATCATGTTATTTGAGTAACTCACTGTCTGGACACATCAGGCATTATCATCTGTTCCTTTTTCCTTGTATCCACCGTTGGCTCTACAGGCGTCAGTACTACAGCAGCACATGAGACTATTGACTGGTATGAGTCTTCCCGGCAAACTGCAACAATAAAAAAATCTCAGTGTTAAGAGAGTGAACCCACTTTGCACTTTAAAAGGGAAAAAAAAAAAATCATTTCATACCGTGGTAAACACAAATGCAAATCATAAATCAGGCTTCTCTGTGGTCACATGCAACAAAAATCATAGTTTTTCACATTTCCTAAATGTACTTCCTTGGCATCTTTTTTTTTTTTTTTTTTCTTTTGCCACTGACTGATACCCCCATCATCCTGCACTAAGTTTCATCTAGCACGAGATCTAATGTCAGTCTACTCACTGGTGTGAGTCCTAAAAGGACTTCTATTTCATAAACAACATGAGAATATGATGCACTTCTTTTTCCTTTTTCATCACAGACTGAAAATGAGAGTGAAAATAATGGATGGTTACCAGGCAAACCTCTCACCTTCAAAAATTTCAGACTTTTTAAGAAAATAAATTTGAGAAAATCTGATTAGCAATTTATTTTTTTTGTCTTTAACTGTTATGACTCACCTTACTCCAAAAAGGCCAAATTCAAATAGTCTAGAAGTGATATCTAATATATTGGTTCATGCTTTCTTGTAATACAAAAATATCTATGTGCTACTGTGCTGAATGATACAACTTAGACAGTGTTTAGAGTTAGATGAAAGATTATGGGTTTCAGCTGAACATATGGCTCAATTAACACTAATAAATGAATACCCAAAAGTTAATGACCTCTAAACAACTACATTTCTTACAAGTGATATATGTTCTATACTCTGAATTGCAATTGGCATTATAATTTAGCTTTTAGCAGTGACCACTCCTACTGATTTTGAAGCTACCTTTACAGCCAAGGTACACCTTTCTGAGACGAATAAAAGCTGGAATTAAGAGTTGGTTGTCTTTAACAAGGCACAGCAGCTTCTTATATTTGGTACTGTAATGTATCAAATATAAACAAGAAAGTCACCCAGTACTTTATAACATACAGAACTATTTTAGAGAGTGCACACATGCACATACACATCCAATAATATAGCCTGTAAAACAAAAATAACTGCAACCACTTCTTAACATTTCACCAGAAAGATTTTACAAGTACATAAATTTATGAAAGATTGGTGCACCTGGGAACATTGAAACATGGCATTTATTTATCAGTCTAAAACTTAGTTCTGAAGTCTTTCCTGCCTCACGTTCTCCACAATCACATGCCTCCTTTTTGCCCACAGGCAGCACAGCTATGCATCGCCTATGCTTCCCTTATGAAAGAAGCAAAACTGGAGTAAAACTTCATCCATGTTGCCCTGACTGGATCAAAAACAACTAACTGTGGTATTTTACTCTGAGCACTCAAATGACCTTCAGCATGAATTGAGCACACATCAACAAGACACATTCCATGCCCGACAAAGACCCCAAAACACCAAATGGTGCTTCAAGGCAGCTAGAGAGATTTTAAGGAACGGGTCAGATTGGGGCTGCATATTTCCGCAAAGGTCAAAAAAGTGCAAAGGTCTTTTTAGCTCTCCAAGCAATTCTGAGCCATTCAGCAAGCAGTACAAATTCAGCAGGAGCACAGGCAGCTTCTGTCAGGAAGCAAACTTTTTGCAAAGTACATGTAATTATGTTCAAGTCCTCTGATATTCTCCAGCATTGTTTATGCCTGTATTTTTAAATATTAATGTGCACACTGTGTCAAGTGACTAAGACATGTAGGATGACCTGTATTGAAACCTTACCTTCATTTTTATTTTGGAAGCAGAGTTACTCAAAACTTTGTCACTGTCATAGACACACATCTCCAAAACATGGTCATACACAAACAGAACTTGATATATTGCCTACAGGTATGCAAGTAGGATATACATTATAGCTTCAGACATAACAAATTATGACAGAACTAATGCAAAATACAATGAACTTGAGAAACAACGTAAGAAAATATAGAATTATAGGTGATTTTCATCCTACTAGGTTCTGGGCAACGAGCAGACCATCTACTAGCAAGACGCAATTTGGTAGGCACCAAGTAACGTAGGCAACCGAGTAACGTACAAAACACATGTTCATCACAACCAGTGACTGAATATGTGCAAATAAGAACATTTATGTCTCTTTGTCTCTTTATTTACAGACAAAGAACTGCAAAAAGATAAGCTTGTCAGAGGGTGATACTAATATCTAGATACTAAGGACCTGAATTTTAAGCAGAAACTGACAAAAAAGGGAGCACAAAGGATGAAGCAAATATGTATTTTTCTTTAGAAGACCTGTGACACTACTTGAACACCAAATTATTACATTAGAAGTTATAAAACATTTCATGACAAGCAAAGTGTAGGGTTTTCCCTAGATCAGCCACTGTCTGTCCATCAGGGCACAGTTGCAAAGAAAGACAAAACAGGCAATCACAAGTAACAAAGAGGACACTGCTAGTCTCCTACTCTTTACAGAAATTTCACAAATGAATAAAACTGTGAAATTGATTTTGTTTAATAATTAATGTTATGTAGGAGTTGTATAATCCCATAATTTAGAGCTGAAGACAAACCCAGTGGTCATCCAGTGATTGGAGCTAACAGAATTTATTATCCTCCCATTCTTGACAGCAACACTCTGCTCTCGCTTTTGAAAACCACTACAATTCCTCCTTTTTATCTCAAGGCTGTGTGCAGAGAGTCTTAAGTCATTACGGGACATTATAATTAACAAAAATGTCATGAAATAACGACGGCACAGCAGCAAGTAATTTTCACCTGCTGGAGTGTGTGTTCTTATTATCTGTTCATAACTTCCATTAAAACAATGAGAATCTGCTTGAATGTGGTTCCTCAACTTTAACACTGATGGGGATGGGCATTGTTTTACTTAAGATTGTTTCATTTTACACTTCAAACTCAAATCTTACACATAGCTTTATTTCTACACCTTAATTTTTTATCTGCAAGTGGCTTGTATTACCCCAAAAAAGACCACTCATGATGTCCACATATTGTAATCTTCATGAATCAAAATTCCCTTGGTCCTCAAAACATCACAAACATCAGAATAACAACTACACTAATGGATTATACCTTTTAACCATAAATCCACTTACCTGTCCAACTGGCTTTTTAACATCCAGGAAGAACTTTACAAATTTAGCCTTCCCACAAGAATTGGTAAGGAAAATAGAGAAAAGCAACTCAATCATCTGAGCCGGCATTTGGAAAAGCCATCAATATAATCAGCTGTCCCGGCCTATTTCATGTCTCCTGATGTAAGTGTGCAAGGTAACTTGACACCTTCCATGCTCGGGGCCCAGCCATTCAGTTTTCCATCCACCTCAGCTCTCTGCTCACCAGCTCCATCACCAACAGCTTCTCTATGAGGATCTTACGGGAGACACTGTTGAAACCCTTACTGAAGCCATGGCAAACAACAAAGAAAGCCATAAAGAAAATTTGCCCATCTATATGCTACATTTTCAGTCCTTTATTCACAATTCAACCATTACACGAACAAGCTAATAATTGTGGTGAAGTAACACAATTCAAAGAACATCTTTACTACGTGTTATCATTAAAGAAACATATTTTTCTCAGTGAAATAAAAGATACTATCTACCAATTACAAGTCTACAGAAAGGGAAAACAAAGAGTCTAACTTCATAGAATACTATTATAAAAGATCCGTACTACTTTTGAAGTCGCACAATTTCTCCTCAGATTCTTCAATTCAATTATGCATACAGCTTGTTTTCTTCCATTGCCAAGTGTTTTAAAAGTACCCCATATATTTATCACTAGGAGTGCTGGCTTTGATTTACCCTAGCTGGTTTAAGCAGTCCCAGAACATCATTCACTATCAAAACAGATCTCTACACGTGGAAAAGAAAAACATAAGCTTTTTGTCTTCCCTCCTTTGCCGTTTCTCTCAAGAACAATGAGAATGACTAATTAAACAGTTCTCTTCTGCTTTGAACCAACTAGTGAAAAATTTTTAATTCTCTAAATTGTAGGGCAGTAGGAACCCTTTAGCAGCTACTGAACAGAATGTATCTCTCCAGAGAATAAAAAGATTTTCAGGCTCTAGGGGTGTCATTTATATCATCTATTTGCAACACTTAATTGTACACACTTTTTCCCTTTATTCTTCTTTTGGTTTTGTAATTGAGGAGAAAGAAAATCTGGTTATCACCGCTTGCCATCAGGAAAAAAGTCTCCCTTGACACAAGATGCAAGAGATGGTTAGATGAAATTAGCAGCAAGTACTACCTGCTTAGAGAAAACAGAAGGGAAATGTTCATATGCAGTGCACAATGAAGCATAAGGGAATCATGACACAGGGAGACAAAACCAGTGAGGTATTTCTGGATTTAAAAAAGTTGGGCACTTATTCTGACAATTCAAAGTATTTACCTTTATGACTATGAAGTTTAAAATAGTCATTATTCAAGAGACAGATCAAGTCTGGAAATAGCCACTGTTTTACACCAAAAAATCTTCTGCTTTGGTAAAAGGCAACCAGTCAGGAGCATGGAAGGTGCTAAACACTCTACCCTGAAGTATCTGTCAGCTGCCACTGTAGGAGACAGGGCACTGTGGAAGAGCAATGTCTGGATCCCAATATCCAATCCCACATTCCTTTTACTACGGAAGGCCAGAAGTTATGTTTTAATAACTCTGGAACACCAATTCTCAGTGCAGGTATTTACATCTTGGCACAGTGTTCCCTACACACCCCTCCAACCATGAGGAGGCTCAGGAAATGAGCCACACTCTGAGGTGCTCTGAGCACAGGGCAAGGAAGAACTGCAAAATATGTAACCCAAATGCACTTTCGTCAGACAAGGGAAACTCGGGACAAAGACCTGTTACACATGAAACAAAGACTCTTCTAAAGAAAAAAACCCAAACCCAAACAAAAAAGAATCCACAACCGCCAACCAATCATAAATGCATAGTCGATCTACTCTAAAGTCCTCTAGTACGTTAGGACTAGTGAAGATCTAAGAAAAGAAAACGGAACATTCAAAAATGTAATTTAAGCTATTTTCCCAGGAAAGCTGCTGACACTAGAAGTAGTATATAAGAGAGGATCTTGAAATCCAGTCTATTATTTTTGTATGTCCAGGAAGAACTGTGATTAATCACCATCATAATCCCTTCCTAACTGCACAGATATCTCCTCTTGGAGTCTTGGGCCTCTCAGGCAGCTCAGAAAAGATCTAGCGTTCCAACTCTTCATCAACCACAAATATCACCTGCATGAACCAGTTCAGCAAAACCAAGTGTGTGATTTCAATTCCATACCCTCCTTCCCAGCCCCAGAAACACAATGAAGTCTTTTACCACTTTGTTATTAAACCCTAAAGCCCAAGGAGACTTTTGGTCTCTTTAAAGCAACAAAAGGTCAAGGTACTTTGAAAGTCATTTTTGCCCGTCTACTTAAAAAAAAAGAATAATAAAAAAGCCTAATTTTCCTGTTGCTTGATTCTAGATCTGATGACAAGTCTTTGGAGGAAAAAAAAAGAAAGTAAATGGATCTCTAGTTTATTAGTTCAACAGTTATTCTAGGCCCTCTTGTCCCTTAGAAACAGCCACATTTCACAATATTGGCCAAATGAATACTTAAGAGAATGAAAGTACATGCTCACAGTCCCCAAAGTGTTTGCTGTAATAATTCTGTAATAAAACCACAGGCCCAGTTCTTAAACACAACATAGTCACAATCAGAAATTTTGTAATAGCAACAATTACAGGCCCATTATGGGCAAATGAATTGCTTTCTATCAGGTTCTTATGTTTCATGGCTCTTTTATAGTATTCACAAAGGCTGCACACACATATCTGCTTTGTATTCTCTCCACTGGCACACAAATGTGAAGGCTACATAACGCAGCATTAAGCAGGAGCCAGGGAGTTCTTCTCACACACCAGATCTGCACCCTTGCTTTTGTTGTCATGAGTCAGTGTGATAACATGGTAAAAGCCACATATGAAATTTGGGCCTAGAGACATGCACTCTATGTATTAAAAAATGTAATCTTTAATTAGTCATGCTTAATGCCGATGTTAGTACTGACGGCAAAATGAAAGAGTATGGCCTGATCACATATGGACCCTATGGACATGGAAAGTGATGGAGAAACACTGATTGCTAAAATAAACACCTAGGTGATGACAACACTGGTGGCCCATTTCTTGAGTATTTTCTGTTAACTACACTGTATTGATAGATGGATTGTAGCTTGGTCTCTCTTGAGGTAGAGATGCCTCAGGGTAGCATCTTAATTCCTGTTCAGAGTCTTCCCAAGCAGCCTCCCCCAGCACAATGACTTGCAGACTTGCATGTACAGAGAGGTTGTGTCTGTATTTACTAATTCCTCATGAATTTTATGAATTTGTTCAGTTACTTACACTCTTGCAGGAACTTGTAGCATCCACAAGTCCTGTAGACTTCCAAATCTGAACTGTACGTTATGTGAAGAAATATTCCTATTAGTCCACTTTCAACTTGCCACCAGGGTAGTTTCATCAGACTCCCTCAGTTTTAGTCTTGGAAAAGAGAATGCACAACTGCCCTTTCACCTTCCACTCAGGATTTTACAGACTTCTTTTGGATGCTTTGCTAGTCATTTCTTTTACAGGCTGCAGAATCTGTGTTTGTTCCTGTATAAAACCTGTTCCATAGCTCTAGCCACCATGCTGACCTCTCCACAAACAACCACTTCTTGCTGCAGTTCCTGCAATGATGGATCACTGCAGTGATGCCAGGAGAAATTGCATTTTTGGAAAATTAAGTAGGTTAGGTTTTCAGCTGTAACTACTGTATACCTAAAACATTCTAAGTATATCTATTCGAGCTTGAGGCTGCTTCTGAAAGACTTTCTTATTCACAGTGAACTACTTAAAGCAAATATTGTTCCAAGCAGCCTACACAGGAATTGAGAAATCAACCTCTAAAAATAAAAGCATATTCTGTAACCAGTAGGCAGGTATTGCTTTTCAATGTCAGAAAATATTGGTTTAGTGTTAACATTAGGACTTTTAAAATAATAACTAACTTTCATTAGCTTTTGGCAACACTATCACTCAGGATGATGACACAGGCTTGTATTTTTAGCACTGTAGTCTGTGACTTGTTTTGTGACATGAGCATGAATAAAAACCATGTGCACAAATACGGGAAAGGCTATAATGAAAGACTGATGATCTAAGCCCCACCAATCAGACCTAACTCTGCCAAATTGTAGGAAGTCTCATAACTGAACGGTATGAATAACAATTAAAATAAAATGTGGAGGCTTAGTCATTTCATCTCGATGCGTGGTTGCATTCACTATGTGGTCCAAGTAAGTGCATCAGTTTATTCACAAAGAGGCTTTGAAGATCACTGGTTACATGAGTTTACCACAGGAAACAGCTGCAGGCAGGTTCATGGAGCAAGGAGGCTCACCCAGACCTCCTGTGTCAGTAGCATACCTGCAGTTCTTGGCCTATACACAAGCCTGAGCTCTCAGAGCCATGAGCCCTCCGGACTTTCCAATAAAGCCACAACATGTAAGGCTGCCTCACTGGGAGGCACACAAGGCACAGGAACTCTCACTGAATAATAAGAAAGAAAAACACATGGCTCCCGGGTGATAGAAGAAAACAGAACAGCCCGAAACTCCACTTTTCCAGTAAGAAAGAAAAAGGTATTAATTACTGAAAGTGCCAGTTTCAGATGGAAGCATAAAACTGCACCCTGGTAATAGCCATAAGGTGCCAGAAACTGGGAAACTTTTGTCTCTCTTCCTACAGGACATAGATGAAAACCCAACAAGGAAGCCACCAGCCACAAGAGCTGGCTGCCTAGAAGTTCCATTTTCAGCCAAGAGAAGAATAATAGTTTCAGTTCTGGTTTTGATCGCATTTGAGTTTCTATGTAAGCTATGTGATGCCTTCAGGAAAAGGAGCACTGTGACAGTGCCAACTTAAAAAGAAGACTATAAAAAGGCCTGCAGGGCACTACTGGAGGTATAATACAAACCCCTGAAGGAATGACTACTCTAACAACAATATCATCAACTGTCACTCACCGCAAGTAAACCTGTCAAAACTCAATAGCAAGTGTTTTCAGGAGCACAGTCTCTTGGCTTCAACTATTCTTGGCCTAGCTGAAATCAAGGCTGACGGGCAAGCAAGATTAATTTATTGTGGTTTGCATTGAATGGCTGTAGTCAGAATAAATTTATTTAAACAACTAATACACAGATAACCTCCAAAAGCATAGTTTCCTGAGATAAATTATTAAATAAATCCACAACGTCAACTCTCCTTGCAGATTCTTACGACGAAAGCTCACCAGGAAAATTCCAGGAGGTAATTTTGTTGTGCAAGATTGTGAGGCTATCTGGATTTCTATCACAGCCTCACTGGTGTTCACTGGCAGGAGCACCAGGTTCAGCTGCCAGTAAGGCTGTTCATCTTTTCAGTCGCAGAATGACAGCCTTTGTGAACTCCAGTGACACACACCTCAGTAAGCAGTCCCTACAGCAGCACATGGGTCATAGCTATTCCAGACTCATTCCTTCCTTCACAGAAGTCACTCACATACTGTATATTAGGAATTTACACCAGACACTGAACCAACTGGAAGACCCATAACAAAAACGACCTCTGCCTCTTTCCTCAGGGAACACATCTTCTGTATTTATTATAAAATGCAAACAATATATCTTACACCTTTGCTCTCTTTAAGGTGGGTGTGGTTTCCTTTAAAAACAAAACAAGAAAAAAGTAAAAAAAAAATCTACACACATACACCCCCAAGGGAATTTTGCTGTCATCGTTTTTGTTTAGTGATTAAACTGCCCCAACTCTGGAACCTTACTTTGTTAATAACTCCGCACATCTCCCTTGAGAAATGTCAAAATCACTATGCTTTTACCTGGTATTGAGGTTTGGTTCTGTTTTTCTTAGTGCTAAAAGTGCCAAAATTGTATGAAATCACTTTTGTAATTTTGTTTAATAAATCTAACAAAAACACATACCAAATAAAATCAATCTCTTCAGAAAAAAAAAAAAAATTATTGGGAAAAGTCAATTCCATCTCCTTCATCACACTTTGTCTGAAATGGTTACAGACCTGATCTGGGCTAAGCTGCAGCCTGGCCCCCCCACTCACACAGGACAGCAAATTCAGCCCAAAGGTGTCTGCAGTCATTTACCAATCTTGCACACCATCATGCGTAAGCAAACAGCTGCTGCTACTCCAGCTGACTGCTCCAGTGTAACTGCAAAGAGCAGAAAAATGAGCAAAGTGGGTAAAGCATCACCCACAGTCTTAACCATTCAGTATTGCAGCAGCAAACGGATAGGCCAGCAGCACTACGAGCCCCTATTGACAGACCTCCAAATCAGCAGGGACAATGGAGAGGGTTTAAAGAACAGCAGGTTACATCGTGAAATGAGAGAGAATATACAACACCTTCCTCCCGCGGTCAGCTACCACTAGGCACTCTTTAAACATGGGTATGAACAAAGAACACTTGTATGTTCACGGGGCTAAAAAGTGAAGGCTTTTCACTGGTGTGTTGTGACAGCAAGCGAAAGATGGACTCTAGAAGACAACCAATACAAGAATTTTCCAGGCTGCTCACACAGCTTTTCACACAACACCAGGAAATTATGTTACCCAGCAGGCTAGGTGACAAGAAAGGCTCATGGCAGTTATGGAAAGACAATGGTATGAAGTTTCACATGGCACAAAGAAAATGGGGAAACAGAATACCTTTTTGTATCTGCATTTTTAAAATTCTGTCCATTTACACAGCTTGCAGACTTTGCTATGCTTTGTGATTATTGCATATGATGCACAAGATTTCAAGGCCAAATGAAATTATTGGGATCCTCTAATCTGATAAGTGGCACAGGTACATCCTGTGATTCTTCACAGTTCAATATTATAGTCTTGATGCACAACTTTGAAGAGTAGAGGTCACTGCTATGCCAGGTTTGTAAGTGATCTCAGGAGTTCTTCCAATTAATGGTCCAAATGATAGCAAAATTTTTCCAATTGATTTTCAGATGCTAGACATATATCTATGCTGCAGGTAAAGCATATGCCAAGCAATATATATGCATCTTTCGGAAAGCAATAAAACAATTATCATTATGCTGATGCCTTTTCACACTTTCTCTAAAAGTCTCAAATATTCTAAAAAAAAACTTTAAAAAAAATCACCGGGGCTTGAAATCCAACCAAATTTTGAGGGCAATATATTTTACCTTAAAGAAGAGTAAATTGAAACAGGAATAGATGCAACTTGGCAAAAAGGGTTGAGGTCAAAATGATGGGGATATGAGACAAGCTCAGCAATTTTGAAGAACCACTGAACTGGATGATTATAACAAACACTGCCTATATGGAGCCCAATGCAGGATTACAGCCCTAGAAACAAAGATTACCACTACACCAGTGCAGTTTTGGTTCAGTGCAAACCAACAACTCAACGTGCTGCCACTGCAAAAAGGTCTAAGACAAGCCTCGTTTGTACCAACGTGGAATTGATGACTCTGAAGTCAGGCTCAACAGGTTACTATCTCACCTTCTCAAAAATATGACTCAAGGGTACACTGCTGTATGTGACCTTGTACAGGTGACAATTCCAGACCTCCCTAAATAAGGAGAAGTCAACCTATAGCTTTAAAAGCAATTAAAGTACTAGGGAATAAAACCCCCAAACACTAAACATAGAATTGGTGACTGTCTTTAGACATATTTAAAATTAAGAAAATACTATCCTGAAATATATGTGTTAGTCAAGTATATATTTTAAGATTGCAAAGCATAACTTTGCAAAGTATAATCACTTTGCTATTTGTGAGACTGGACTTGATGAACTGAGGTTCCCATCTGTGAAAGCTACAAAAGCTGGTTGTTGCAAGTGACACTTGAAGGGTGTGACATAGATGCTTCAGTTATACTGGCCTGTAAACCAGTGTTTTTAATTATACAAGCCGTCATGTTGAGCAGAATAACATTAGCATGCATAGAAGTATTTTGGGGGCTGTTTTCTTTAAGAAAGTTATCTAAACCATTTTCCTCTTGCTGCAATTTTCAATTCTGATACTGACATTTACATTGCAGCCCCACAGAACTCAACAGAGTGAAAGAAGAATCACGTATCAGAAAATTAAATATAAAAACTGCACGGGTTTAATTTCTTACAAGAACATTCTCTTTTGCATACGTAATAACCCTGTATAACATGCAGGTAAGATGTCTGTTAACTGACCATATGGTTGGCACCCATATGAAAATGTCTGAAAAACTTCAGAGCAGCCTACCACAGGACAACAATGCATCATGCAGACAGACTGGTGCTGGAACTGGAATAGCCAGACCTCAGTGGTCTCCATCCAGGCCTGACTTACATTTGCTCTAATCGCATTAAACATCAAAAAACTTACCAATGAGGAGTAATTAAAATTCCTAACAAGAATCAAATAAAAACCTAGCTTGCAAAGAAATTCAGTTGTTTCTCTTTGTCTTAAAGGTGAAGTTCTTCACAGAAGGCAGTGATACATCCCATGAAGCAATGGAACAGCTAAAGCCAAGCCATTACAAATTCATCAGTTTCTGCTCAGATTCTACCAGCCATACCAAATGCAAAGCAAAGAAGGAATAAATAAGTCAGTTTTCCTTCAGTGACAAACAGCGATTGGGAGATTAGATAATAAGAAAACATATGTTTGTATATTATCCCTCTACCTTGATTTTGACACCTTTTCTCTGGTTTTGGCTCTGAAAAGGAAAGAGTGCCATTTAGTGGTCAGGTAGATTTGATGCACTCTTTAAACTGAATACAGCAGTGTACACTGACAATATTAGTATGGGAATTGCAAATCCTGAACATTGGCACCATTATCAATACTGTTGTTTTACTTGAGGAAATACTGGGAATTTTTTTTGGAGAAGTATGGTATTTTATTCACAGTATGATTTGGAACTTGCACTCCATCTTTTTTTTCCCCTCCTCTCCCTCAACAGCAAAGACCTACATGCTCTTTCTCCTGCTCTCCACCAGGTGATAATCTAGGCTATAAATTTAATGAATATGGAAGAGGATACTGGGAAATTCTGTAGGAGCTGTCAGGAAGGTAACTTAAAAACCTGCTCCAGAGAAAAAGTTACCATGTTCGAAATCAGCAGAAGATGCACAGAAAATAGGAGTAAAACATACATTACTGATTTTCACTGGATAACACTCCAGCTGAAGATAAAATTAAATGGCCAGATTTACCTGGAGTTTCCTTTGGATTCAGCAACCTCAAAATTTCTGAACCCAAAGTGAACTGGTTAAACAGAAGCAAAAAGATGAATGCTCAATTCTCAAATTGCACCATTTGTCAAAGCAGATGAAGAGTGTTCATGAATATGGAAGACTGGTTGTGCATCTGTGAATCCAGCAAAATCTGGCCTAATGACTATTTAAATAGTGAGAACACATTCACAGCCCCACGTTCTATCTTCCTTTGGGAAATCTTCGATCTTTACTTCAGATATCATGCCAGAGGCATCCAAGGAACCAGTCAAGTACAACAGATCCTGTTGAAAATTAGTGGAGTGCAGACAGATCAGATTTCTAGAGGTACCTAAAAATCAAGATAAACCACTTTTTTTCTAATCCACACTGATCTTGGGAACATCTTTTACCTACGACTCAATACCAGGAAATTTGACCTTATATAAAATCAGCTATATCCATCAGCTTTCACTGCTTGTTTCCAAGGGGCAATGTTCTCCTTTACTACACATTTATAAAGCTTGCTCCTAAAGGATGGCGCACACAAACACCACACATACCAAAATGTCCAGGCTCTAGAAAAGTTGTAACCTTTACAGCAAATCAAAGTAAATCAACTCCAAGGTTTCTAAAATGTAGTGCACTGCTTCATTCTCATCCAAATGTCAACAGCAATCCTCTCCACAACCTTACTGAAAATCTTAGCCTTCACTGGAAGGGGTCCCACTAAATTCAAGAATGCTCTAGATTCCAGGGCACAAAGGTTATCACTGTCTCTTTCAAGGGAAGGTGACTAATGTGACCTTCAGTAAGGAGTGCTTCCTTGCATTTTGGAGAGCATGGTCACCAACTCCGGAACTTCCTTCTGACTAGTTCTTTAAGTCGCTGTGCATAAGAAGGTAATTTACTCAACTCTCTAGTGAACAATTATGCTCTTAGCTGATTAGAATTTAAGAGCAGGCCTAAGATTAACACTTGACATTTGCTGAAAGCCCTCAAATTTAAAAACAAGAATTATTTGGAAGTTACCCAATATTTTAAATATCATATGTATTATTCAAAATAAAAGTTCACTTTTGATAAAATCTTAAATATAAATGTTATGTACTGCATTTAACCTACTAAAATATTCAAAATATAAAGATCCAAAAGGTGAAGGAAACATACTTAACACATCGCCTTCCTCAAAAACACCTCTGATAATTGTCCTATATGATTAATTTGTATCCATCAGCGGCATTTAAACCAGGTAGATGCTTTATACACTCAATAGCATAAAAAGCTGGAAAATCAGCTATCTAAATTATCTTCACTGCATTGGAAAGAGTACCTCCTGTACTCAGATGTGAGACGTCATGCATAAAATGTGCTAAAGTTACTGCGTTTAGGCCATCAGCACCCATTTAGATCTAAAAAGCAGGCAATGCATTTTCTACTCAATGATTTCTCACAGTATGCTTTTACTATTCCTTCAACTGTTCACTATCTCTTTACTGGCTTTGGTTTCAGAGGTACTGCCTAGTCTAACAACATAAAGCACAAAATACCATTATGAGATAGCTGCAATCCCCTGGGATTAAACACTTGACCAAAGTTTCATGTGATTACATTTCCCTGTCTGCCTCTGGACAACTGTGCCAGCAATGTGGATAAGAATGATTTTATACAGACGTGCTACCCACTGATGAAAATTTTAGGAAAGAGCTATACATTAAAATTTGATAGTTATACTACTTCTGAATTCTGAGTATCTATTTTGATTTTTAGATCTACTAAAGGATTTGTTACTGAAATGTGTTTTTAGTATGAAGTAATACATTAAACATTTTGCAACCTGTCAATGCCGAGACAGCAGAGAGACTGTTCAGCCTAACTAGCAAATGATTCCCAGAGCTGTACTGTCAGTATTAATGATGTCAGACCACAGACATGAAAGAAAGGAATGATTACTTTACAAAACCATGACTCCTTCTGATAGAGCAGGAAGTGAAAGTTGCAGAGTAAGGTACTGCAGCTTCAGCCAGTATATATGTAGCCACCTGTGCCCCCAGGGAAGATGAAGAACGACAGAAGGACCAGCACTCTTCCTTAGTCCCTTGAAATTCAAGGATGTAGCAAGTGGCCAAGGACTGAAAACTAAGTTAAGAGAGAGTCAGGGTGGTCACAGCACCAAGCCTGGCAGAGTTCAAGAAGCATTTGGATGATACTCTCAGGCACATGGTGGGACTCTTGGGGATAGTCCTCTCCCTGATCCTTGTGGGTCCCTTCCAACTCAGCATATTCAAGGCTGACCATGGCAATCTCAAAAACGTACACTTACTGTGAGATGCATAAAACTTTCCTTCTTGGATAACTAATATAAACTACTTTATTTGACAAAATAGCAGCCAACTGGTGGTGTCTTTTCAGGAATCACAGATCTCAGCTTGGTGTCTGATTTCGTAGCTAAAACCTAAAGTGGAAGAAGTTTCAAGCAGCTCTGGGAGTCACACAGTACTCTGTATTTCTTCTGACATTGGCATAGTCCTGAAGGATATAGAGGAGGTAGCTGTCTTGCAGCTGAGAGCAAGAGAAATGTAAACAAACCAGAAGGAAACTGTGAGTTAAGATACAGTCTCTACTTCAGTACACTTTGTGAAGAAACGGTCTAATGTTAAAATCATCCAGTTATACCTCTGAATAATAAAGAAATGCATTGAAAAGGCATATACAAAGTGCATAAAAAATAAAATCTTATGTAAAGTCCAGGATACAGGTGATGTGCCCAGCAGCTGTTCTCAGCAGGTGTTTCCCCAAACCTCTACTGAAGGCTGTAACATGAAGATGTGGAGTCTGCTATGGCAGTAAGCACTGAGGAGGTCCTTCTGCTGATGTACAGACACTGTACAGTCAATTACGACACACAATAAGCGTTGCTCTCTCTTCCTGGGTTATGGAATATATAACTTGTCATGAATACAAAAAGAATGAAGAAATATTTTTAAATAAGCTAATCAAACGCAGTTTGAAATTCAGCACTCAGAAACGCATTAGGCAAAGGCTTTGCCTTGCTTACACATTGAAAACCAGGAAAGCAACAAACATTTTGGGCTTTATACTTCCTCACAAGACTATGAAACATCAATAGAAAAGTTTGTGGGCAAAGACAGCACTGTTGAAAGTACTCTGGTCACAAGCACCTGGAGGCTGATCACTTACACAGGTATATCCCCAACGATATGTCCTTGAAAGATGGCAAAACACTGCCATCTTGTTGGAATTTTTGGGTAACTTACACTGATACTTACACAATGTCTTCTAAACAAGTACAAATAAAACTTCAGGAAATTATAAACCAATTTAAAAGAAAGCTTATTTAATGAGAGAGCGTTCCCTTGATAGGCTCCACAGTAAATGTCTCAGCTAACCATGATTCAAGATACTCCTGTTTCAGTACTACCTTCTAGTTTCTTGCTTTGAAATCTCTACAGAACAGTGTTTAGTTTGCAGAGCCAATGAAAGGAAAGGCAGGAAAACCTCTTGACATCCTGACCAATTTGCTAGTCAAAATAAGGTATGAAAAAAAAGGTTTGGTTTTCCAAACTGCTTAATACCAAACAAGTATCCCTTTTACTGTCAGAAACTGAGTATTTTTTTCCTTTTTTAAAAACTGCATTTATTCAGGTACACACACAGAGGCTCACAAGCCTTAGTTTGGACACACTAAAAACAAAACTAATAACAGCAACAAAAACACCTAACCAAAAAGACCTCTTCTTTAGGGCTTTCAACACTACCAAATACATTTCTGGTGCAGGGCTATTCTGCTCCAGACTTACCCTAGCAGAAATCACAGAAGACAATGAGGACTGAAGGGACTGTGGGCCACACCACATGCTGCCTGGATGCTCTTGGAGGGGAGGAGGCTCAAAGTGGTAGATTAGAGCCTTACCCTCTGACTATGGTCTCCTTGTTGACAGAGTATGGATGACAACAACAAAATTTTAAGCTTATCAATAACACCTCTTCAATTTTAATGATGAAGGTGAAACAAAAATTTACAGAACTGCTAAAAAAATACATGAAAGCATTTTTAAGCATTTAACAATATTTCATTTAATAATACTTAATAGTAGCTATGCCATAGCTTAAACACCCGTAAGTTTTTTTTTAAGTTCGACTAAAAAAAAAATTCAATAGGAACGCTTTTGTAAAGTAACAACTTCCTGAAATGATACAGTCAGTCTATAGTCACACATGCATATTGCCCATGGAAGGCTAACACTGGGCACTTCTGTTAAGAGCATACCACAGGTGCCACCACACATTCTGATGGGAAGCTTCAGCCATTTGTTCCCTTTAAGCCTGCATTTCTGTATATGCAAGCAGGAGACATTCAATTCCTGCTGCTTCTCTGTGCTGGTTTAAAAGCAAACTAGCAGGAGAAATGGACCTACCACGAGAGATATTGTAAGTCAGAATTACAGTTTA
>JAWWEW010000131.1:19221599-19239177 GCA_035583185.1 Anabacerthia variegaticeps | reverse complement strand
TAGATGGGGGTAGAATACACAGCTTTAATCACTCCCACACAGTGATAACTGGTCCCACCTACTGAACTAGGACATTCTCTCTCTGTCAAAAAGCTCTTTTGCCCGCCAGTTACAGAATGACTCTACTCTTGGTTTTTAGGAAAATGTGGCCTCCTTTTTAAAACAAATTTTCCAGTTTTTTACTGAACAAACAACAAAGACAGGGGCTGAAATCAATTTGGATGGAATATCGTAGAAATATTTCTGTAGAGGAAATAAGAGTACTTCCAGCATTACAAGCTCTACTTTCACGTAAACTAACGCAGTGCTGTTAAACAAGTATTTCACAGTTTTGAGTATGAAGCTGCATTCCCTTGAGAGGTATTTTCACAGTTTATTTACTATTATTACAATGTGAGAATGCTAAAGTCCAATACAATAGAAATTACCCTTGCATGTAATTTGCAGGAATGCTTTGTCATGTACATAATTTAGTAGTGCTACTGGGATAGAAATACTCAACAATAGAAGTCAACTTAAAAAATTTTACACAGTAAAAGTTACATTAACGCAGCACTAACTTTGCATTTTTAAGAACCTAATAATTAGTGATGAAGAAGTAAGCAATCCAATCACTGATGTGGCTTACACTGTGTGTTACATGAGCATATTCAACTGGTCAGTTATTTCAGAAAGTTCCAGGCCAAGGTCAAATCAAGTGCAAAATCTTAGTCGTGGTGAGAAAAGAAAGCACACAGAATATGCATGCACTGCATTTTGTATGTTGAATAAAAACAGGCAAACAAATGCTCATTTCTATGGAGCACTGTGGTTTTTCTATGTGGACATGTAAAGAAATCCGTAGAAGCATAAAAAAAGGTTTAACCACTTATTTTCCTTGTGCCTTTTAAATACATCCAATATTCAGTTAATTCAGAAAGGCCCCTATCTAATCAGCAAAGTTACTGCTAATGTCAAAAAGCAGTTTGAGTCACACCTTAAAAGTCAATTATTTTCTGAATCTTATAATCTAAATTTCTTACAGGCTTCAGACATGTACCACTGCCTCCTTGATACAGAGTGCACATACCATGAAGACTTTACACTGTAAAAATACACCACAGGAATGTTTTAAGCAAAGGCATAAGCAGGCATAAGACCTGATATTTAATGGGAACAGTGGCAGAAAAAATTTGTAGGAGGATTTGCTGTTTAAGAATCTGATTAATCTTCATTAATTAGGTACTGGGTAGAGAGGAATTAGTATTCAGATTCTCAGTGACTTGTGTTGATTTTGCAGTTATATGACTAAATCTGTAGTTGCTCTAAATGCAATACTCTTTAGGGGTTTTGTTTTCATTGGTGTGGCTTTTTAGGCACACTGATAAATATTCACTTAAAGAACAGAGTCTCTGTAGATATAATTATCTTGTTCCCAGGTTGCTAATTACTGCTGAAATTAACAGTGTCATATAAGATTTTAAAATCATTACATGAAGGTAAAGATTAAACTGACTGACACATAAGCAAATAAACACTATCAGAATTCTTCTACCTACAACCTCTTGTGTCCAGTGTCATAGCTCAATAACACAAACTTCTACCAACATGTTTTGGACTTCGCTGTTGTCAGGTACATAGGAACAACAGTTTTGAGAGAAGGGCTGGAGGGAAGGTGGGTATGAGGATGCAGAGGGATGATAAAATTTCCCAACATTTTGTCATGCATCAGATAATCAAGCCAAAGGAATTTTTCTCTAATGATTAAGAATACTGTCAGGTACAGAAAGTAATACAAGGGATAAATTTGGCACTTTGTACTGTTATTTTTATGGGGTTTTAAGTAAAAAAGTTTTGAGCACATACCATATTATAATAGAAATATACTGAGTTCTGCAAGATCTTTTCCACAAAAAGATGACATTCTCTTCTCTGTTGCTAAGATCTCCCAGGTAAAGACAGGAGAATGACTGAGAACAGACATAGTTCTAATCCAGAACAGAAACTCCCAGGTTACCATGCTATTCTGGCTTTTTTATTATAATTTCTATATATAGGAATTCCCTGTACTTATAAATCAATTTTTATTAAATTAATTATCCCCTCTTTACTGAATTATTTATATCTAACTCCTTATTATCCCAAATGTAGCTAGAGTACAATCATAGGTATAGTAAGAAATAAAATAATTAAAATTTCCCAATTCCTACCAAAGCACGTACATCTACAGTAGCTTTTCTTTGTGACCTTAATTCACGGATCTCAAGCACTTTGTAGCCACTGAACTGCTTCTCTTCTTAATTCACATATTTAATTCAAACATTTTATAGCCACTGAATCACAGCTTTCCTTTAGGTCTTCATTTTCCAGTCAATGCTTGTAGTTGAAATTATATTTGCAGGTGAATAAAAGTATATTCCTTTACAAAGTAAAAAGTTGTTTTCAAATACTATTTTAAGCTCTAAAGGTTTACAAAAGTAGTTAATCACACAAGGTATCACCATTAAACTGAGTGTGCATTTTGAGTGAACCTTGAAATAACTTTATCCAGAAAAAAACTGAGTGAATATGAGGAGGCTAGACACAATCTGGTCATCATTCCTAAATCTATCACCAATAGATCGGAGCAAAACTCCTGTGACCAGATTGGTGTACTGTGCACGTTTCCTGAATGTCAGGCTTCTATTTTGCCCACGGTGTTCAAATACAAAGCTACGGCCCAGGTTTTAACACAGATATGCATGTTCCTTTGCTTAGGCTGTAGCGCTGAAGTGAACCAAGCTTTACTAGATCCACAAGTTCCAAAAACTATGACATACAACACCTCACTGTCTTTGGACACTGGACTTCGGTCTGATTCCAACAGTCCATCAGTCCCCTGGGAGCTTGTATCTCACTGGAAGTCAAACCAAGTCATAAAACAAGACTTGTCCTCTGAGGTCAGGTAGGTCTTGCAAAGCAAAGCACCACGACACCTTTACAACCAGGACACAGACCTTTAGCTGAGGAAAACTGGGATAACTCAAAGTAAGCACTAATAGCTTACACATATATATAGTTCTGATTAAACATGACTTTCATCAGTCATTCCAGCAGCCTGAGAACACAAGCAGTATAAAGCATCCATCTAGAAACAGAAAAAGCCTATCTAGATAGCTAGAGCAGGTATGAACAATAACGTAGTCCCTGTGCAAGACCGACGTCTCTTCACGCACACAGAAAATATGCAGGAGGGTTTACTCTTGCTTCTAGTTATCCTCTTAGCAGTGAGTGTTTTTTGGAGTAAATGTTAATTTGAATTTTAAGTAACACCCTCTGAAGCCACCATTTATTACATAGCCCTGTAAAGGACAGCTAACACCTTAAAATGCTACAGTATTAATTAGGTACATAAATCACTACACAAAGGACACACAATTAATTTTAATCATTAATTAATTGTTTGCTGTTTTTCTTACAAAGACTCAACACTTAATTAAGTACCACAGGAATAGTCTTTCATGTTTTCTGACAGACACTGTCATAGATGAAAGCGTTCAGAGACTTTATTCCTCCTCCCAATTAGACTTACATCCTCTGCAGTCGTCCCGCCAATTCAAGGCACTATAACAAAGCATATTAAGAGCAACGCATGGAGATGGGCATGACAGATCTAGCTACCTGCGCCTGACTGCATATCCCCAGAGCTCTACCCTTAAAGCATCTGAGACTCTACTGAGTACTCACTCAAACAACTGAACACTATCATAATGCTATTTATGCTGCCCATAGTATAGATATATCACTTATTTGACAGCTACTCTGAAATTTTCAGAGACTATCAGAGTGTCTTCCACGGCTGAGCCGGCCATTACAGTTCAAATTTAGTGACTTTGAAGACCCGCACAATGCCAGAATCAAAACAGCACTGCGCTGTTCGCACAATTTATTAAAAGATGTAGCAATTTGTTTTGCTAAAGAGTAAAGAATAAAACTGTACAGATACTTGTATATGAAAAAGAGCTCCAACAACAGAAGTAATAGTTAATTTAAAATAAAACAGGGAGGCACTGTTAAACCAAGGTAAGAGTATGTCCATGTATGACGACAGTTACGCTCCATCAATTTCTAAAACAATATATTGGTTGGTACAATCAGTCATCCACAGTAGTATAATAAAGCCTCAGATAAAACTTTTATCTTCTGCCACTAAAAACTTCACGTAAGCAGTTAAAAGCTACAACTCTCTTGCTTTGGATAATCTGAAAGTAATCTTACTGCACTATTTTGCTAAGATTTAGCTTTTTCACACCTACTTGTCAATGCAAATCCTTCAGCCGCATGTAAGTTCTCTCTTGCAACAAAGATTACACAAACAGACATGTAAAACAGAGGAAATTCATTCTTATTTCACAGTATCATTATTTATTTTATTATTTCATAGCAGTAGTACTCGTCCAAAGTAATTGATACCAAACAGCAGATAGGAATATAGTAAACAAACAAAAGTTATTTCACAGAATATCCTGAGTTGGAAGGGACTCGTGAGGATCATCAAGTCCAACTCCTGGCCCTGCTCAGAACAAGAACAGGAATCACAATATGTGCCTGAGAATGTTGTCCAAATGCTTACTGAATTTCTACCGCAAAGAGACTACTATGCCAAAAGCACATTAATTAATCCAGTCTTCAATGAACAATGAAGTGATGAACATGAGATCCTGATGTACATGTGCACAGATGAGCAATTTACACTACTGAGCTACTCATCTTCACCTTTAACCCTGGAGGAGTACAGACTACCTTTAATACATTTTTCCAGGATGTCCTCATCTGTGAGGTATGTAGGAGTCTAAGCTTTTCTCCAATCTTCAGATGGAGAGAACTTAACTGAGTTCTGTTGTTACTTGTTTTCCGTGTAAAAATGGAACACTTTGGGAAACACACTTCATATAACGACACCAAGGCTGAGAACAACAAGGTACCTTTTAAGAGCAACATGAGGACCAAAACCAATCTATTGCTATTGGTACTATTAAAGTTTTTATTTAGGCACATCCATGGATGCTCAAACACAGACAAAGATGAAGTGCAGATCTGAAAATTCAAGTGCAAATTCAACTGACCAAAGCCAACCATTTGCCTTCCTTGAGAGGTCTGTTTAAACACCAAAATATATAAGAATATTTGTATTACTTTGGGGACTGGTGTATGTATTTACTGAAAGCCTCATCTCAGCATGACTGTGTATGGGAGAGTCTCACGAGGCCCTGCGCTTAGTCTCAAAACGATTCTACTAATATGCTCCATTTATTAGTATAACCTTTTTCTTTTCTCTCATGGCAACATCAGAATGCTTAACATAGCCTCTGGGTTTCTTTTTAGGCTAATGAATCATTGCAAATAAAAATCAAAAGCAGCTCATAGTTTTGTTGATTGAAACCTGTTAAGACCAAGAAGAGAAAAATAGTTGACTTCCTCATTTTTACACTCTTTCCTCTACTAATGAAGTAAAAGATCAAACAAAGTGTACAAATCTAGATATTTAGCTCTGTCATAAAGTGAGCAAATTAGAATAAGAATATGCAACAGAAACTAACTTACTGAATAAGATGGTATATACCCAGATATTTTCTTTACCACAATGATGAAATCATATTGCTTCACAGAAGGCATGAACGAAAACACAGTATGTATCAAAGAGGGGGGAAAAAAAAAGCGTGTCTTATTTGTCACCCGCATCAGATTTAAAATAAATAAATAAATAAAATTGCACATTAGAAGAGCATCCCTTAAGATAAATGTCTGTTACAGAAAATCCTAAGTAAGATGATTCTGATTAGGAATCAGGGTCAGAGTTATAAAATATAACAGTGGATTTCTAGGTACATCTATTCACTTACCTTGCCATGTATTTTTCCTCTGCATACCTTCAGACGCCACTCAGATCTATGAACACTGAATACAAACCAAAGTAAGAAAAAATCTGAAACACAAAAAACTCTCAAGGCAACTGGCTTCAGTTTCATAATTGAGGTAATGGATGGAAAGCTCACAGGAGACACACCGTAGGTAACATCCTGTATTGGCACGAAAAAGAAAGAAAAACAAACAAAAACAGAAGTGCCAAATGAGGTGATTAGCTCTTTGCATCTCTAACTTCAGCATTATCCAACTGTACTAGCTGCTGGTGAAGTGATTAGGAATGAAAGAGGTAAAGCTGGCATTAAAATTTCAACAGTGAGCTTCAGGGTTCTTTGCCTACTGTTGGCAATGGGCAGTTTATACTAGCTGGAGCAATCATGGCAAATTCTTTTCCAAATCCATTGGCTTTCACTGCAGGTATTTGGAAACAACCCAGCTAAACTGAGGCTTGTTAGGCATAGCTGGAGATTGAGTTTACCTCATATTTAGGAAGTCATCTCTGTAGCTGCTGAAGTTAGCAACTTAATTTGCTCTGAATTTAAAAACTGAAATTAATGGCAGCAAAAGAAAACAATTTTCAGCTCAATTTCAGCATAATGAACAGACGCTGCATAGATAAACAACAAAAATGTTCTGCATTTTAAGATTACATAGCAAACTTGATTGTCTAGCAGTCTTCAAATGGAATTCCCATTTCAGTCAATTATAGACTGTTTACTTCATTGCTTTTTGAGACTTTAAACATCACTGGGTTTAATTAATTAAACAAATAAGCAACAGTTTGATTAATCAAGTGTATATGCAAAAGCCATTAAAAATCAGGATCAAGGAAACCTTTCCAGCAATTTCAAGGGGCTTTGCAAAATCACATCAATAATGGTCTACCAGAAAAATAAAACAAGTAAGAGAACTGATATTCTCTAGATACGTATCTGGACGTACGTGACTACAGCTTTATCACAGAACCAAACAGGCATCTAGCACTTCTCAAATCCAATGCAGTTGTATTGGCAAGCAAAACACAAATTGAGTCCTTACATCTGTTTTAAGAAACCAAGCCAGAAGCCACAAAAACAACAGTAGGATTCATGTTGGCAGGTATCTACATCCTGGTTAGTTGTTTAGACAACTTTATAGCCCACGCAGAGAAACTGGCACATCTGAAGTATGTCTCAGACAGGCAGTGGTGCTCATCAGCCACCAAGCTCAGAAGAGTCCTCAGAAGAGTCCTTGATGGTTCAAAAACAGATTTCTAAAATGAGGCAGTATGTATTTCAGTGCTGGGCAGTGACAGGAAGAAAAGAGGAGAGAGAGTGATCAGGTGTAGAAGTAATGGTTTGAAATCACCTGCACTCATGCTCTGATGACAACGAGAGATGTTACACGAAAAAGTGATACAACCTAGACACTCGAAATGCTTCCTGTTAATGCCAACCAAGGACTGCAATCAAAACAGGTCTTAAGGACTAGCAGGTAACCTTCTGCCTGGATATTTAGCCAAACAAATCAAAGACTGAGTGAACAGCAGCAACAGCTTACTTGAAATAGCTTGCAAGATCACAGCTATCCATCTGCCCGTGAAGAAAAATGTGTGGGCAGCTCTTAAATCATCTTCTGAACCACGTTTTCAGGTAAATTGCCACTGATCTTCATTTGTCGTAAAATGCTAAGTTCTCAACTGCAGAGGCTCAGGAGCGGATTTGCTAACAGTTCAGACATCAAGGCTGGAGGCACAGGCTGATCAACATGACAGTTCTAAATATTAACCAAATCCTAGAGTAGAAACATGATTCTAAGCAGCTAGCAACAGTAAAACATACTGGGAAAGGTGCAGTTCCATGCCCTTCAAAGTTTTCAAATACGGGAAACTGGACAACCAAGTCATATGGACAACCAAGGCAGAACCTTATGTGGCCTGATACATAAAGAAAAAAACAAGCTGTGTTTCTAGTAGAAGGAACAAAGTAATTACAAGACTGAAAAAAACCAACCAACTGAAATAATTAAAAAATGCTGAGTAGAACACATGGTGTAAGAGTGACATGGAAGAAAATAAAAAGAGAAAAGGAAAAAAAACCTCTCCAAATTCCAGTTTGCGTAAATGACTGACACTAATTATGACAATAACATGAAACTACAATGCATGAATAAATATTCACCCTACAAAAATGTTTCACATTAATATAATTAGGCTACATTCATATATCAATAATTGACACCACTTATTTCTTCCAGCTAAGTGACTTTAAATTACTTCATACAAAATACAATGAATATAGGTTACTATGGTGATCAGTATAATTCAGGAATAATTGGTTCATATTTTAAACAAACACATTTGATTCTTCAACCTGAGGCTCAGGAAACATTTAGTAACCACTTTCAACTTCAATTTTCCTGCCTACAGTCCACAATGTACTGAGGAAACTATGACCTCCGCAAACTGATTAATGCATTAAAATGATCTGTCCATGATGCTGAATTATGCATAAAACCATACCATTCTGTCACTGATTTCTGTTAGGTAATAATATTTGAAATTTATCAAAACAATTATCAGGCAGTTTGCCTGTAAATTGCTAGGAACGCATGTAACTGATTATTTTTCAGGCATGGTATTCCAGGCTGTGATCTCCCCATATACAATATACATTGCATTAGGCCTGACCAGTATTCAGATAAGAAACCACTGAAAGAACAGGAAACACCTACGTCTTAGTTCTGTTTCTTCAACAAGGGCACTCCTACCCAGTCCCAATACTGTACAAGACGATTCGGCATCTTTTTATAGTTAGGGCGTAGGAAGACAGATGCTCAGTTCATTAACATAAGCCAAATACTACTGATTTTTTTCCCCAGAACTAAATTGATTCATACTGGCTCATAAAATCTGTGTTCACTGGCTGAATGAAAGATGTCAAAATATTTTCACACAAGTGGGGATGGTCAATTATGTGTTCTTTCAAAATTTCTGTATTTTCTTCTAGTTCTGAAATAAAGCATTTTTTCACTTCTGCAAATAAATAGATGTCAGCAATATCATAATTAGTAATTTCTACAGCAAAAGCATCTAAACTCTCAATACTAGTGGATACCACAAAACCATACAGATAAGGTCTTATAACCGCAGGATCCAAATAGGCACAAAACAATCCAGTCTATGATTAGGTGTAGAGCAAACTGGTAAGTGCAGATTACAAAAACAGCTCAGGTGCTTCGCAGTACTTATTCCTGCATTGTACTTTGTTTTCCAAATTGGGTTTTAAGCACCAAAGATGGGGAAGAGCCTTGAGGGGAAGCCATATGAGGAGAAGCTCTGGTCATTCGGTCTGTTCAGTCTGGAGGAGACTGAGGGGAGACCTCATTGCAGTTACAACTTCCTTGTGAAGGGAACTGGAGGGGCAGACACTGATCGCTTCTCTGTGGTGACCAGTGACAGGACCTGAGGGAATGGCCTGAAGTTGTGTCAGGCGAGGTTTATGTTGGATATTAAGAAAAGCTTCTTCACCCAGAGGGTGGTTGTACATGGAACAGGCTCCCCAGGGCACCAGGCCTGCCAAAGTTCAAGAAGAGTTTGGACAATGCAAGGAATGCTCTTAGATCCATGGTGTGACTCTCGGGGATGGTGCTGTGCAGGATGAAGAGTTGGGCTCAGTGATCCTTGTGGGTTCCCTTCCTACTCAGTAGATTCTGTGATGCAGTGATAATTTGGTGATAATATTGCTTGTGATGCCACCATTAAATGTTTGGAGATTCTTCAGGATGAAGAGCTTCAGTTAAAACATGGATGAATGTGTAGAATAAATACTTGTAAACCAAATATGCTTTACATGTTGGTATGATACGTATGACAAGAGCACACCTACAGATCTGCCAAAGGCAGAAAGACAGCACAGAGCACTGGAGCCCTTGGACCAGCTCTTTACTCAGTGCAGACTCATTATCACAGCCTGCGGATGCAGTACTTGATGATCCTCACTCCTCATGCTCCAGATCAGAGCTTCTATTCACTGTCAATCAAAACACCAAGCTCCCTGTGGAGCGCTTTGTTTCATCACTGTCAATTTGAAAGCTATTTACTTTCTCCTTTGTTAAGAGTAAACATCACTTGCAAAATTACAGCAAAAGAAGGTGTAACAAATAATCTCCTCAAACAATCCAGTTGGTATCAGAATCTTATTTGCAGAACACTTACGGTAAGTTATTAAACCGCAGGATACATTACAGCACTTGAAATCACAGTATATAAACACCTATGAAAAAAAAGAATACGTCCCAAAAGAATCGTTATGCAAGAGATAAATACTGATGAGCAGAGTATCTTGCAAAGGATTATACAGACAACCTATGGCACAGATAGAACTTGATCTCGAATTTCCTGACTTGAGACTACACACTTTTCCTGTAAACTGTATGATTTATTTCTGTTTGCCCACAGTACATCTGTAATTCCACTGCAGTTTCTGGCAAGGCCATAAAACACACCAAAAAAAGAAGCTGTTTGGAATACAAAATACTAACATAAGTGGAAAGTTAGTATTGGTTTAATTTAGGCATTTATCAAGCAAAACTAGTTTTAAAATATTCTTATCGGTCAATGCTTACACAGACTTTACTTGTACTCAGTTTATTAAAAAAAAAAATAATTAAAACTTACAAGAAAAATATTTCTCCCCTTCTTACTGTCTCTTTCCTTCTTTTATTTTTAAAATCCAGAAATCAAACAACCAGAATGACAGTATTTTTGTGTCAGCATAATTATTGATTTCTGGACCAGAGGTACTACAGAGAACGCACAAATCTGCACAATACCCTTGAGTGTTAGCTGTGCTGTTAGAATCTCTCGGAATTATATCAAAGATATACAGGATCTCATGTTCCCCAGACAGTTCCCTACTGGGTGCAGATAAGAGGAGGAGCATTACTCAAATGTCACTCCTTCCAAAGTCACTGTAGTAAATTCTTTCATCTGACTCAAGAGTCACCTATTTAAAATGACAGTCTCTGATTAAATTAATCCTCCCAAGTATATTTTATATCCATTTATTTCAGTGTTTCAAGCATACTGCTTCTCTAAGGAAACTAGCAAGCCTATACTAGAAGTTATGAGTTTGTAAAATTTAGGATATTCTTGAATATTCTCAGTTTCATTAGAGCTGAACCACCTGTAACATCATAAAGCAAGAAGAAGGACGGTCTGACACAATAAAAAAATTAATCTGTTTTGCATTTTGTAACTGGAGCAAAGGTAGATCTTTATCAATCAGTTAGCTAGGGATACTTTCAAATGCAAAGCACAGTTCTGCATTCATTTGGAAACAGAAATCAAGTTCCTAACACAAATATTTCTTTTAAAGTAGATCTGTTTATAAAATTATAGGAAGTACAGAAAATACTTTGCTGCTGTTCTCAAAACCAGTACGTACCTAAAAGCTTATCACTACTTTAGCAATGTGAGATTGCCTTTTACGGAAAATGTTTAAAAAAAATTCATCTGACGTAAAGAACATACTGAATATCATGTTCCACTCCAAACTACTCCCTAAACAACTCAGCAAGAGCTACAGGGCACAAGAGATCCCTAGATCACAACTACAAAACCTTATTTCTCCATTAACAGGAAAACAAAAATTGTTCCTTGAAGATGACTGAAATTCAAGGTTAGTCGTCACTGAGAGCTCTACATCACTCTGCACCATACACAAGAACTCCCTTTTTGTAACATCTGATGTGTCACCTCCAGAACATGCGACTGCTGCTTTCCATTTGCGAGTGACCAAACTGCAGCAGCAAAACCCAGTAGTGACTCAGCAGCAGTGCTTGGCTGCCACCTCAAGAACCAAGAAAACAAACAAGGAGCTTTCAGTACTTTCAGCATTCAAGAAGTTTTGTTTCTTTAACATTCTCTCACATGAACACACTTAAATCTTTGCAGGACAGGACACGGCAATTTCTCAGAATGAGTACCAGATAAGGGAAAGGGTTTAGAAAAAAATTAGAGAAAACAGTCCAAAGCTATACAATAAATACAATGTGATACTCCTTATAGTATTTGCTATGGAAAATACAATTAGAACTTTTTAAGCTACTACTTTAAATCCTAAGGTAACAGACTGCAAAAATACCTCAGAAAACCAAACAGATAAATTTTCTAAATCCTATCCTCTGCTCAGGCAGCACACTGGCTATTATTTTTAAAATACTTAGGTACACGCTAAGTATGGAAAGCTGCACCAGGACACGAGAAATTACAGCTCACCAGAGAACTAGCAACCTAAAGAACAATGGCTTCATAGATCTATTCCACCTTTAAGTAGTCTATACCTAACCCCTTTATTTTTGCACGCATACATATTCTATTTAGTGTATACAGGCACTGCATCAGAAAAAGAAAATACAGTGTTTCAATTTTTGTCAAGTCATAACGTCTGATACTTGAACCATCAGTGTCCTATAACTCCATAAAACCACTTTAATCAATGCATGATACCTCCACAAATGATTTGATTACTTGGTACCTAAAGAGAAGGGAAAGGAGTAGATGTTAATGCACTTAATGGCACGGACTACAACTCAGGTAGGAGCTAAGATGCCATTAAAACACAGAAGATCCAGCTTCTGCTTGTTGAGACAGAACTGCTTTTCCAGAAATTGTGATTTGATTTCACAACACATAAGGTCTTACAAAATAACCTCATGTAAGTCTTTCACTGGGTTTTGACTAGTTTTTCCAAGTGGAAGTATTCTAGATGTTCATATTAGATCACATCAGAGATGGGCAAGCCTGTAAAGGTCCTGTGCTCAAAAAATTGCATGTGGAAGAAAAGAAAGCAGCACTATAGTTTTAGCCACCTAGTGGGAAAGTCTGTTGGAAAATACATGCTCAAGATACAAAATTCAGAAATGAAACTGTAAGATCGTGGTCTTTGGTAAGATAAGAAAACTCAAATATCCTCATTATGAATCCCTTATTCAGATTATTTTAGTTATTAGGAACCTACACATGTGATCAAGGCTGTTCAGAAGAGACACAGACTGTACAACTTTCTAGGCTGACTTAGTGGAAATTACTACAACAATAAGATAGCCCTTCCCTCCCCCCCACAATTTCTTCTGATAGATGCAAAATATCCAGGCACTGTATTTATGCAAGAGAAAAAAAATTAATTTATTTAAGATGAGAGAAAGTGAGGGACCTAACCAGCTTCTAATCTCTCTCTGGTTTATATTAAAAAACCAATCTCACACAACTTCTTAAACAGGAGCATAGTGGGTTAAAAGGCATGTTGACATTTTAAATGAACCTCATCTAAATGAACATTGAATAAGTTATTCTTGCTGTGGGTTTTCTTTCCTGCCTTCATAATTGTTTTCAAGGTCTACGTAGGCTACTGACTGAGTGTTACAAGACAAATAAATCTGCTTAATAAAAATTTTGTTTAGGAGTAAAGTCTTCTTACCATGTACTTCTACACTGCTTAAATGATTAAGAATTAGCCAGAAATTGTGTCCTCATTGTTTTGGGAAAACAGCAGAGTTTGTATGGACTAAGCCTCACTACAGTACTTTCTGAAGGATTTTTGTATTGAAAAGATATTAACATTTTAATTTAAATAAGCACACTGTACTTTGCTACCAACTCTAATGTTCCTTGCAAAATAAAACAAAAATTTTGTGGTGTCTTCAAATCTTTTTCTTTTCTATCCATGCGTAGAAAACACATGAAATTAAACAGATAGATGGCATCCTCAACATTATTTTAGGAAGAATAATCATTACACACATTAGTTTATATATTAGCTATAACTATAAATTTTCTCAGCTGGACTATACAGTTTAGTCTTTTACCATATCTGTTAGCAATCCTGTGCTCACATATACTTTTAGCCACAACATAATTGTATTTAAGGCAAATGACAGCAACTGAATAGCCATTAAAAAAACCCCAGTGTCACAGGAGGCACCAGATGAAGTGAGTTCAAGCTCCAAAGACCAAGGTCACTTACGAATGAGCTGAAGGGTGTCATCCCACTGACTTCAGTGGAGATAGTTATATGCCTTAGGCTAAATACATGCTTAATTCCCTGCTGAGATGTTCTCACAGCAAATCCTTGAAGCACTGAAAAATTACTGTTTCCCAAAGGAAAAACATGCTTTTTCTAATACTCTTTGATACACTAGTAGGCTATTTCCCACAAACTAGCGAACATGTATATATACAAATTAGTAAGGACGGAGATTAAATCTGAATCTATAATGAACTTCAGAAACAGAGATCAAAGGGATAAGTGGCAAATATAAAATATGCTGAATCATCCCTCATATAGATAGGAATTTTAACAGAACACTAAACACAGTGACCTAAACCCTGATGAAATACCAAAATTTCAAACATATTTTTTTCAGCAATAAATATAGGGAGAATTCATTCTACACAATTAGAAAGCAGACTGATCTCCAAGGACTTCTATTGACTCCAATATGCCTAAACTATAATTCATATATACAACTAGCATTATTAAATAATCATGGTGACCCTATTCTACAACGTAAGAAAGTAAATAGTCTATTGGGAGACAGAATTCTCTATTATTATAGCTGTAAAAATCTTTCTAACTTATCTCGGTTGTCTGGACTTCTAAACTTGAAAGCAAGCATCTTTTACCTATGGTTTCAAAATAGACTACTACCTGAATAAGCTGTTACCTGAAATTAAGAACTAATTAAAGGCTGAAAATACACATTACAGGTTGTATGCATCTCATACCTCGATATGAGATTTGAGCAAGAATGCAAAGCAGAAAGAAGCCCACATTTCTTTAAAAGAAAGTGAACAGAAGTAGGTCAAGAGCAGAACTAAAGATGAACAAGGTGGGGTTTCCAGCATGACACATCTAAAATGAGCTGAATTTGCAAAAGTAGTGACTGATTTTATAAAGTTGCAATTATAATAAATCCAAGTGTCATCTGAGGTAACATAGGCTGCTACATATTTCAGGAACGTACAGAATGCTTGACAGGGAAAAAGAGAGGAAAAGATATGCTAAACATGACTGTGGAGGAGGAAGCAAAAAAGTTACACAACTGGATGTATCTTCCTTTACTTATAATTAAAAAATACAGGAAATACAAATTTTCCCTCTGAAACATAGTGCAGTCTTTTCTGCCATCTCCTCTGACCTCACTGTACCCTTTGCCACTCTTCTGGCACCTGCCACTGAGCTGATTCAGCGGCTCATTGATCCCGGATTCCAAGGGAAGAAAACCTCAGGAGCTTTACTTGCAGGTTAGATAAGAGTTCAGGCTAGTGTAACAGGAGATATACCACATAACACACCCCTCCACCACTTCTTACTCTGTGTTTGCTGTGGGAGTAAGGGGAGCAGAGCACACAGCAGACACACTTGTATTCAGAGAGCCCCTGCTTATGACTCCCACACACTACCTGGATCTCTTTCATCCTGTTGATTTCTTTTCAGAATACAGGAACACAATAATACTTCTGCTGGTATCTGAAAGCCAGGAAAGTTTGAAAAATTCTTTTCAGCTGCTTACCATATATAATTCTAAACAAAATTTAGAGCAACTTCATTTCAAAGCATGTTATTTTTTCCCAGAAGCTAAAGATGAAATTTTTTCAGACAATTTTTCCTTCTTATCTCTAATCATTTCTTTTCCCCTTTCTATTTACCCCTATTCTTCGCTACCTGTGATAACTCAGTTTCAAAGGATCATGGCATGAGTTTCCACAAAATTCAGTACAAAGTGATGCCTTTTCCCCAGTCAACCTCCCTCCACCGCCAAAAGCACTCCTTCCAGATGCACAGCAAGGTAGTCACCAGCCCCTGTGTGAGAAGCTCTACACAGCTCTGCAGAGCCAGTCTATGAATACAAGTGTGCTGTACTTGCAAAGTGAGGGGCTTTGATTGAAAATCCTCAGAATCAAGAGCTATTTGCATTTAATCCAACACATGTTGATGATAAGATGGTTAGGTAATGTATTTATGTCATTCTATCTTAAACCCCATCATTTACAAGTACATCATGTCATTAATGTTATATTAAGAAGCATCAAGAATGCTTCTTCCTGAACCTCCAATCCTGCAAAAATCTCCAAACGAATGAAACAAATTAAAGATTAAGTAAGGAAGAAAACAATGAAATTGAACCCCAGAAATAGAGTTATAAATAGTGTTTTATTCATGGAGAAAATGTATTAGAAATACAAGGACTTGTCAAAACAATTTTCTGTGAAATTAACAGCTTCAGGAAAAAGCACAAAAATAATATTGCAACACAGCTGTATTTTCATTTTATCTACTGCCTGCTTTTCAACCTTCAAGTAAGTGTATTTTTACAGTAAATTGCTTTTTTATAAAGAAAAACTTCTGTGAGAAAAAAAATTGGTCAAGTCAGGAAGATCTTCAACAGGTTAATCATGGTGCCTGGGCTTTTGACAGTCAGCAAATTCAGAATCTAGTATAATAAAGAGACATTTACTACCAACAATTTATTTTTTCCTAACAGATTCTTGGGCCTCTCTGGTTTCCTCAGCCTTTGCAAAGACACTGCTTTAATCCTTCTTCCTAAAACATGCATGAACTATGTTTGCAGGGCTGGAAATATTTAGAAAAGGAAGAGAAAATGAGCACATTATCCATCCTGCAACCAAAAAGCACTACATTCATTTACCATTGATTTTCTGTTTTATTTTACTGTGTTACAAACTAAGGTCACCAGTACTCAAAAGCTGAGTGTGAGGAATTAAAGCACTTTAAACACCAAAACAGCTCAAAGATATGCCTTTGGTTTGCCAGGTATGTTTTCCATACCAGTCCTAGGTACACATATTTACATACAGGCTACTTTAAGCACAAACAGCACCACGGGCTGAGGAATGCTGTATGGGGTGATTGCCTCCAGCACCTCTGGCACTGAAGAGATACCTTGTGCCCAGCCACAGGGACTCAGCTGAGAGATCTGTGCTCAAGCCTGAATGATGCTACTGCCACTTGCACGTTTGTAACTTCAACCTGTAGTGAGAGTGAACTCACGTGCCAGAGATACATGGAAACGCAGAGGGCACTGGCATGGCCAGACACACAGACTGCCACAGGCAAGGCACTGCCTGCAACAGCACCTACATACAGGGCTTGCATAAAATGGGAGCACAGACAGGTCCCCTTCTCATCTCAGGCTGGTGAAGGCTGAAGGTCACAAGTGAAAGCACCCCCCATCCCACTCTCTGGATTCACACGCACATTTGTGGATCCCTTGAGTACCTGCATAGCCCCTCTGCCTGCCCAGCACTCCTGCCCACATCTCAGCCACTCTTACCTCTTAGCAGAGTTCACTGCTTTAGTGCAACTGCCCATTTTATCAGCAGCGTAAGTGACCTTAACACCAGACTACTCACCACAACTTACTGCAACCTCTTTTCCCAGTATGTAATGCACTGCCTTCAAAAATATGCTGATTTTTCTTGATTTGTGCAGATGTGAAAGATCTTCAGTTTCACCACTGTTTGCAGTGAAAGACAAACTTTCCATAAAGCAAGATTCAGGGAGCTCTCAAATTACCCATTCATTAGACCATGCTCTTGAAATTGAAAAACCTTTACTGGTGTGCTGGTTTAAAAGCAAACTGGCAGGAGAAATGGACCTACCACGAGAGATATTGTAAGTCAGAATTACAG